>CM034156.1:438600053-438760921 GCA_019776745.2 Taxus chinensis | reverse complement strand
GAGACTAGGCTCCCTCTCGCACACCTCAGGTGAGCATCCAGCACCCACTGGGTGATAGGCTGGTGTGCATGAGGTTCCCTTGCTCTGAGTGGGGTGCAAAAATGACTATAGGCTACAACCACACCTTGAGCTCATTTTTCCATGTAATGAAGTGGTTGTGTGATGTGCATGATTGGATTGGCTAATGTTGGGCTGATTCATTGGTTTATTAAGCCTGTGACATTGTTTCAATAACCACATATGTGGCCCCTGTGGCATATTGATCCCCAAATGGTTAAACCATTAAACCTTGTGGTATATGCATAGTGATCTAATCGAATATATATGTTGTGGAATTTTGGTTGATTGCCCATGTGGTTGGTAAGGTTGTGTTTCTTGGCATGTCTATTTGCCACATTGATGTGAGGTGGTTGGTATATTGTTGTCGATTTTTCTGAGTTGAGTATTAAGGAGATAATAAGGTTGACTCGGTGGGGAGTTGACCACCCCACCGATATGGTAGGTAGATCAAGAGAGCTACATCCATATGAAATGTAATATAATATATAATTATGCATTACAATTTAAATACCCTGTAAGAATATCCCACATGCAGGAGATAAAAAAATAATGTGCTATATATATATAGAGCCATTATAATGGTGATATGAATTGGAGGCCAAGGAATCCCTCTATATAAATAGTGTTCCAATCCTAGTTGAGGCCCCCCAACTAGAAAATAGTGGGACCCACTATTTCACAATTGAGTGTCGAAGACCAGAGTCGAAAACAATTTTTTTTATCTTCATATCAATTATGCCACTTGTCTTAATGCAATTCATTCAAGTCAGCATACCTGCGCATAGTCCCAAATTTTTCCTGCTGGCTGAAAATTTTAGCGGACTATATTTCACAGATACCAGTTCTATTTTTTGATTTATTTATATCAACAGAAATATCTCAAGATGCTTTTCAGCTTTGCAGCAGTTTAGGGAGATTTAGGGATCATCTACACTCATAAATATCATCTTGATCATTTACAAATGGATGTTTCTCATGAGAATGAATAAGAGAAAGTTGAACTAGCTGATTGATATTAGGATGAGGATATATATGAATCTAAAGAGGAATTAACATATAGTGATGAGAGTGAGATAATTTTATAGAGAGAATTATCTATGCCTGCACAAAAAGCATGTGTTGTATTGGAATGCAACACCAAGGATGAAAAGGAAAAATAATGAAAAAATTGAGTTGTTTAGTCAAGAGTGGAATAGTAGTCAGATGAAGAGTATTTAGATGCAAAGGTCAGGAAGCTGTAAGATATTGAATTGAAAGCTTATGGAAAGAAAAAATTTATATAGTAAAAAGAAGTTTATGTAGCTACATATATTTGATATTATTTTGTACCATGGGAGAGTGTAATGAGGCTTTCAATAAATTAATGTACAAACCAAAATAAACTATGAGAAATAACCAATATCTTCAAAAAAGCATTGGATTAGAGAAATGGAAGAAGAGATAGATTAGATTGAAAATATTAAAACTTGGGAACTTTTCCCAAGACCAAAAGATAAAAATGTGATTGGTACTAAATGGGTTTTCAAGAACAAGATGAATGATGATGGGAAAGTTGTAAGAAAAAAAGAAAGGTTAGTCTGTCAAGGATATGCACAAATTGAAGGAATTGAATTTGAGGAGACCTTGATCTTGTTGATTTTTAGAATCCATTAGAATTATTTTTATTTTTCTTTTTTAAAAGTCTTTAAAGTATATCATATGGATGTCAAATCTGCATTACTAAATGAAAATTTATAAGAAGCTTTTGTTGAGAAACCAGAAGGATATATCTTATCATATGATAAGAACTATGTATGTAAGTTCAAGAAATCTCTTTATGGACTGAAACAAGCCCCCAGAGCCTAGTATTCAAGGCTAGAAATGTATCTACATTAATAAGGTTTTAATAAATGTGTTGTAGATAACAATATTTACATCAAAATTAAAAGGTGAAAATCAATTGATTGTTGTTGTATAAGATGATGATATTATTTTTAGAGGAAGTTATGACAAGATTTTTCTGATGACATGAATAAGGAATTTTAAATGTCCAAGCTTGGTGATTTATATTTCTGTATTGGTTTAAACATTTCTCAATCAGACAAAGGTATATTTATTTCACAAGATAAACATGTTAATGATATGTTGAAGAAGTTCAAAATGGAATAATACAAACTAGTCAGTACTCCCATGGTTACATGTTACAAGTTGAGCAAGGATGATGAGTTTCCTAAAGTTGATCAAAATATTTATAGATATATGATTGGAATATTATTATAGGTGAAAACATCAAG
Source organism: Taxus chinensis (assembly GCA_019776745.2). NCBI lineage: Eukaryota > Viridiplantae > Streptophyta > Pinopsida > Cupressales > Taxaceae > Taxus > Taxus chinensis. Next base: position 438,758,588 of record CM034156.1, on the reverse strand, counting down.
ACTTGATGTGATGTAAGCAATTGTCTTAGTGGTACATCATCATGATTCTCCAAAATAAACTCATGTACAAGATGTTAAGAGAATATTTATATATCTTAAAGGTATAATGGAATATGCCTTATGGTACTCTAGAAATGAATATTTTACTCTAAAAGCATACACGGATGCAGATTGGGTAGGATGTGATGATGACAAAAAAATTACAAGTGGAGGAGCATTCTTTTTGGGACATAATTTGGTATCCTAGTTGAGAAAGAAACAATCATCCATCTCCTTATCTAAAACTGAGGTAGGATACATTGTAGTTGTTTCATGTTGCACGTATGTTCTAAGGATGAAGAAACAATTGAAGGACATCAAGGTAGAGTTTGAATTTCCAATTTCAAAATTATGTGATAATATTAGTGCAATAAATATATCCAATGATGCATTATAGAACTAATTATATTACCATCAAGTATCACTTTTTGAGAGAGAAAGTTGTAGAACAACAAGTTAATTTGGAATATATTTCCACAAAAGAATGAATTGCTAATATATTTACTAAGCCTATTCCAAACGAAGCTTTTGAATATATTAGATAGAAATTGGGTGTGTTATATTTCTCATCCTATCATTAAAAGAAATCATATAATTAGGGGGAGCATATTTTTTTTCATTAGAAGATGCATAATCTAAGGGGGAGAGTTAGAGTAACGGGGAGAAATATCTATTTTCAGAAAAGTTAAAGAATGGGGAGAATTTTGAGAGTTTTAATCCTTTTCCATTGATGTCAAAGGGGGAGATATAAATAAAGGGGGAGAGATAAATCAAGGGGGAGCTGTTATCCCAAATTTACCCCCTTGGTTAATTTGGATAACTCATTAAAAATGGACCATCCATTTTTTAATAGATCCAAGACATTCAAACTACCATCAAATTCCACTTCCCAAAAGCTCCAACCATTGGCATTCAAAACCATGCAGAAAATCTAAGGAAACGATAAGGTAGATGATTAATAGTTAAGGAAAATACATGGATTTTTTTGGTAATTCCTAAGGTGATCAGATCTTATGGAATTCAAGTCCCCGAAATGAGCCATAGATCATAATTCATCGGGTTTGCAAAGTTAACAAACTCAAGAGGGGAAAATTGGAGCAACTTCAAAGCAAAAAAAATTTCTAACTCCCATAGACTTAGAAACTGCGATGTGAAGAACTACGTGGTTCTACCCTATTAGTTCTCATTTTGTAAGTCTAAAAAATGCAAAGGATTTAGGAAAGTATGACAAGTTATTACATTGCAAATAAATGTGTAGATTTCTTATTGGCTCACACTTCGCAAGTGTCAGAGGAGATAAGAAAATACTAACAATTGTCAGGGGCATGGAATGATACTATTGGCCAATGGTTCACAAGTGTCAGAGGTAGAAATAAAAAAGAATTACATGTGAAGTATGTGGAGCCTTCTCATTGACTCATACTTCACAATGGTGAGTCAAAGGGATTTGGAAAGGAAAATCTTGAAGGAACATGTCCATTTCTTATTGGCTTGCATTTCTAAGGGGACTTACAAGGTCCAAGGATAGTTTAACATCTTGAATGAATGTGGCTATTTCTTATTGGCGTGCATAAATAAGGGGACTGATAAGGTCCAAGGATAATCTGACATCCTGAAGGAATGTGGCAGAGTCTTATTGGCCCGTATTTTCATAAAGGTGGCCTAGAAAAGGTAAAGTATAGGGAAAGATGGCAAGAAGGGAAGTAGATCTCAATATTGCAAACCAATGAGAGGTGGACACTTAGAAAAGAAAAAATTAAGAACATGTTGGCAATTCTCAATCCCTGAACCAATTAAAGGCTACCATGTGTCAAAATTATGTGCCTCCCGATTGGTAAAACTTCAAATGTTCATATCTTTTGATTCTGAACTCAAAATTGGAAAAAAACTATATTATTGGAAATATCTCCTAAAGCCCTTCAACTTAGCATCATCAAAATCCTACTTTGGTATCTTTTGTCTAGTCATAATGGAAAACATAGATTTTGGAAGCATAGAAGAGAAGTTTGAGAACACAATCGATGAAACTAGATATCTTAACCACCAAAATTGATGAACTATGGATTCATTTCCTTATGCGGGAATAAATACACATAGTAATGGCCTTGGAGAGTGTCCATGTGCTTTGCAGAAGAATTTAATGTAGAATATTAGTGGTTAGAAGTTAAAAAATTCTATCCCTTCTCTCTTTTCCCTCTTCTCTTTCTTATTCCTCTCTCATTTAAGCTATATTTTGTAAAAATCTTTCATTTGAAAGAGGATGAAAATTCTTATCTGTAAAGGAACCATGTCAAAACGGTATCCAAAGTAGTTATGAAATTCAAGCCTTCATTTTGGCCTCTTTAAATGATTCCCTACCTTATGTTTCAAATGTAATGGATTGTGCATATCTTTAAGCAATAAAAATATGTTTTGTGGCACGTTTTTTCTGTCCTAGCTCATTTTTTATTTGCAGTATTGCCTTCCTTTTACTCTTGCAATGGATTATGCATATCTCATTAATTTACAAGCCCCATTCTAATTGTGTTAAATGTCTCTCACCCTGTTTTGGTGCTATTACCTCCCCTATCTTATGATTTACCTTTCTGCGTCTCCTTCTAACCTTGGTCCATTGGCTTGTTAGTTTAGGATTGGATAAATTCATTTCCTTGTCTAGGATTAGTTTTAGTAGTAGAATAGGTAGAGGAAACCAAGATTGTTTCAAGGTATGTCTTAGTTAGAAGTCCCACAATCGAGAGACAGTCCCATGTTGCCTCAAAATTGTTGATCCTTCATGATCACATCAAAGGTGCAATTTTGAGCTCTAACAGTTTTGGTATGTCCGATGGGAGTACTTTGAATTCATATATTTTTCCACCTTGTTGCGTCCAACCAACAATTTTGGCATGCTCAGTGGGACAACATTGAATTCATTTCTTATAGATGTTCCATTTCAACATCTGGTAAACAACTTCATATTGCCAAGTTCGTTGGAGGCATTTTCTAGCACATCTAATGACTCCACTGATCCAACAAACCCATTTTCTCATTTTCTGACATTCCCTTCATTTATTCGATCCATTTCCTCCTTTCTTTTCATCCTTCCATTCATTTTCATGTTTCCATTTCATTCATGGCTCTACAAAGAGCTCATCCATTCCCTCATTTCAATTTGATGCCCTCCATTTGTAGTAGCGGGATGATATCCCCAAATAAAACTTGATAAAGTTGCCTCTCTTTCATAGAAATGGATATCAATATCCTATTGATCATATCCAAGACATAGCCAACCACTGTTCCATTCATAATGCTATTGAAGAAATTTTTTGTCTCAAACTTCTTATTCTATCATTCAAAGGTAAATAAAAAGATTGGTTTGACAATTTGGTTCCACAATCCATTTCTACTTGGAACAAGATAGGAGAATTTTTTTTTACCTAGTTCAAGGAGGATGTAGATGTTTTTCAATAATGGAACATCTCAACACAATACGGTGGGCTCCAATGGAGTATATCTTATATTTCATCATTATATTTAAGAGGACCTAACATAATTCCTTAAGAATTTAGAACCTCACAAGGTATGACATTCTTATTTTATTTGAGGGCCCTTGATTCTGATTTGGCTATATTGATCCAAGCTCTAAGAGGCTACAATCCTCCTTAGGTGTTTAACATTTCCATAATTATTGACAAGAGTATCATTTAGGCTGGCCAAAATAAATCCATTCCCATTTCTCCCTTATTCCATATTCTTCCACATCCCCTCTATCTAACTATGCTATAAATCAACAACCAGTCACATATGTTTCATCCACAACCAGTATCACCATGTATGATGATTGTAAAACCATTGAAGAATGGTATGAATCTAATTAGGAAGATGAAATTTCCCAAAGTGAATAAAGGAGGGAAACCACTTCAAAAGGAAGTTAGTTCAATTCATAGGATGCTTTTCCATGAGAAGAATTGTTATTTGTAGAGGTAGAACATAACACAATCCAACTTGTAAATACTCCCCACCTTGATGAAAGTCTGCAATGAGATCCCATTTGTGGGATTGAGATTCAAAGAGATAGGAAAACCACAAGGATCAAACCAGAAGGATCAAACCATAAGGATCAAACCATTGGTTCCCAAGGCCACTTGTCCAATTAGATATTTGGCTAGCTTGGACCCAAAATTAGAGTTGCAACTAGTCTTGCTCACTTTAGAGCATGAGAAAGAGCTTGAAGGTCCCAAAGGTTAGCAAAATTTCCTCTCAAATACAAATGAAGAATAATTAAAGGAGGTATTTGTTTTATTTTTTGTTGATACTTTGGAAAAAGGGGTGGAAGACCACTTATATATCTTTTCACTCTTATTAAAATCCATGTCCATTGCAAAATCAAATACATGGTCTAAAATCATAAAAAATGGTATCTATTTCTCCTTTCCTAATTCAAGATTTGTTCATCTTCCATTTGTTTTGGTTAGAGTAGGGTAGAGTAGGTTTTCTTTCAATAAAATAAGTGATTGTGCACACTCTACATGTTTGCACTTAGAGCATGTATGATTTTACATGTTTTGTACATAGTTTTTACGTGCTTACTGTTGTTTGCATAGTCAATTGCGGGAGGAAGAGCAAAGTTCATGGTTAAATCATATATGGGGTAGTTTTAAAAGTTCAATCATTGATCCTAGAGTTAATTTTTTAGTTCAGAGTTCTCGTGCCCTTTTCCTTGGTGAGAAATTTAGCTTTGGGATAGTTTGTAAAGTTTTAAATCAAAAATACCAAAAATTCATCTTTAAGAGCAGACTAGGGTAGCTCTAGATCAGCGTGAGTAGGTTTAATGATGGAATCAGATAGATGGAGTAGTTCCCCAAATCACTTAAAGCTTCAAATATCAAGTCCAGGTAGTTTCAGTTCATGCTAAGTTCATAATGGGATCAGGGTAAGGATATTAATGTTTTTGATTATTTTTTTAAAAAACGTTTTGGGCTTGAATCCATGCCCAATGGATACATAAGGATACTGGTCAAGTTTAATAGGAAAATTTCCCTTAGAGGTCGCCAAAATCTTATCCCCAATTTACCCCTAGGTTAATTTGGACAACTCATTAAAAATGGAACTAGCCATTTTTTAACAGGTCTAAGACGTTCAAATTATAGTTAAATTCCACTTCCTAAAAGCCCCAACCGTTGGCATTCAAAAACCCACATAAAATATAAGGATGCTAGGTGGCAGATGATTAACGGTCAAGGAAAACGTGTGGTAGCATGCTGGTAATTCCTAAGGCAATGAGCTCTTCTGGAATTCAAGTCCCCTTAGTTAGCTACAAATAATAATTCATTGAGTCCACAAAGTCAATAAAGGCAAAAGGGACCAAATGACACTTCAAATCAAAAAAAGTTTATAAGTCCCCCAGAATTAAAAATGTGATACGAAGAGCTACGTGGCACTACCCTATTGGTTCTTCTTTCACAAGTCTAAAAAATGCGAAGTCTTCAGGAAAGTATGATAGGTTCTGACATTACAAAGAAATGTGGAGCTTTCTCATTAGCTTACACTTTACAAGTGTCAGAGGAGTTGAGAAAAGACTAACATGTGTCAGGAGTATGGAATGATCCTACTGGCCAATGGTTCACGGGTGTCAGAGGAAGAAATCTAAAGGGATGGCATGTGAAGTAAGTGGATCCTTCTCATTGGGTCATACATTGTAATGGTCAGTCAAAGGGAATTGAAAAGGAAAATTGTAGTGCCCAAACTGGCACACAAAATGTCAACAGCAAAATACCAGGATAATTTATTTTTCTGACCTACAATACACACTACAAACAACACAACAAGGGCTCTAAGTAGAACAACTCAACAACATATACGAAACCTACATCAGTCACCAAATCACATAGACACATGACTACGCCATAAACCTGTTTATACCAAACTTTACCAAATGAAAGAGTACTAGCAAAAACCCAACCACGAGAGAAAAGACTCAAGGATTGGTGAAACCACAACACATCATTTCTTTAATTGCATCTTTGTTACGATTAACATTCTAAGAACATAATTGTGCAAGGATGGTTTTTTTTTTTATATACAAGATCTTAAGCTCATTCCACCTTTAATTTACAATTCGATCAATTTAGGTTGGCTTCCTTTATGCATCGTGGAACTTTCCATAATTTAATTGCTTATTTGGCTTAATTCAAATCGCATATACATTACTTGATTTTCTTGTTCTTATATTAAGAATATTCTTCTCAAACGTTTATTTAATATTTAAAATTTACCCTTGCTACACAAGTGAACCTAACGTGATGTCAAGATGAAATCTTGGGATTGAGGGAGACTTAGATTTAAAATAGCTTGTTCCCAAGAACATCCTTCGATCACAGAAAATTTATTTCGCTACCATTATTATTATAGTTCAATAACTTGTTGAATTCCAATTTTGATTTTTTTTATATGTATATCTTTTGTTTTCTTGACGTTTGGTCACACCAAGGTAATTTATATTCTTTACAACGCATGAAAATTTTTAATTAAGTTATAAGGATTCCAAAATTGACTTTAATCCTAATCTCCAATCTCGTGTACAAACATTATATGGTATACTCTTACATAGCACTAAGGTCTCGTTCTCAGCATTGTTTTGAAATCAGGAGTTACAGAAGTATATGACTAACATCTTGAAGGGGTACATGATCAGAAGAATTGTAAACTATACATGAATCATAAGTGACACCTCCTAATCAGCTGAGGTTTGGTTTATTCCAACATACACTTAATGATCTACACCTCAACTAAATAAGAGTTTAAGGCAAGCAGACATATTTATACTAAACCACATTCGAGAAAAAATACCAAGATGTTATTTTGATAGAATCCAGGGTTGCACCGCTTAGTCGTTCCGTCGAACAAGGAATCATAAGGTGACTTCTAAGGTGGTCTTCAACACTCATCCTGGTGTCAGACCTGAAGAGAGGACATTCTTCTCGCGATGACCAAAACTAGAAGGAAACCACATACTCTGGGTAGGTTGGACCATGTCATTCCTAAAATATGGGTTCACGACAATGTCGCTAAACCTAATGACTATGACGGTAACTCCAACTAGGAGTTTTATTTACCTAACCTAGGAGGTCTCATCGAGTGCAAGTTTAAGGTCATTCTATGGTTTTAAAATTTCTTATATGGTAAAAAGGATCACGCATGCAAGAAAGTCATGCACGAGTATTTTATGAAGGTTGAGTGTTCCCATTAAAACTCTTTATTATGTTTGCAAGGTAAGAAGATAACCCAGTAATTAATTTAATCGTTTATTGAATACTGAGAAAATACTACAATATATTAACTTCAATTTCATTTTACTATAAATAAATCAAACCCTTTTTTCCATACACAACTAAGAATCAAATTGAACTGGTAACTTGGTGCACATTTCCTAAGTTATCCCTAAAACTAGAATATCACACATATTAACAAATCGCAATTATAAATTTTCGGTAACAAGAGACTACATTGCACAGTTATTCATTTTACAATGACCTATAACAATTACAATAATAATAATTAAATTACACATTGCCTTTTTCGTCATCATTCTTCCATCCTACAAAACCCACGTGAGTATGATATCAGCGATAAATTGCTGGCATGGCATCCACCCTAATCAATCATAATTATCAATTTTCAGTTTCCCATTTACATCTAATAATAATTATAATTTGCAATCGAAATTTAAAAAAAGTCTAGAAATATGTATACTTTGCATTTCTTTTTTCTTCATTTTATAAACCCAGGAGAGAGAAAGAGAAAGGAAGAGAGAGAAAACATCGTTTTGTCAGAAGTTATAATACACACAACAAGTTTATTTTAGTGTTTTGAACAGTTATTTATGTGTGTTTAAACATTTTCAGGGTGATTTGGTAACCCTATGAGGGTCCGCAGCTTTCTACTTTTACATTTTCTCACTAGCTACAAAACGTACCAAATGGGCTCGGGGGGTAAGAAATTGCTTCCAAAGGTTATCATCTAATGAAAATGCACACCATGACTAACTTTCTACATGTCCCCAGATATACCAAGATTTCATAGCAACTGACGGAATTTAAAAAGAGAAAATGGTTTGCGTTTGGTTGTTATTTCTCCGGGGCCACTGGTCATAGTTCACCCAGTTGTAAAATGACAAAAGTTAATTCAAGGGCCCAGAAACCTGCGTCCATAATTGATGTTTGGATGGGAATCACACAACGAGACATCTCCTACTAGTTCCCCTACATAAGGAGAGTTCATCAGAATCGACGGGGCTGAGAACTAGTAAACCATTTTCAAATGGTGACAAGTTTTCTGGAGCGACAAGACGAAACTGGACCAGTTTGACCTTGTCAAACTGCGACTGGAGGCCTACAAAATGGCTTCACCAAACTATCCCAAAAATTTCTCTTTCCTATACTGAATGTTCCATGCATTTGTCTAGTATAATCGCTAGAGGTTTGTGAAGATGGGAAGTGATTTCTCTTTCCAGGTTTCAAATGGTGGTCCAAAACGAAAGCCAACTTTCTAGTTTTAACAACTCTCTACTATTGTAAACCAATGTAACAGGGCTCCTATAAGAGCGTGAAAAGGATTTCATATGATCGTTTCAGGTCAAACCAAAAATAAAGACGAATCCTCGTGTACCAAGGTACGTGAATGAAACTTCACATCTCATTTCTACAGTTGCGAAGGGTACTTGGTGAGTCTCCGAAAATTGTAAAATTTAACTATTTAAAACCAAGAGGAGGTCAACTTTATCAATGGGGAGTCAAATTCATCTAGTCGATAGAACGATATTGGAGAGGTCAAGATGGGTAAGAGTTTTCTAAATCATCTCAAAGTGAGGGTGATAGTTCATGTTTTAAAGTAGACGAGTTATAATGACTTCGAGAGTTGCGACAAGACACTTTATTGTTTTGCAAAGAGTTGAAGGGACATTTAATTGTATTAAAAATCTAATAACTTAATATTCTATTTAGTTGCAAAAGAGAACTAGAACAAGAGAATTATGAGAGGTAAGGAAAGAAGAACCATGCCTGGGAAATGAATTCGGTCGAAGCCGCAGGCTTGGGTTCAGTCTCTTGCTTGGCACTTCGTCAACTAGACCATGAGCATCCCCGGCTCCACCATTTTACATACATGTCTTCTGGATTTGACTCACCACTTGCTAAGCATGATCAAATGGTTTCTTATTGCTGTTGTTTGGGTAGGATGACATCTTCCTCCTTTTGTGTGTAGCCTCAAATCTTGCAACCATTGGACCAAGATCTTTGAAGGCATTTAGACAAACACTTTACATGCCTTAAGCATGTCTCTACATTTTGCACATTCTCATGTGCTCATCAAAACCAACAACATAATGACTAATTTTTGGCATGATTATACAAGAGGCACTCATGCCAATGAAGTATTTACAACCCTCATGCACTGAACATGCATGGATGAAAGCCAGTTAAATAAAAAATAAGTTTACATGGTTAGGGTATGTTCCAGAAGACCACATATTTTGAGGCATTCTGCCAAACACATCTCAGTCCCTTTGCTACACATCCATTTGTGCATATGCTGCCATTATGGAATTCCATGAGACAACATTTCTTTGAGGCATTCTATCAAACAGTTCAATGCCTTCTTAACAGACCCATTTTTTTGTTTATCCTGCTATCATTGTAGTTTGGGAGACCGCATATCTTTCAGGTATTTTGTCAAACAGTTCACATGATTGTGTATGCCTTCACATTTAGCATACAAGTAGATCTGGGTACCTGACAAGACATTGAGGAATATTATCTCCCCATGATGCTTTGATGGATGTCCATGCATAGTTCAAAAGCTCCCATTTTGACAGCGGCAAGGAAGATATCAGTAGAGGTTGGGGGTATGGCTTCAAACCAGCCAACCGTATTTTCCTGGAAAGGTTCCAATGCAGTTTTCAACAAAACCATTTTTTGGATAACCTGAAATCATTGTAGTCCATGGAACCACATTTTCCTCCATGCCTTTAGTCGAGTAAAATGCATGCTTCCACGTTTTTACATATGCAGCTACTAGGGCACGCACGACTGCCACATCTGACAAAATATCTTCACATTTTTGGCCATGATGGGAGCCCACGCAGGCCTGGGTGCGGGCTGGAAGGGTGCTGGGCATGAGACAGCCCCAACACATAACAATACACCTCATTTTTACTTGATCTTCCCACGCAGGTGTGGTGCGGCCTAGGGGAATGTGAAAATAATTATGTAGTCTGGCTTTACGAGCATAAAAAAAACACATTTTATTGAAAGATTCCATGGCCTCTTCAACAAACGCCCTTCGTGCTAGTCCCTGCGGCCCCAACTAGCCACCCAACGCCCAAAACTGCACATTTCCAATGCCAGAATCAAAAATTAAAACCCTAACTACATTTTTTGGACTTTTTGCCTCCTTCTATTTGCCCTAAACCTCCCAACATTCATGGGCATTTCAAATTTAATTCTTTTATTTCATTTTTTTACATTTATTTTATTATTATTATTATTTTATATTTAACAAGGGCATTACATTCTCCTCCCCTTAAGAAAGCATCGTCCTCGATGTGACATACAATGAAGAAAGAGAAAAAGGTACGCAACAAGGGACGAATGTGGCGAAGGTACGCTCTAAGGTTAAGATTTCAAATCCAAAATCATGGTTATGGGGTGGCCCTGGGAACATTTGGTAGAAATTTTAACTTTCAAGGTTCTGTGAAGATTGGCAGTTGTCTCTTATTCTTTATTTCATTAACCTCTTTCCATTAACATTATTCTTAATTCTAGGCCTTTAAAATTTAATTTTTATTTGAATTTTAGTTTATTCATTCCTATGGGTTCCCATCCTGAACTACAGTCACAACACCCTAGCAGGTTTATACACAACACCTAATTTTCACAAGCATACTCTTACATACTTACATGACCATATCACATCACAAGGGTTTCACTAACCCATGGAATGAGAAAAAGTAGACCAAATAGCAAAAAAATAAAATAAAATAAAAAAATTCCAACAATTACATCCTAGACATAGATCTAGTACACACATATGAATGACAACAAAATCAACACGTTGATACATATACAACGGGTATCACAAGCCCCCAAAAATCCATGACTATAACAACATAGTTCCGAATCCAATATCCAATAGTCCATACCAACCAAGGGAAGAGTCACGCCACCAATCATAACAAGTCTAACCAGAACTCACAAGAGGACACATACTCACTATACCAACTCCACACATAATAAGATATCATGAAACAAACCCCATATATCTCCAAAAGTACCACATAAAACTCCATATATCTCCTGAAGTATCATAAGACAACTCCATATACTCCTCGAAACCTCACCAGATAATCTCCATATACCTCCCAAAGAGAAAGAAACATAATGTCAAAACCAAGTCGGGTCACTCAACCATAGAGCCCCATCCAGAATAATAGGTCACTCAACCATAGAGTGCCATAAGAAATAATATTGGGTCTCTCAATCATAGAGGCCAATCTCCTTTCTCCTTTTAATGAGACCAGGTCACCCTATTGCCCTGGACACATAGAGCCCCGTCACCCCCAAACCCAAGTGACATAATAACTCATGGTTCAACAACCCACTAGTTATCAGTAACTCCTTAGGGTGTACCCCCATACAACGAAGCGGGTCCATAGGTTCAACCACTCCATGGTGAATCCCATGACCCTATTCCAACATAGTACGACATTAGAACCAACATAACAATCCATTCAAATGCCAAGTGGAAAAATCAAAAGCCTTGGGCTAGGCTACAAATCTCTCAAATATGAAAAGAAAATTTTAAAACTAAGAATACAAATGGCTAGTTAGCCATGGTTAGTGTAAAATCCAATTGTTAATGAAAAAATCAAATAAATGCCCAAAATATAAGAACATGTCAATCAAGAAAATGGCTGGTTCTAGTTAAATAAAATAAAATAAAATAAAATCAATTTACGAATAAAATACGCAATAAGAAAATAGCACATCACAATCACTATGTGGCCTCATACCGCCACCAAAGGGGTACTCATCGAGTTGCTGGAACTCAGACATCGAGCCTTAGCTCATGAAAATATACATGTAAACAGAAATGAGTATATCAAATAATGTATCTGTCACCATCTCTGCCTGATTCATAACTCCAAACTCCCACAAGGATCAACATGGTCAAAATCACATAGGATTATTTAATGAACAATCCAATAGGAAAGAGCAGGGGACACAAGGTTGCATAAGTTGAGCCTAAGGTGGTGCGCACCCACAATATAATGAGCAAGCTCGAAGTATACTAAACAAATAAAAGTGGGTTTTCAGTCTATATAAGACTCCACTTTCTCACTTTTACTCAGCTCAAGATTATGACAACCTGGTCCATGCCTCCTCTCTCCACACACATACACTCTTGACAATCTATCCCCTTAGGGTCTCTAGTGTAAGGTCCACAACATACACATCACTACATCACAAAAACACCGTAAATTCACACACAACAACCATAACATCTTGCGCATGGTATAATTATACAGGGTACAACACAATCCCTACTTTCACGGGTTACGATACATCACATTACCACATCCTGCACCCAAAGTGCAATCACTATACAATAGGATTCATAGGCTCACTGTATGCCCCTATATCACAACATGAAACATTACATATTACACAAATGATACATACAATGGACATAGTAACATCACAACATAACATTCATTTGCTACATATAAGGTGATACACACATTTCTTCAAAACATGGTAAAACATCATGATACAATTCAATTCACTTTACACCAATTTTTCATGCAATACATCAATACATCATCACATCACAACAGGTCAAAATGTTCCAACAATCTACAATTCACAATATCATTCCATTCACACAAAACATGGCGGTACATCACATACAGATTCCTCATTGGATCCATGAAAAGGAGAGTCAATACTCTCTCTGCTATTCACAAGCAGTAATTCACACGTGGACTCTTCATAGAATCCACACGAAGGAGAGAGAATACTCCCATCCCTAGCACATCCACATGATAACAAATGCACACTAAGTGACATACACCTCATGTGCATTCACACTATCCCAAATACGACATAGATCACATCACTCTTAAAACACATTACTCTTCCAATATTTATCACCATCATGAAACACCATCACCATCATGCAACCCATCATGTAACAACATATCTATCATGCAAAATCATCACAACTCCAATCCATCCAAGAGGTTTGAGAGCATGAACCTCAGCTCTGATACCATATGTAGTTCCCACACTGGCACACACAATGTCAACAACAAAATACCAGGATAATTTATTTATTTTGACCTATAATAAACACTACACACAACACAACAAGGGCTCCAATTAGAACAACTCAACAACATATACGACACCTACATCAGTCACCAAATCACACAGACACATAACTACACCATATACATTTTTATACCACACTTTACCAAATGAAAGAGTACTAGCAAAAACCCAACCACGAGACAAAACACTCAAGGATTGGCAAACCCACAACACATCATTTCTTTAGTTGCATCTTTGTTACGATTAACATTCTAAGAACATTATTGTGCAAGGATGGTTTTCTTTTTTTTTATATACAAGATCTTAAGCTCATTCCACCTTTAATTTACAATTCGATCAATTTAGGTTGGCTTCCTTTATGCATCGTGGAACTTTCCATAATTTAATTGCTTATTTGGCTTAATTCAAATCACATATACATTACTTGATTTTCTTGTTCTTATATTAAGAATATGCTTCTCAAACGTTTATTTAATGTTTAAAATTTACCCTTGTTACACAAGTGAACCTAACGTGATGTCAAGATGAAATATTGGGATTGAGGGAGACTTAGATTTAAAATATCTTGTTCCCAAGAACATCCTTCGATCACAGAAAAGTTATTTCGCTACCATTATTATTATAGTTCAATAACTTGTTGAATTCCAATTTTGATTTTTTTTATATGTATATCTTTTGTTTTCTTGACGTTTGGTCACACCAAGGTAATTTATATTCTTTGCAACGCATGAAAAAGTTTAATTAAGTTATAAGGATTCCAAAATTGACTTTAATCCTAATCTCCAATCTCGTGTACAACATTATATGGATACTCTTACATCGCACAAAGGTCTCGTTCTTAGCATTGTTTTGAAATCAGCAGTTACAGAAGTATATGACTAACATCTTGAAGGGGTACATGATCAGAAGAATTGTAAACTATACATGAATCATAAGTGACACCTCCTAATCAGTTGAGGTTTGGTTTATTCCAACATGCACTTAATGATCTACACCTCAACTAAATAAGAGTTTAAGGCAAGCAGACATATTTATACTAAACCACATTCGAGAAAAAATACCAAGATGTTATTTTGATAGAATCCAGGGTTACACCGCTTAGTCATTCCTTCGAACAAGGAATCATAAGGTGACTTCTAAGGTGGTCTTCAACACTCATCCTGGTGTCAGACCTGAAGAGAGGACATTCTTCTCATGATGACCAAAACTAGAAGGAAACCACATAGTCTGGGTAGGTTGGACCATGTCATTCCTAAAATATGGGTTCACGACAATGTTGCTAAACCTAATGAGTATGACGGTAACTCCAACTAGGAGTTTTATTTACCTAATCTAGGAGGTCTCATCGAGTGCAAGTTTAAGGTCATTCTATGGTTTTAAAATTTCTTATATGGTAAAAAGGATCACGCATGCAGGCAAGTTATGCACGAATATTTTATGAAGGTTGAGTGTTCCCATTAAAACTCTTTATTATGTTTGCAAGGTAAGAAGATAACCCAATAATTAATTTAATCGTTTATTGAATACTGAGAAAATACTACAATATATTAACTTCAATTTCATTTTACTATATATAAATCAAACCCTTTTTGCCATACACAACTAAGAATCAAATTGAACTGGTAACTAGGTGCACATTTCCTAAGTTATCCCTAAAACTAGCATATCACGCATATTAACAAATCTCAATTATAAATTTTCGGTAACAAGAGACTACATTGCACAGTTATTCATTTTACAATGACCTATAACAATTACAATAATAATAATTAAATTACACATCACCTTTTTCGTCATCATTCTTCCATCCTGCAAAACCCACGTGAGTATGATATCAGTGATAAATCGCTGGCATGGCATCCACCCTAATCAATCATATTTATCATTTTTTAGTTTCCCATTTACATCTAACATTAATTACAATTTGCAATCGAAATTAAAAAAAAGTCTAGAAACATGTAAACTTTACATTTCATTTTTCTTCATTTTATAAACCCAGGAGAGAGAAAGAGAAGGAAGAGAGAGAAAACATCGTTTTGTCAAAAGTTCTAATACATGAAACAAGTTTCATTTTAGTGTTTTTAATAGTTATTTACGTGTTTTTAGACGTTTTCAGGGTGATTTGGTAACCCTATGAGGGTCTGCAACTTTCTACTTTTACATTTTCTCACTAGCTACAAAATGTACCAAACAGGCTTGGGGGCTAAGAAACTGCTTCCAAAGGTTATTTTCCAATGAACATGCACACCATGAATAGCTTTCTACATGTCCCTAGATATACCAAGAGTTCATAGCAACTGACGGAATTGAAAAAGAGTGAATGGTTTGCGTTTGGCGGTTAGTTCTCCGGGGCCACTGGTCGTAGTTCACCCAGTTGTAAAATGAAAAAAGTTAACTCGAGGGCCCAGAAATCCACGTCCATAACTGATGTTCAAAGGGGAAGCATGCAACGAGACATCTCCTACTAGTTCCCCTACATAAGGAGAGTTCATCAGAATCAACGGGGCTGAGAACTAGTAAACCATTTTCAAATGGTGACAAGTTTTTTGGAGCAACAAGACGAAACTGGACCAGTTTGACCTCATCAAACTGCGACTGGAGGCCTACAAAATGGCTTCGCCAAACTATCCCAAAAAATTATCTTTCCTATACTGAATGTTCCATGCATTTTTATAGTATAATCGCTAGAGGTTTGTGAAGACGACAATTGATTTCTCTTTCCAGGTTTCAAATGGTGGTCCAAAACGAAAGCCAACTTTCTAGTTTTAAAAACTCTCTATTGTTGTAAACCAATGTAACAGGGATCCTATAAGAGCGTCAAAATGATGTCATATGATAATTTCAGGTCAAACCAAAAATCAAGGCAACTCCTCGTGTACTAAGGTACACAAATGAAACTTCACATCTCGTTTCTAGAGTTGCGAAGGGTACTTGATGAGTCTTCGAAAATTACAAAATTTAACTATTTAAAACCAAGAGGAGGTCAACTTTATCAATGGGGAGTCAAATTCATCTAGTTGATAGAACGATATTGGAGCGGTCAAGAAGGGTAAGAGTTTTATAAATCATCTCGAAGCGAGGGTGATAGTTCATGTTTTAAAGTAGACGAGTTATAATGACTTTGAGAGTTGCGACACGACACTTTATTGTTTTGCAAAGAGTTGAAGGGACATTTAACTGTATTAAAAATATAATAACTTAATATTATATTTAGTTGCAAAAGAGAACTAGAACATGAGAATTATGAGAGGTAAGGAAAGAAGAACCATGCCTGGGAAATGAAGTCGGTCGAAGCCGCAGGCTTGGGTTCAGTCTCTTGCTTGGCACTTCGTCAACTAGACCACGAGCATCCCTAGCTCCACCATTTTACATACATGTCTTTTGGATTCGACTCACCACTTGCTAAGCATGATTAAAGGGTTTCTTATTGCTATTGTTTGGGTAAAATGACATCTTCCTCCTTTTGTGCGTAGCCTCAAATCTTGGAACCATTAGACCAAGATCTTTGAAGGTGTTTAGACAAACAGTTCACATGCCTTAAGCATGTCTCTACATTTTGCACATTCTCATGTGCTCTTCAAAACAAGAAACATAATGATTAATTTTTGGCATGATTATACAAGAGGCACTCATGCCAACGAAGTATTTACAACCCTCATGCACTGAACATGCATGGCTGAAAGCCAGTTAAACAAAAATGAAGCTTACATGGTCAGGGTATGTTCCAGAAGACCACATCTTTTGAGGCATTCTGCCAAACACATCTCAGTCCCTTTGCTACACATCCATTTGTGCATATGCTGCCATCATGGAATTCCATGAGACAACATTTCTTTGAGGCATTCTATCAAACAGTTCAATGCCTTCTTAACAGACCCATTTTTTTGTTTATCCTGCTATCATTGTAGTCTGGGAGACCGCATATCTTTCATGTATTTTGTCAAACAGTTCACATGGATTGTGTATGCCTTCACATTTAGCATACAAGTAGATCTGGGTACCTGACAAGACATTGAGGAATATTATCTCCCCATGATGCTTTGATGGATGTCCATGCACAGTTCAAAAGCTCCCATTTTGACAGCGGCAAGGAAGATATCAGCAGAGGTTGGGGGTATGGCTTCAAACCAGCCAACCGTATTTTCCTGGAAAGGTTCCAATGTAGTTTTCAACAAAACCATTTTTTGGATAACCTGAAATCATTGTAGTCCATGGAACCACATTTTCCTCCATGCCTTTAGTCGAGTAAAATGCATGCTTCCATGTTGTTACATACGCAGGTACTAGGGCACGCACGATTGCCACATCTGACAAAATTTCTTGGCATTTTTTGCCATGATAGTAGTGCACGTAGGCCTGGGTGTGGGCTAGAAGGGTGCTGGGCATGAGACAGCCCCAACGCACAACAATACACCTCTTTTTTGCCTAATATTCCCATGCAGGTATGGCGCGGCCTGGGGGAATGTGAAAACAGTTGTGGAGTCTAGCTTTACGAGCATTAAAAAAATGCATTTTATTGAAAGCTTCCATGGCCTCTTCAACAAACACCCTTTGTGCTGGTCCTTACGACCCCAACCAGCCACCCAGCGCCCAAAACTGCGCATTTCCAATGCCAGAATTAAAAATTAAAACCCTAACTATGTTTTTTGGAATTTTTGCCTCCTTCTATTTGCCCTAAACTGCCCAATGTTCATGGGCATTTCAAATTTAATTCTTTTATTTCATTTTTTTACATTTATTTTATTATTATTATTATTTTATATTTAATGGGGGCATTACACAAATGCTGAAGGAACGCAGTTGTTTCTTTTTGGCTCACATTTCTATAGGGAATGACAAGGTCCAAGGACAATATGACATCCCAAAGGAACATGACTATTTATTATTGGCTCACATTTCTAAGGGGATTGAAAAGTTCCAAGGACACTTTGACATCCCAAAGGGATGTGATAGAGTCTTATTGGCCTGTATTTTCATAAAGGCAACCTGAAAAGGGTAAAGGACATGGATAAATGGAAAGAAGGAAAACAAATCCAAATATTGCGAACCAATGAGAGGTGGAAAATTGGAAAATAAGAAAGAAAACACATGTTGGCAGAGCCTAATCCCCAAACCAATTAAATGTTTCCATGTGTCAATATTCTGTGCCTTTTGATTGGTAAAACTTCAAATACTCATATCTTTTGATCTTAAGCTCCAAATTGGACAAAAACTATATCATTGGAAAGATATCCTTGATCCCTTCAACTTGGCATGATAAAAATATGATTTTGGTGGATTTTGATAGGTCATAATGGCAAACATGGATTCTAGAAGCATAGAAGAGAAGTTTTGCAGTCGATGAAATTAGACAGCTAAACCACCAATATTGATAAATTATGGCTTTGTTTCCTTTTGATAGACGAAATAAACATAGTAATGGAATTAAAAAAGTTCCCAAGTGCTTTATAGAAGAATTTAATGTAGACTATTGGTGGTTGAAAGTTAAGAAGGCCACCCCTTCTCGTTTTTCCCTCTTATCTTTCTTCTTTCTTTGTCATTCGAGCTATATATTGTAAAAATCTTTCATTAGGATGGACATTCAGATATGCAAAGGAACCATGTAAAAATGGTATCTAAAGAAGATATAAACTTTGAGCCTTCATTTTGGAATATGTATATGATTTATTGCCTTTTTTTTACTGTAATGGATTGTGCATATCTTTAAGCAATACAAATATTTTTTGTGGCACATTTTTTCTGCCCTAGTTCATTTTTACTTACAGTCTTTCCTTCCTTTTACTCTTGTAATGGATTGTGCATATCTCTTTCATTTACTTGCCCCATTATAATTATGGTTAACGTCTGTCACTCTGTTTTAGTGCTATCACCTCCCTTAGATTATGATTTCCCTTTTTGCATCTCCTTCTAACGTTGGTCCCTTGGATTGTTAGTTTAGGATTAAATAGCTTCATTTCTAGCTTTGGGAGTAGTTTTAACAATAGAATAGGTAGAGGAAGCTGGCCTTCTCCGAAGGTCTATCTCAGTTAGCAACCCCACAACTGAGAGACAGTCCCATGTTGTCTCAGAATTCTTGATCCTTCATGATCATATCTAGGGTGAAATTTTGAACTCCAATAGGAGAAACTCAGGAGCATGAAGTTTTTTAGAAAGGGGGAGAATACTATATGAAAGAAGATAAGGTAGTTTCTCATATAAGATGGTGTGTTTCCATCAATTACAAAGGGGAAAATTGTTGCAGTAATTGTCATCAATGTCAAATGAAGATGAAGGAAATATCATATTGATTTAAGTCATTCATGTCAAAGGATGTTACAGTTGTTAACTAACAAAGAAAAGTGTTGTAAGAGTCTCATATTGTTGCTTTAGAGTCTGTCCAAATTTAGTTTGAATGCTTCAGAGTCTATCTGAAGTCTATGGATTATCTTGGTTTGGGACCAACATTTTTAGTTGACTATTGTAATGTGTCACTCAAAGCCTATTTGAGCACTTTAGAGTCTGTCTGAAGTATGTTCTATTTGCTTTGGAGTATTAATTGAATGATCTGGAGTTTTTCCAAAGTCTATGGTTATTCTTGTTCTGTGACAAGTAGTTTTGGATGACCATTGTAATGCATTTTTGAGTTTACTAGATAAATTTTTGTGATCATGTTTAGCTGACCTTCCAAGGATTTAGAAACAAATTTTATGTTTTTTTTGTTGCTGGGTGATTGTCTCTATTTTTGGCACTAAAATGTAGCATATGTTCAATTTTAAGGACGACCCGAGTTAATTGGTTCACTCATACATATTAGCATTGATATTCTTGTTAGAAGCATGAAGACTAAGAGGGGGGATGAATCAATCTTACAAATATTTCAATTCATTTTCCATAGCTTAAAACATCTTCCAAACAACTATTCAACATACATATATAATTATGAGCTTATTAAGTGCAAAAAATCCAATCATAAGTACATGAAACAAATAGAGAACACATGAAAACCATATGTAAGTGGGAAACCCTAATGGGGAATAAAACCCACTCAAACTTTTGAATTTATCACTCAATCCAAAATACTTGCATGAATATTACTCATCATAGAATATTTGTTTAGTGAAACACCCACTTCACAAGGAGCACCCACCCCTATTTAGTATAAAACCCACTATACAGGGAGGCTACCACCCCATAAGATGAATAAGCACCCACCTAACAACTTGATGAAGAAGATCACTAATTTATGTTTCTCCTACAATAGATTGTGATCATAAATTTAGATCCTCTCACATCAAACCCTCTCATACAAGTTCTTCTCCTACTTCTCTCAAAATTTATCCTTCATTTGTTAATTATGTAATATAACCTTGAACATATACTTCTCAATTATTTTCAACTCTTCATGTCTCTTATAATATCTTCCCTTAACCCCTTATACCTCTTAAAATTCCTCCTTTATCTCCCTCAAACATCCTTGCTCACTTTTACATCCAAAATTGAGCAAATACACTAGCCTTTATATACTTGAATTATCATAACAACCAAATGTCAAAAAATACCATTAAGGTCAGTCATGATAACATTACAACACATCTAAAACCTAATATAAAATCACTCCATGATACTATATAGGTTGCCATAGGCCTAGACACAATAATGTTCCATAATTAGGCCTAAAATACAAGCTACCACTTCCATTGAATGCAATCTCAATATCAAGGGAACACAGAAGCTTCATCATTGATCCAAAATATTAGGACACATCTGGGACATACTCTCAACATAATCAAAAAAGAAAATAATATCTGTAACTTCCATCATTATCATGACATACTCCATTTGGAAATAAACTTCAACTAGGTCCTGAAGCACCTAAAACCATTCCACAAGAGTGAACAACTTTGCACATCAAAATCAAGTGTCAAGAATTCTTGGGAACATTAATGGATGATAAATGACCCCAAATCATCTCCATGTCCATGATACACCACAAAATAGGGTACACCACTCCAAGAAATCCATCTCTCCTACCTCTCTTAAGAATGTTGATCATGCCCAGAAACAGGTCACAAAGAACAAGAAACATGGCACACCAAATCACATCACCAAGGAAAAAATCACACATCAATGGAAATATAATGAAGTATTATAACTGAAACAACTCATTTTAACCTCCAAAACAAATATTAAGGAATTTAAACATGCCCATATCCAGAACTTCTTAATTTTTCTTTAAGGACTCTACTACCAGTATTGAGGAATCATTCTTCAAACACCTCATTCATCACTTTTAGGATCAAAAAATGCATCCAGAACACCAAGGGAATAATGCAAAGACTCCTCAAGCATTAATAATAATAATATGTAAAATTGAGAATATCAACAAAGAACAAATGTTTCATCATACCTTTTTGAGAATCCTAAAAGGGATTAAGAGGCCATTAGGGATTAAATAAGAAATCACCTCTCCATATCAAACCAAGCACATCAAAACATCCTATCAGACACCAGAAATATATTTAAGACCATCAAACCCTGCTACAACATGTAAGACTTCAAATCATACCTCAAACTTCTATGACTAGGGTTTAGCCCTTAAGGCTAAAAGTGGTAGGGCACATTGTGGGACATGTATCTTCAATTTTCTCCATTGTACCTATTTAAAAAGTTTTATGGTTAGATAGACCACATCCCAATATTTTTGGAATAGTTCAATTTTTATTGTAACTTCCCTCTCAGCCTCGAAGCAATAAATTTCCAAAAATAAGGGTTTTTCTCCACCTTTCCAGCTAACATGGAACATGAAACCACCACCATCAGGAGCCTTAAAGAGTCATCTATTACCCTGATTCATCACATTTTATTTCTCAATCCATTTGGATCATATACACTTCATATTTCTCAAATCACTCTAGGTCTACATTTTAACTAGGGATTTAGACCACCTATGCTTCTGAATGATTGTTCATAAATATGTAACAACCAAATAAATCCATTATTTTTGAAAAATTATCTTATATCCATGCAAATTTTTTTTTGAAATCCTCAAGGTCCCATGTAAATCTCACAGGTGTGAGTGAATAAATAAAGTTTCCTATCGAGATGGGGTTTTCCTTCTTAATAGATCGGTTTAACCAAAAAATTATTTTATTGCTTTGTCTTTGTTTCCTTCACCTAAAATTTGACTAGAGCACCATAACAACCTCCTTCATAATTTATAACTCTCATCTATTCTCAAATGTACCTGGAACTCTCCAACCACCATGACTTACTTGTGTCTACATACCTTATTCTCAATATTTTGCTTCAAAAAGACCTTCAACATGCATTATTTACCTAAGTAGTGACTTGATACACCTCCTACACATGTTATACAACCTCAATATAATCCTTTCATGCTCACACAAGTTTTCCTTCTCCATATTTCATACCACTGAACCATACTTCTTTGACTTGATATAGAATTATCCCTAGAATGACTTCAACTAACACATACTTCTCCTAAACTAACCTTGTTGACCTCTTATAGATTCATTAAAACCTCTGACACATCAGATTAACCATGCTTTACCTCATACTAGCCTTTGAAAAAATTTGGAGCTTACCTACACCATGTAGCTTGCTTGACCATGCACAAAGACACCATGAAATGAATACAATATTAGACACTACTAATAAACCTTCAAGCACAAACATTAATGACACCTCATGGAGACAACTAAACCACCTTTAAACCCTTTAACATAAATGTGACACTTAGCATAAAATAAAAAATATACATAATTCCCAACACTACTTTATGTAACTATGGTTAACCTTCATCTCGTTTGGATGCCAATGATAAGAATCTGAACATGTATAAAAGGGGTTGTAGACTCATCGTTTATGGGGTTGTTGTGAAAAGAAGAAAGAGCAATCTGATGAAAGGATAATAGAGGAGAATATTGGAGAAACAAATGAAGACATATTTCTAAGCCCTAAGTATACTTCTTAGTATGTAATAAAAGTAAATCACAAAATAAGGAAGAGAACCATCAAGTATGAAGTAATGGTGACATGCTGAAGAGGAGGAAGAGAAAACTCAAACATATTTGAAGATGAAATATTGTTGAAGGAAGAATAAGGCACATCATGAAGATTTGAGAAGAGGTGAAGCTACATTTAGAGAGAGAGAGAGAGAGAGAGAGAGAGAGAGAGAGAGAGAGAGAGAGAGAGAGAGAGAGAGAGAGAGAGAGAGAGAACTAATTTCATTAATTGGACCAACATGCATGTTGGAAGAAGGATCTAATCTATGTATGAAGATTGTTATTAAAGAGTATAAAGTGATATGAATTCATTAATTGGACTAACATCCATGTTGGAAGAAGGATCTTATGTGTGTATAAAAAAATGATTGAATTGCAATTATCAAGTTGAGGAAGAAACTACAGAAGTTAGATCTGTGTATTGTTGGGATTGGTGCATCATAATTTGGGGATTTATGTCTCCAATGGGTTGGTTCCTATGAAATAATTGAGTTGGTGCTTGACATTGGGGATTTGTGTCTCCAGTGAGTTAGTTCTCAACATTTGGGATTGGCGTCTTTAATAGGTTGGTGCCTACAAATATGTATTGAGATGTTTTGTGATGGATTTGGAAAATAGATCAAAGTACTCTTTTCTCTATGGTTTTCTCATGAATGTCTTTCCACATATATCTTGTGTTCTATGGTTATGAAATTGTTATATCTTACGTGACTACGGTTATTATGGATGATAATGTTTAAATAAGTAACATTTTGTATAATACTGATTTTCCCCCTCTTAGTATTAGTGTGTGTTCAACACATTATCCTATACACTCAAAAACTATAAAATAAAATTTAACCCCCTCATTCCAATCCCTTGTATCTTTGTGTACTTGAGACCATATCATATTTTTTGCTTATTTTCTCGCATATTTCAGTATTACAGGTTATTAGAGAGGTGAAGGTGAATAAAAAGGATATTTGTAACCGATGACATTTGTATTTTTAGAAAAATTTCAACTTAGGTTCTAATCATTTCTAGCTTGTAACCTTTTGTGATATTTACAAATCATATTCGAAACTAGTTTGTAATTGAGTCAAATATACCATTTATTTTTCCATTTTATGAAACAAAACGTCTTTAATATTGTTAAAAGGGTCAGGGATATGATTGATGTATATACCTTAACCAATTTTTTTTTACCATTTTCTTAGTGTTTACATGTATATTTAGATTTAGATCTTGAAGTTTCCCATGTTATTTAGTGAAAGAGCTTATGATTGTCCATCACATTTTTTAATGACGTGAACATAGGCCCATGCTATTGAAGTAATATTGATTTGGGGTTTTATATTATATCAAAACATATCTTGCAGGGTGATCCAAATCTAGGCATACATTTTGGCGACCACAATGGGACCATTTTGGTTGTGGGATAAATTATTTCATTTCTATATTTTTTTTCATGAGGGTTTGTACTCCTTTCAATTCATGTTTTTATTCATCTATAATTTTTTTTGTTTCCAATATAAAATTTTAGCTTAAAACTTTGCTAATTTTTTTTTCTAGTTGCAGACTGACTACAAACCTAAATGTGTTATAATTTATCTTAACAAAAATATTTAACAATTTGGTTGCAGGTGCATGATGGGTAAAATAGAGGTTCCTAGTTGGGTTCTAAAATGTAGGTTTCCAATATAATACTAGTCATAACATGTAGATACAAAGCTTATCAAGGGCTAGTAAGGTTATAAGTCTATATGATATTAGCCCTAGCTCTAGGATATCTATAGATTTCAAAGGCCTATAATAAGGATAGATATAGAAATCTTACTAGGATTCTAAAATTAAAGAGAGATAACCAAGGGACAAATCAATTTAAGGGACTAATAAAAATAAGACAAATTAAACCTACATCTACTCTAATATACAACAATGAATGACCAATAAAAACAAATAAATAAATATAAAATGGAAAACTAAAGAGAGTTAGACACACTTACCTGTAGTGTATGTGACCACTTAGGCATAATCCTCCCCAAAGACAAAATCAACGAGAGAGAATTTATATGGGTGGAGAAGGGGAAATATCAACAAGAAGACCTTCAATTTAGACTCACTATGGTGACCCAATGTAAAAGAGGAAAGCTCTAAGACTCCAAATTCAAACAATAAGTGTGAAATAGTGTGAACAAAAGAAATTATGAGTGTAAAAAATGATTTTTAATTGATGATGCTACTATGAAAACATGGGAGAAAATATACTCGATGCCATCACCCATTAGTGATGACATTGGATGTGAAAAAAATATAAGTGTCTTCGCCCATGGGTGATGACATTGTCCTTGGAGAAAACCTAACAACATAAGATAAAAAATGAGTAACAAAGGACAAAATGTGAATGTGGTAATATGAAGAAGGTCCAAAGTGACTAAAAGTAGGGATAATAACATGCGACAAGATGAAACTAGTAAACATAATGGGACAAGTAGACATAATTAGTGCAATGTGTGAACACAGGGAAGAAATGAGGCATGTATATGGCGACTACGACTGATAGAAAAATATATCAAATGTTGTGGTCTATCCAACATGACCAAGTATAATCATACCCCAATCTTGACAGGCCCCTTAAGGAACTCACTCAGGTAGAGAGTGCATCAACAACCACTAAACAAAAGAAATAATTAACACGCATAAAAATATTTTGTATACATATGACCCAATCAAACATCATTGTGTGTCCCAATAGTGAAACAAGATATGGTATTTGGTAAAACATATATACAACACGATATCAAAGGGGAAATGCGGAAAGTAAAGTGTTGAATGGAAGTAATTAACACTAAATGAAATATACCTACCTCATACTTATTGATATCATTAGGATTTCTTGTGGGGGGTCAAAAGTTGCTTGAAACATTGTGTAATAAATATTTAAAATAAACACTATAATATAATAAGAAATATAAGACATAAATCACCTAGCTAGGAGGGATGTGGGAGGGATGATATTTAATGTATATTTAATGTTGAAATTATGGAATATGAGGTTTCTAATGAAAGGAAGGGATAAAGAAGTGTATTATGTCAAAAAGATTGGATAGCCACCAAAAATATGGCATGATTTTAGGTTTTGTAATTTGAAAGATATGAATATCTAAATATCATAGAATATCATGAGAAAACACAATTATAAAAATTACTACAAATAGAAAAGGGATGAAATCATTTTCCACTTTACTAATTTGAGATTAAGATAAGTTGAGCTTTGGTATATCCCAAATTGAGTGATTTTAGTGATGATGGAAAGTGTGAGGTAGAGTATGAGGTGGGTGAGATGGGGAAAACGATGGTGAAAGTCCCATGATAGGTGTTATTTTTAGATTGGGAATGGATAGCTTATAGAAAAAGGGAAAAATGAATGCCACAAAATATATAGTTAGTGAAATTTTCCCCAAAGATAGTTAAAATGTAGATTGAGTTGAGGTATAGGTTGCTTTGGGAGGATTTTGAATTTAGAGATCATTAGGTTAGGTTTTTATATTTAATTCACGAGTTGTCATGGGATCCTAGAATGTAAGGGATCGATGATGTAGGGATGACCACTTATATCATAGCCGATGGCATCTGTTTGTCTAAAATTTATACCATGGTTGATGGTATTATTCTACTAGGGTAGATGACATAAGAAAGTAGGATATTTTATTCAGGGGCTTATGGCGTGTTTCCAGTATGAATGATGTAATAGTAAAATAGGGAAATTAGATGCTAGATGCATTTTGATACTTAGATGATGGATTATATTGAGATCTGATGGGTATTTGTTGTTTGATGTTTTTTATGTTCCATAAAGGATTCAACTATGGATATTATTAGATGTGGCATGATTACCAAAGGTATCGAGGTAGTTGTATGCATAGGATATTGTGTAGTTACATATCCTTGGATTTAGAGGCATTATATAGATGGTGTAGGTCATATTAGATGAAAATATCATTCAAATGTTCTTGATGCAATGGGTGTTTAGGTCTAACGTCTTCAAATTGAGGTACAATGTATAGATTATGGAGGATGCAATGATGTTGTAAGATGTCCATGCTATATTGGGGCCACCAATTTAGGGAATTTACATGTTTTGTGATGTACTTATGGATACAAGATAGAGGAGAGTACTAACATGATGGGCCATGGGAAGCGATAAGAACCATTTGAACTCATTAATGATTATATTGAGTGTTGTATATGCTGTAAATATTCAAAATATTTTGAATACTATTATTGGGATGGTTTTGACACGAGTATTTTTTCATAAGGTAGATGGATCAGTACTGCTATTTATTTTAGTGGCATGAATAGATGCTTTAGAGATAGGGATATAGTTCAGTTGGGGTATAACCACATGGGTGAAACTAGTGCATGATCTATACATGATTAAGATGGGATAGATGAGGATATATATGAGATTACATATTGTGGATAGAGACATGCCCAATTAATAGGTTACATTTGTAGTTTGGGAAGAAAACACATTTGGCGACCCTACCTCTATTGGATTATTGAAAAATATATGCTAGATAGAGGGGAGGGAGAGAGGGACTAATAATAGGAATACCATTTTTTTCCATGTCGTGTGAGACGTTCCTGTTGACAAGGTTCTTCATTAGTTTTGTACAATAATGCATGAATAGAGATATAGTTGTGGAAGACTGTGAAAGCTGGAGAAAACTATGAAATCCATGGAAGACTATGAAAGACAAAATATAATGTGAAAGATGTGAAATACTATAATAACTATTAAATATTATAAGAAGTCACATTAAGATCAACTAGAGTACAAGCTAAATAATACATAGTCACCACTAAATGAAGTGAGTTTTGGAAAAATAACATATTATAGATACTTATTGTAATTGAATGTAATATTTAGATAACATGGATGAATAGGAGTGAATAGAGATATAGGTGAAGGTGGAGATATGGATATATACTTGAGAATATATATATATATATATATATATATATATATATATATATATATATATATATATATATATAAAGAAAATGAATGTATGAGGTAATGAACATAAGAGTGTGTGAGATAGATTTATAAAACATATGTGATAATTCCATTGAATACATAAAAAGATATGTTTTGTGCAATGAGAAATGAATACTTATGTTATTTTATTTATTTATATTTTACATTTCAATATGAACCATACTCCCGGTATGTCCTTGATAAAAGGGTGATATATTTAACCTTCACCTTAGTGTTGAGGCTTAAGGTCAACATTTAGTGTCTGAGCCCATGTTACTTTTGTTAAGAGGATGTATTGGAAAATAACACCACTAGGGTATTTGAAACCCACATTAACAGATATTGAAGATTTGTGGGAAAATCAAATGAATATATTCATTAAAAAGGAAACAAGGAAACTCAAAGAATCTTACAAAGAAACTGAATCTCATTTATTTTGAGATTCCAGATAGGATTTTTGGTCTCAATTTACAAACATATTGTGGACTTGCATTTTAAGTACAATAAAAAATAACAGAGTGATCGTTGATACATTTACAGAAACTGTTTGAGTGGACTCAAGAGAAATTAGAAATACTCAAAGATATTTATGATATGTGGATAAGAGAACTCAACTACTGGTTTGAATCTTCACTATATTATTTTACTATCACTTATAAAACCCTAGTTTGTACTAGCTTTGATCACAAGCATGATGAAGTTTTAAGCAGAGCTAGAGGATAGTTTCTTAATAAATTCAATTTTCTAATCCATATTTTACTGGTGGAAAAAATATTAATTAAAAGTGTAGAAAATTTTGTTGACGGGAAAGGCATCATAGGATGGTGTGTAAGAAGAGGGGCGATCCAAAATATGTAACTGTTAGAATTTCATGGGGTGATGGTCAAGGGAGAAGAAGTAGGGGAACATGAAGAAAATGAAAATGAAACATAAAAACATTACAAATTTGATAAAAAGAGATTAATATAATTAACAAATAAGAAAAATAAAAAACGATGAGGAGGTCAGAAGAGAGGGATATGATAGCTGTAGAGAAGAGAGAGTTAGAGAAGAAGATGGAAAATAAAGGAATAACAAGGGAGAAAAGATTAAATAAATTTAATGAGAGAAAAAAAAAATTAGACAAAAATCATAAAGTAGGGAAAAATGATAAACCCACTTCAAGGGAAGGCCAGCAAATGGCTACCTCTAAAAAAGACACAGGTGCTAAATGTCTTGCTATAATTCCTACATAAGGTGGAGACTAGAAAATGTTGGTTACCTCGTGGATAGAGAGTACCGCGAGACAATTTCCATTAGGTCACAATGATCTCAATTAATGAAATAATTACAATAGATAGTATATATAATATTCTAGGAGTAGAAGAATGGGAAAAATATAAGTCACAACTACGATTCTAGGAGTAGAAGAATGGGAAAAATATAAATCACAAGCCCCAATAATGATCATAGAAAAAGGTGAAGAAGAAGAAGCTACCAAAATAGAGGAAAGTACAATTAAGGGGTTAGAAGAAAATAAGAACATAAAATAAGATAAAGGGAAAACAATATTTGATGAACAAGACATAGAACGGTTAGAGAAGAAAAATAAGAAAATAAGTGATGAAGGATACATAGACTTAGAATAAAATTATAGATTATGAAATATTAAAGGTAGTTATTTATTTATGGAAGAATATAGTTATGAAGAACCACCAATAAATGACGTGTCCCCCAATAATCACAAACACCCAAAGGACATGCACCCCCTCAGATCATTCTCCATCCCATGTGCTACTTTACACAACAATTGGAAAATTATAAGAAGGATAAATTTTGGATGAAATATACAAAAAATTAATTTAATAGAAGAGACAATAAGAATTCAAAGAGCTAATAGGAGAACTTTATTTTTATATTAAACTTATAAGAGACAAGGAAAGAAATCGATATCATACTAAGGAATGTAATCAAAATAAAAAGAAGGTGAAGGTAGAAAAATCACAACAACCAGTTCAAAATCCACCAAATACACAATCTATTAAAATAATTGCTAAGAAAATAAAGCTGCCACTATTTGGAAAAGATGCCTATGATGTGGAAGAGCACATATTTATCTTGGATTCATTTTAGAAGAGAAAAATTATCACATATGCTTCTGTTAAACTATATGATCTTTTCAGGACAATTAGAGATGATACCTGAAGGTGGTATATGAATAAAAATCCAAAACACGTAATATAAAAGATTGAAGGCATATTTTCATTATCTTGAATCACCAATGGAAAGTGTCAGTAAGATGAGAGTCTAATTTAGAGAGAAGGAGAATCAATGAAAGAATTTGATTATAGATTCAAAAATGTGACAAGAAGATTATAAGAGCCTCTTATAGATTAAAAAAAGGATTGAGTGGTTTATCTCTGGCTTATTACCTTACTTGAGAGATTTGCTAGATGGAATTTTTTTTACAAGTTTCATGGATGTGTTAGAAATGGAAACATGATTATAATCCCAACCATGGAGAAGGGAAGGATAAAATTATATTAAGTCTGAATTAGAAAGGGTTCAATTGGAATTGGAAAAAATCATAATACAAGAAGAGATTCAGAGGAAATAATACCTGAGAACTAATAAACCTCCTAGAAAAATAGTGAGACCAAATATTTGGTGAATAATATAATGTGCAAAAGGTCACAGTAAAATAGAATGTCCCAATCTGGAGAAAGCTTAAAGAGCAGCAACGGTAAGATAACACTCATATAAAAAGGAATCTTCTAGCAATATACCCGCATCTGAGAGAACATGGTGTAAAATATATTGACTATATGAAAAAAATACACAAGGTATGTGTCCCCTAATATAAGTATCCCCACCTACAAATCAGTTGATGTATTGTATAGAATGCAAATCCTTTAACCATTATTAGCATACTTTCCCTGCAATAGATGTCATGGAAGACTTAAAGGAATATACTACCTAAAGAGTAATGGTGGCTAGAATATATATACTACCCACACCACCACCACAATGACCTACACCAAATATACCGTTACAATAACCTTCCATGGTACAATTACTAGCAAAACCCGCCCCACCATAAAACCAAGGATATTAAGGTGGTCCATCATAATATGGAGGATGCTATCAAGGAAACAATTATAACCCTAACTACGAAAGTTATGGCAGGGGTATAGAATCGGATACATAGGATTCTACTCAGGTAGATACAAGGGAATATATAACAATTATTAAGGAGGTAGGGGATATCAAGGATACAAAGGAAGAGGATATCAAGGACACCAAAGTGGAGAAAAATAAAATATTCCTGAAAATGGATGATAAGAAATAATACCACTTAACTATTATAAATGTGGAAAGGATGGGTATTTGGAAAGAAAATAAACTGAACTAGAACCACGCAGATTCTACCATGAATGAGGAACACATGACTCATTCATCTGTCCTAAAGCAAAACAATTTTACCACAATGGAGGGAAAAATAAGAATCCTTAGGAAAAGATTCCCAAAATAATGTAAAACATTTAACTAGAATACGAAGAGAGAAAATAGAATCTTCAGATGATGAAAATGGAGAAAAGGGAAAAAATATAGCTTAGGATAATTAAAAATAGAAAAATAAGAGGCGAAATAAAATATTTTAAAAGAAAAAGTAAAAAGAAAATAGAAAACAAAAATTAGGAACCACTTCATAGAGCTGCGGTAACTACAAGAAGTGACCACAAGAAGGAAAAAGGAAAGGAAAAAATAAAAATAATTAAACCCCCTATGGAAAAAGATGCATCTAGTGAAGAAGAGTGAAATTAAAAATGGTTCAAACCTTAATTACATGATAAAGAAGTCAAAAAAGAAAAGAGGTGTTAAATAAAGCTCAAAACAATGAATAAATACAGAAAAGGTTTTTTTTTGGAAGAAGAGATGAAGGATCTTAAGGAAATAAAAAGGTTAACTATGAGATGTCAATTGGTAGAAAAAATAAAACAATTTTGTAAATATTGGAATAAAGAAGAAATAAATTATAATATTAAGGGGCATGAGGTTGCACATAAAAAGAAAAGAAAAAATGTTGTCCGCACCTAAAAAACATGACGTAAATCCATTATATACCTAGATATTGAGATATTAGATACAAAAATCACCATAATACTACTTAATGTAGGAGCAGGTGTAAATATAATGTTAAAATATACATGGGAGAAACTTGTAAGACCCCTCATAGATGTAATAAGATATGTCATCGGCCTTGGGGATGGATCAAGGAAATCCCCAATCGGAGTACTACAAAATGTAGAAGTTAATTTTATGTGGATAAAGAAAATTGTAGATTTTGAAGTCATAGAAAATGTAGCCAAGAAAACCATATATAACGTAATATTAACACTTGAATGGTATGTTGATTTCAATGGCACATTGAATTCTAAATAATAAGAAGTAATGCTGGAGTTAGATGGTATTCGAGTCCATTTACTGCTACAAATAGGAAATAGTGTGAAATGATAATAAAATTTTTGGCAGGGCACATAAGATGAATATTTTGATGAAAATCAAGGGATATAAACCCTTAATAAAATAAAAAACTATGGGTGTAAGGAAATTTAATTCTACAAAAGAAGATGTTTCCAATGAACTAATCTGTGAGACTAATGGGAATCATAATGAAGAAAAGAGGGGTGCACATTGGCAAAATAAAGAGCAACACCCTAATATATGTCACCAAAGACATTATCTTAAAATTATATCTTACAAATAGAGAGGATGGTGTAAATTCTATCAACACCATAGTAGTCATAGAAATGATAATGACCTATTATGAATATAAACTTTGTGAGATCCTCATGGCAGAACTTCATGGAACACAAACAAAATTAAGGACGGAAAATAGAATTTTCGCTATGGAAAAATACCTTTATATCTATATGTTTATTTCACAAATACTCTTCCACAAAAAAAGGAACAAGTACAATGGGATCCAAATACACCTATAGAAAAATAAATTTTGGAGCACTTGAATAGTTTGTCTCAAGTAGAACAAATTAGGTCAGTAATTGGTTAGACCGAAAATATTATAAAAATGGTTTCTAATAAATCCAGGGTTTCTTAACAAATAGTGAAAAAATATGAAAAATAGGTTGTCTTTATCATGAATATTGATTATACATTCCTATGACCCTTAACCCTATGGAGTTCTCATGTTTCCCCACTCCCATACGAAGCATCAGATGAGCTTATGACAACTATAATCTGATCTATTATAAATTTACCTATTGATAATATGAAGCCAGTACTATCAAGCATTGATGATATAATTGTAAAAACATATGAAGAATATAGAAAGACACATCCTTAAGATTTCATACATGAGCATGTGGGTTTGGTTGAGTCATTCAAACCATTAGAGAAACCAATAACAAGGTAAGAAAAGGGGGAAAATAAAGTGCATGAGAAAATAATACCAAAATCCTACAGAAGGAAAAAACTCGAGGCTAAACAAAAACCATCTACCCAAGTACCCAACAATGGGCATAATGCCAATATCTCTAAACAAGTGGTCATGAAAAAGTATATGAGTGATGAACCCAAATATTTATGTGAGGATCCCATAGAAACCATAGAGTCAGATAGTGAAGGACCTCAACAAGTAAAACCACCTCCACACAACAAAACCATAAAGAATACATGGATCTAGAGTTCACAAGGGGAATTAAATCATTGGAGGAATCATAACTTACAATGTCATCTTACAAGGGTTAAAAAATATCCCTTGATCACAGGGATATAACACATGCCATAAAACAATTTGAATCCAGTCTTGTAACTCAAAATATTTCTATGGTAGAGGCAATAATTCATTATCTAAAACTATTTTCATTGTTAGTTGAAGAAATAATGTACCTATTTCTGCACTCCTTACTAAAATAATTAGAACTACAAATAAAATTAAAAGATAAAATCATAATGGAAGGGTTTAACGAAGAAATTCAACAATTAATAATAAATAAAAAATAAAATAGCAAATGATAGGACCCATTTATAAAAAATATAGGAACTACTGGATATAACAATAAAATAAACAAGAAAGAAATAACAAGAAAGGAAAACAAGAGGAAAATAGAGAGAAGACAAGAAGAAAATTATAGAGGAAGAAGAGAAACGAAAACAAGAAGAGAAAAATAAAATAAATGAGGAAAAAGAAAAAACTAGAAAAGAGGAAGAAGAGAAAAAAAGACAAGAGGAAGAAGAAAAGAAAAGAAAATTAGAAGAACTAAAAAAGAACAAGAAGAATGAAACAAACAATAATAAAATAAGGAACAAGAAGAAGAAGAAGAAAGAAAGAAAAAATAAGAAGAAGACAAAAATAAAGAAGAAGAGGAGAAGAAAAAACAAGAGGATAAAAATAAATAAGAAGAGGAGAAGAAAAAAGTAGAGGAGAAAAAGAAAGAAGAAGAAGAGAAGAAAAAAACAAAGGAGAAAAAGAAAGAAGAAGAGCATAAGGGAAAATTTTAAGACACCCCCCCCCCCCCCCCCCCCCTCCAAAAAAAAATTCATAGAAATTCATTGGAAAATATGTGAAAATTGACTTTTGCACTAATGGCGAATGTGAAGAAAATGCAAATATGCTGTCACCTGATAGTATATGATGTTGGCCAAAAATATATGTATTTTTTTGAGAAATCATTTTTTGACAATAGCAATTAAAATGACAGGCTCGATGATAAATTTTTCCTCACACAATATGTTGCAACCAAAAATAATAATAAAAAAAGTGTTTTGTTGTGAATAATTTTGTATGGAATTTTTAATTTTTTTTTTTATGTTAATAG
Source organism: Taxus chinensis (assembly GCA_019776745.2). Lineage (NCBI taxonomy): Eukaryota > Viridiplantae > Streptophyta > Pinopsida > Cupressales > Taxaceae > Taxus > Taxus chinensis. Next base: position 438,723,337 of record CM034156.1, on the reverse strand, counting down.
TTAAATGATCATCTCAATGAGAAACATTTCCTCAAAAAATATGGCATAAGCAAAAAAATCCCATACTCTATTTATTTTTATTTTATAACGACATCACTATGAAATGATATCGGTCAGTAGCTTTTTTGTATGCTACTGATAGGTAGCATAAAATATGTTTTTAGTCAGTAGCATATTTTATGTTACCGAATGATAACATAAAGTTGAATATTAAAATTTTATATTTTGCGGGAATGGAAAATTGACCCTAAAATGTACCCAGAAAATTTTGGCGACCCGGTCTTAATTCCTACCCTAAAACTTTGCCAATTTCAAAATTTAAAAACTGGAATATTTGTGAATTAACGTATATTTGCCACTAAAATTCTCTCTGCTGAGACACCATATCCATGGTAGTAAGTGTCTCCACTATTTTTGGTGTGGCCTTAAGAGGGGCCATATCAACCCATTTTGCTTCTCTAATCTATGTGGGATTTACTATCCCAATACCCCTTTAGTAGGGGATCACCTGCTCATAGATCTATGACAAAACCAAGGTGGGGTGGCTAAGTGAAGTAGCCCCACACCCAAATATCATGTATAAGTCATGGTAGGAATTACTCAATATGTCCACTCCAAAGGAAAATCTTCTCCCATGGTGCTTAATTCCCTCTACAATGGGATCCCAATAAAATAGGAACATATCAAAACCCTTATCCCCTATCAAATGCAAGGCCAGAATACCAAAGATGGCCTTACATAGAATAGGGATAGGGTCACCCTCAATAGTGACTAGTCTATCCCACTGCTTCAAAATCATATCAAGTATTTATACATCACCCAAATAAGTTTCCCATCTACGGGTCTCATCTGATGACATGGTTCTCTTTAACGCAACCTTCCTTCCAGTAACAAGAAATATAAGAATCATGTATACATCCTTGTGAGTGATGGTCCACTTTCTGAAAAATGCCAGGAATCAAAAAAGTGTTTTGATATTCATCCCAATATGTCAATAAGTTCCAAAGAATGCAACTCATTGCGGAATTGGTCGGGTTCGTACTAACCTCCATATCCATGCCCTCTCTAGCAGGGCTATTTCGGTTTATGTCAATAAAAGTAGTACTTTAGTAAGCCACTATTGCTCCCTGGCTATTCTACATCTAATGTAGACTTATTGCATCCAAAAATAGAAAAAGAGAGCATATCATATTCTAGTAAATTCATGATAGGCCCGCAAAAACAATACAAATACCAACAAAAACAATCAATCTTTCAAACTGAACCTTTTCATTATAAATCTTTACGATGGTTACACAATCTCCCTCATAGAAGAGATGTGGTTTCACAACCACCACTCTACATTGAGTGGTGGTTATGCAACCATCATGGAATTTGTGTCACCAAAATCAAGTTCATGCCCTTAAAAGTCAAAAACTCAAAGGTACACAAAATGACCAAAATGAATAAAACAAATTATAAAACCTATAAGATGCCCCTATATGAACATATTGACTAAATATTTTCTGAAAACCTCCCCTCCTAGAGCTAATTTCAAACAAAAATGATTTTTTGAAGAAAAAACACTTATAACTCACCTATTCCCGAACCTCTATTAATGTCGTTGGGTTTTCCTCCATCACGATCAAATTATCTTCATTTTTACTATATAAACAAGTAAAACGGTTGCCAAAAATCTAGAGCACCTTGAATCTAGCTAAGTGGGTAAATGAAAATGAATTCTAAAAATAGAAAATGTGATATATAGAGCTCATATTTGGTTTTTTAACATTGTTATGAGTGAGTGAATCAAGGGTTGGTGCACACAGGGTAGGTAGATTTCTTATCCTCACACGTATGGTAAGTAATTTTGTCCTTTCATTTCAAAATATCTTGTCAAGCTTATTCTAAACTGTACTTGATTACCATTTCTCTTTTAGAGGTGGCTGGAAGGCTCGGTTGGAATCAAATCAGCGTGGGGTAAGTAAGGTAAATTTTTAACCCTCCCATTTGGGAGCACCATACACAAAAATCACGTTTTAGCCCATTCATGGTTAAAATTATCCTCTAACAGGCAATATGTATTCACCTAAAAATTACACGAAGTTACATGAAAGAAAATGATAAGTGCTTGATGATGAATAAAATATTCTCTATATCAACAATGAAATATAGATCATTTACCCGTTTCCATTTCATGCATGTTATGGCATGTTTTATCCAAGTTTTCAAGTTTTCAAGTTTATTTTACTCTAACAATCCATTTTATACTCCTTTGATGCTTCATTTTTTGTGTTGGTTACTCAACCACCGCAATTATTTCATAACTTCTAGTTTAAGTAGACTAACGGTATTAGAACCTTAATATGAGATTTAAACAATTTTTTTTCAATGCGTGTTTATATTTTTGGGAGCAATTTTATCACTCATTTCTCAACCATGTCACCTAATTTTGGGCTCATTGGATTTGTATTAGAATTTTGTTCCAAGTTTACTATGTTTAGAATATTGACTACCCCTTATGTTGATGTGTTGTCACTTCTTTTTGAAATGTGTTGTTATAATCATTATTTCCCAAAGTTTTATAAAATCCCATATTTTACCCAAATGATGCGTTGGATTTTTTCACATTTTGGATGTAAAGTTATACTATCAAATTTTTTAGGGGAATTACACATACAACTATCTCTTTTCTCTGTTCCTTACTACTACATCTTTCTCAATCACTTTCTTACAAACAATCAACCAAAAAAAATTGTTTGTATCTTCTTACTACCAGTAAACACCCTACATACCTTCAAATCACTTGGATATCATTTTTGGAGAAGGAAATAAAGCCGAAGAGCAAATAAATACAACACCATACCTAGAGTCCTATCTTAGTTCAATAGTAACAGGTTAGGGGTGTATTTTAATTCTTCGAGATTTGATTAATTATATTTGTTAGAGTAAAATAAATACATTGTTTTGAATTAGTAGAATTAAAGGATTTATTTAGTTCTCATATAAAATTCTTGTTTGTGCATTGTTTGTACAAATCTTCCATTGAGATCCTCTCCCTTGCTTATCCCTATGGATCTGTAAGGGAAAGAGGTTGGAGGAAGATTGTGTTCGTGTAATCCTCTATTATTTATTCATTATTATCACATGTGTAAGTAATTCTCACTTTGTCAAGGAAAGATTGAAGGTAAAGAATAATTTTCTTCTAAGAATATTTTTTTTGATTTATCAAGAACTTGAGGCGGAAGTTTAGTTAGAAGAAACCCAATTATCCAGAGTAATAAGTTTTGAATAAATTTTTTTTAGAGTATATATTGTCATATAATCTTGCAACATAGGAAAAGCTACATCTATTTATTCCCTATTTTAGTTTATTTTGTTAGAAGTATTAATATTTTATTTTAATCAATTTCCCGTGTTTGTAGAATAGCTTATTTATTTATTTATTTTATTTGAATTTTGGAAAATACAAAAAGATGTTAGCAATTTATTTATTCTCTTTCAATTCATTTTTTTTAGAAAAATAGAATAGGATGTTATTTCATTTTATTTAATTAATTGGGAATTAATCTAGTTAATTAAAATATTAAATACACGTGTAGTTTATTTGAAACAAGTTTACTTCCTTTATTCATTTAAAATGAGGTTTCAATGTAGTTTAGAAACCAAATCGAAATAACAAATTGAACCATATGTGATTCATGCTGCACATTCATAGCCACTGTTTATCCCTTCAATCAACTCAACTATTAGGATTTTATGCTACCAATTCATAAACCCTAAGATTCCTTTAGTTTCATATCAAATAGTCATCCAATCTCACACACTTTTGTTGTCTCAACAAGACCTTGAATCACATGTCATTTATTCTATGTACACTCACCCTAATGTGATTTTCACCGAGAACTCCACTTCATTTAGAATCAATGTAGCTTTGAGGTGTGTGTGTGTGTGTGTGTGTGTGTGTGTGTGTGTGTTAGAATCATGTCCCTTGAAACTAGGTTTCCCTTGTATTAGTTGCACCAAGATAATGATATACAAATACATTTCCCCCAAGATCATGTGTGTGATGGAATTTAGAATTTACCCTTCCTATGTAGTGAATAATGCATCCTAAATGTATTCTATGCCTATTTGTTCCCTTGCCCTTTAGAATAGTTAGTAAGTCATGTATATATATGATTCATTTTCTTGAATTTCATCATTAACAACCATAAAATCCAACCCAAAGTGATAACTAGAAGTTAAGAAAAGATAACAATTGATGTGGCACTTTCAAACAAAAGAAAAGAGGGGAAAATGACAGAAGCACTCAATGGGGACAATAGTTCCTAAGAACTCTTGTCCCTTACTGGGTGCTAGTTTCCAAAGAGCTCTAATGATAAAATAGGAAGTACTGACTTGGGTGACATATTTTGTAATGTCTAGAAGTAAAGGAATCATTCTTGAAAAGTAGAGGAAAAAATCATGGGAGGATAAAACGATTTCAAAGTAAATAAAAAAGTGTTTTAAATGTCTAGTTTTCTCTCTTAGGAATCATGCATATAATGACATACTATAGGCATGATGTAATAACACTAAGTGAATAATTTCATGTCTACATTTCCCCCCTCTTTATGTTGGTGAATGAATATTTATTAGCATAAAGTAGATAGGTAGAGCGTACCTTGTGGAGATTTGACTAGAGTTGTAACCGATAATGTGTTCAAAGGAGATTGTGTGTGACGTATAGAGATTGTAGAATGTGTATCTCAGAGTCTATGAGGGGATACAAACCATAGGGATGACATGCATGCTTAGTGGAAATGATACCTATGTTTGTAACCAAATATAACCTTTTTCTGAGAGTTTTGTGCTTGATATTTCTCCTTATTCCATTTATGTTTACCTTTTATTGTGATAAGGATAGACTTGCAAAAGACTAAAAATGTAGTCAATGCTTATGGTATATGAAATGAATTTTAACTTAGAAAAATAAGAATAGAAATGTGTGTAAAAAATAAGTGGATCAGGGATAGAATACACCTATATGTTGCAAGAGAAAGGATAGAATTTTTCGTGTGTTTTCTACCTTGGATATAGTTGGAAGAGTCGAGAGTGATCAATACTCAAACTGATGTGAATATACTGAGGATTTAGGCATCCTGTCACTAGAGAAAGATTTTTGGGAGAGCTACCATATTTTCTCTCTCCACCCATTGACAATTACCCATGGATAAGTGCCACTATAGATGGTCATGAACCCAATAGTAACTAGTCATGGATGACACATTGTTCCAGACATATCCTTGTCCTTGGATATGCCCTAGGTGTCACTCCTTTTTGATATCGATAGAAAATATGCTAAATAATAAAAAAGATTAATTAGTTCCCTTTCTCAATGTGTGAAAAATGCCACTAATTTTGTTACTGTGTACTAGAGATTAAAATGTATCTGATTATGTTCTTTCAAATTATGATAAAAATTGTCCCTAAGAACTTTTTCAATATGTAAAGTACCTATTTTTTTCCCCAGGACAAACTACCTAGGTGGGACACTAGCACCCATCATTCTTGTCTGATCTAGACACTTATGTCCATGTGATGTTTTTGGTCCAATTCTGATTTTGAACCATTTTATTAACTCCTATTTATAAATATTTAGGTGTACCATTCTGTGTCTAGCTTCTAAATTGGTGAGAGGGTGAAAAAATCACCCAATGATTTCCCCCACTCATTTAAGGTGCATGAGATGAATCTTGATGAGTGTGGCCCAAACGAGGGAAACTAGAGCTAATTTACATATCTGAAGAAGAAATATTGCATGGGGAATAGGGAATGTACATGGTAACAACCATAAAACATGAAAAACAATGGGAAGAACTCTAGAAAGAAGTGTTAGTGACAAAAAAACATGACATAATGTAATAGAAACTAGTCAAACAAGCAATAACACAACAAGAGAATAACATAGTAGATGGTGGAAAACATGGGACACCACTTAAGATGTCACAAGACACTCAAATACTTCAAGTCCATAGAAGAAAAAAAGAAATAAAGAATAGGGAATATCCCAAAAAAATGGAAAATAAGCCACAAATATAGAAGACTGTACATAAAAAAAGTAGATAACCATGGTTGGAAGTTATCATGCAAGACAAATTCTACAGATGAAAAACCTATTAGCATGTTATAATAATTGATAATATGTCACAATGTATGTAGCTGAATGAAATAGAAATTAAAGGAGTTGATATTGAAATGATAACACCTAAATGTGGAAAGATATGGAAGGTAGATGCCCCTAGGAGCCTCAGTGGGACTAGTAGAGAATAGTGTCAAGCATCATGTGTCATGTGATAACCTATAAATAGCTGAAATTCACCTCAAAGTACCATTTGAATGTGCATGTGTATATGTAAAAGGATAAAACATACTATGAATCAAGCTAACATGATATAGAAATTTGATACTTGGTTAATCTAGATGATTAAAATGACATAAATAATTTTGAAAATTAACTATTATGATCGGTTTTAAATGATGAAATTGGCATGCTTATTATCATCACGTGGAAATTTTATGATTTTGACTAACTACCTTTTGTTTACATGAGGTGAATGCATGATAAGTTACCTCCTCTTTAAAAATGAGAGGGAGGTGATAATCGGGGAGAGATTAGGAGATTGAGATGAAAAAATTGAAACTACAAAGGTAATTGATAACTAGCACACACCACGTGAAGGGGGTAACATTTAGTTACTTATGTGATGCATTAATTTGTTTATGTTATCTTGTATTTCATCTATATGTTGATATTGATAGATGATGAGTGGATTACGCTAATGTGGCTAAATTCCATAGGCATAACCCATTCACCATACATCATTATTTAAAGATGTTGTGAGCAATTGGTCTATTCTTTTTATGAGAAATTATAATAATTGAATGTGAGTTTGAAAAGATAACAAAGTAGTATGAACATTTTCTTGTGTATTATGATCAATTTTTTTAATGATGGATGGTTGGAAATTAAATTGTTTGTTTTTGATTTCATCGAATTTGCTGTATAGTGGGGAAAATGCCTAACCTGACATTGGGTTTTATTTTTCCAAGGGGCATGTGAGATAAGTTATGAGTATAAATTTTAATTTAAATCCCAGTAAGATTATGATTTAAATACATAATTTTGATCACCTTGCCTTAGATAAAACTTAACTTTAATGTTAATAAAATGGGAGATGAGCATTTGTTAAATTTTTTGCATTAAAGTGAAACTTAGACTTAATGTTATGTAAATGGGAGATAAGTATTATTTATTGGTTTAAATGAAATTTATGTAAATGAATTAAAGATGGATATTTTATTAAACATGAGGGATACAAGGGAAAATTAAAAGAGAAGGAAAGTTTGTGTAAAGTTATATGGAATTTAAGTGGACTTTAGGTTTGATATGTGGGAAGGAGAAGATGGAGTAAAAAATAAATATGAGGAGACAATGGAGGAACACTTTCGAGGGAAAGGAGTTATTTCACCTAGTTTTCTGACTCTATGCACACACGATTTTTTGCTGTAATGAGAAGGATTGGATTTTTGGTAATTTTGGTAATTTGATTTAGAGAAGCATTCATAGGAAATGGTTTTCTTCTAGTTCTCTTATTTTGATTAGATTATGAAATTTATGAACATCTATTGTGGTTAAATGGAAATGCATGAAAAAATAACCCATTTATGGGCTTTTATTTTGAAAATAAATTTTTGATTTTTCTACGCTTTCAAGTCTATATTTTCTTGTGATTTTGGAATGTTATCCTCTCTATTTCTGTGGAATTATTGGTCTGCTACATTTTACTATTTTGAGGCAATAAAATACCAATTAGGGCCTACACATTTTTGGTATTTTAAATGTGTAAGACACCTAATAAGGTCTATACGTTTTGGTGTTTTAAATGTGAAAAATGGTTTGCACATTTTGGTGTTTTAAATGTGAAACATGGTATGCACGTTTTTGTGTTTTAAATGAGAAAAATGACCTATAATTGTTTGTGGTTTTTATTGTGAAAATACCCATTTATGGCCTGCTCATTTTTGTGATATTAAATGTGTATACAACATATACTAATGGTTTATTCATCTATTAAAGATAGTCAAATATTGCATTCTAAGTGTCTATATAGGTATCCATCATTGATTCCCATCCTACTTCCTACACTTAGAGCCTTGGTGACTCCGAGACAATGTAAGAAACAACTTACACTACTTTGTGCAAAGTTTCATAGACATGTTTTCCAAGTTTAGTTCCGTGAGGAAACACTCATCGTTAGGAACTTGTCCATCACCTTATTAATTTCCGTTATCTAGAATTGGAATAGATAGTTACAAGTTTTGTACAAGGTACAAATTGGGATTAACATGCATGAAGACGCACCAATATGTCATCTTAGGATGCCTAAGGGAAAGTAAGTGTCTCTGTAATGATTTGTATCATTACTAGACCACTTCCCTTCCTATTTCCATCATAAGTTGGCATCAAGGTACATATCCATGAGGTTCCATCTTCCTTTATAACTTTAACGAATATTTTTATTAAATGCATTACGACTGTCACAATTTGAGGGTATTAACGAGGCAACTCAATATAGTTGCTAAGCAGAAATATCCAATTAATGACCACTATCATTAAATGGATATCACTACGTAGTGGACATAGTGAGTGGGCCCACTGAGTTCCATAAATTGGAACATCGTAACTTAATTTTTACAGAGTAAATAATTAAATAATGATAGGTTACCCTAGATTTCACGATACTTTTTCCATAAATGAATCATACCTAGGTCCTATCTCATATTGACCTAGTAAGTTGAATGTAGTTTATGGTTGTACTTCACATTCCTTTTTACTGCTTATCTGTAGGTTTAAACTTATCTTACTACATCAATTCCATAATTCCTATTTTTTCCACTTATACTAGCAAGCATTGTACCAATCATTTCATTTAATGATTCTAATATCCAAATGAGTAATTTGTAATCCATATAACACTTAACTCAGTATATCCAATTACAACATGTTTATGTTAACCCCTAAGTAGGATAAATTTATATCTCAACAATATACTAGTTAATCAACTTAGGTTCCATTATATTGGTTCTATGAAGTGGGGTGACCCTTCCCACATATATATCATTCACGATAGTTCATAAAATAATCATGCAATCATGAGACATGACTTTCTAGAAAATTTCCTTATAAATGAATCACTATTTGCACAATATACACTTGAATATTGATATTTATTCCTAGGTTACAAATTTTGTGTTTCAATAACTAGAACATGTGTACTCTTATAGACATCACATGTAGCACTAAAACTATCAACTCTATATAAATAACTTAAGAAATAACAACAGATCCATGGAATCACTTAGATAATATTTTATGTTTTCCTCTTCCTATATATTATCAACTTAATACTTATATATAAGCAAAGGAGGCTATCTGATGTAGTTAATAGCAATAAGCTTTAGGATTCTATTCCCATTCACTGGTGAATAACTCACTCTAAATAATGTACAACCGAAAAGTAACAGCAACTGAATACAGTTGGGTTTAAAATTGGTCATAACTTATTATTAATTAATTTGAGGTAAGAGCAGTACTAAGGGTCTCTAAATACACTAATGCTGTCGGATATAATTCCTTTTTCTCATTTCAGAACCAAAATTACATACTACATATTCATAAATGACTATTACAAGAGTTCATTCATCACAATCAGACTTTAAGCATTTACAAATGGTTATCATATACAAGATTCAATTTATTATAAGCACAAATATATAATCATAGTATATTTTAATCAATACCGTCACACTTATACATCAGTTCATAAAGAACAACTCTATCTTATTGACAAAAATACAAGATAAAGGTCACAACACAATCCACAAAAATTATTTCATCAATTGATAACCTTTATTTCAATTCTTCACACAATATTTTCTTCATAATATGGGTGATCTACATATCAATAATTCATATATAAATGTAAACATTCAGTGATACATATTGTAAGATCTTTCCAAGGTAATATAAGGGATTCATATCTTACAACTGGCTTATAATAGAAATGTAGAAACATATAATTTCATTTAAACACTAAGCAAATACTAGTAGACCTTTCATTACAAGTTTATATTAGACCACTCTTAATTTACAAATTAAGTACAGATAAACAAGAAAATTAGTCATTCTTCCATTTCTCAACTGGATTTCCCTTTTATTCCGTGCATCTAAAATGGTAAAGTACAACATAATTGTACATGGTCATTCCAAATTGAACTGACATGATAGACCTTTTCCCATTTTAACTATTTGTGTCATTCACTATTTGAGTAATCAAATTACAACAATATTCCAAAATCAATTATATAAATGAACTTAACAGTCATCTTGACGCTTCATTAAATACAATTATATAGTGAATCATTGAGAACTTTATAATATACCTAACTGTAAATGTGTTTAATTGTCTTTTACTTCACTAACATACATCACAGTAATAATGAAAAACTATTCATTCTCATATTTTTTTAAAGTAAACAATTGTAGATGAACTCAGTTAATCTACACCAATCAAACACACATTTCAGTCAAGATTCATCAAATTTTATGCATCACATGACATCCTAATGGTAACTAAAACAAATGATATCACCCAAGATATACATTATAACATATTTAGATGTATAATGAATCCTTTCTCATCATAGATAGAGTAAGGTTACTTACTATGGTTGTTCTTCAAAACAAGATCCCTTCTAACCATATCACAACTACACCTTCTCAATGAATTTATTTATTTGGTAATGATCTTCCTAATACCAAGGTCATACAATGAGTCTAATTTTTTTTCCCATGGGTTTTAAATAAATAGACTGATATTTGTAAAATATTTTAATTTAATAATTAGAAGCATGCAAAAAGTAGAATATATTACTCAATCGACTCACATAATAAGCTAAGGCCTGTTGGAACTAGTTTATATTTGAATACTATGAGATAACTAAAGGTGACCTCAAAATTTCCTAGTTACCATAAGTCAACCTACCATTCCTAAGGATGTTCACATTAGAACAAAACAATTACATCGAATGTTTTAATGGTAACGAGAATTATTTCTATCAAGTATAAACCCCAAAATGTCAACGCCAAAATGAAATGGATATCTATAGTGAACAAAAAATAATCAAGATTTCAAAAAAGACTCTTCCAGAAAGAGATAATAGTTGAAACATGTAAAAAAAATGGAAGGATGTCACGGTTGAGACAAAGATCCAGAAGCCATATCTTAATTAGGTTCTTCCCTCCAACATAATAGGGGTGAGATTAGGTGGTTACTGGACAATACCAGAACATATAATTACATTCATTCTCAAAACTCATAATTTGAGTTGATCCAAAGTAAACCATCATCAATCCTATTAAATATATATTTATTGAGAGCTTATTGAGCATTCAGGATCAAACCTAGGCTCTCTTTGTTTGTAAAATAATCCTCAAGATTCTAGGTTATAAAAATAATATGGACATATCGATATATATTTATGCACATCACAGTCAATACCCAAGGTTATGGGTAATAATACAATAACATTCAAGCACAAAACATAGAAACACACATATAAAAATAGCCACAAATATCGACTATACTTCCATCAATAGCAGTGAGAAGAACAAACCACATAAATAACCCATACTGTACTTTTCAGAGAGATCCCATTTCAAACTGAAGCTTTTATTAAATCAATGATATACCTAGTGGTTCGTGTTCATTAAAATATCAAGAAAAACTCATTCTATGAAACTTATTTAAGTAAACCCTAATTACAAGGTTCGTTCGAGTAAAGGCCATAATGTTTCTTTGGGGTTGAAACAATTACAAGAAGGTAAGAATCCTAGATACCTAATAACAATCATGAAATAGAGACCATGTTTTAAAACACTCACATAAAAAAATTTCACCCAAAGAAATATTACAAAAATATGTATTATTAAAATAGTAAATGAGACAATTTTCTAGGAGGGGAGAAGAACCATCATGCCTGGTATGAAGTACTACAGTTTCTCTTCAAAATCACTATTCATGCACCAATAACTCATGACCTCACCCAGTATCATCCACCACATTCTCCTTCAAAAATCCAAAACAAAATACCCTTATATCTTCTTAACATTGTCATTAATAAAGTTAACATGATAACTTACATGTCAAGTTTCACAATGATGAAACAATAGTTCTAAGAATAGTAGTGCCCTTCATGAAAGCTCCAAATGGAGTCGAACAAATGAATACATAAATATGAAACCATTATTAGCTTTCCACTAGAAGCTTCCCATTCTCCACGTCCTGAGGAGTTATAGAGGTCATTAAATGCATTTAATTTTTAACAGAGCCATCTTGGTGTCCTAGAAACCACTGCCAATTCCCTTCTCCATCCTCCTACTTCATAGTTTGCTATATGGTTAGCTTTGTAATATATAAACTCTAGCCAATGCATGGTCAATTGACCAACTAGAAGGAATTTCACTTTTAGTTAAGTGGTTTTGTGCATGGGTCAACTTGGGCCTCAATTTTGACCGATTTATCCAAATTATTAAAATAATGATAACTATTTATGTTTACAGGTGAATAAGACAATGTAAACTTTGCATGGTCGATTAATTCTACCCTTTTCAAATTGAATAGTCCACCTAATTTAAATTTATAATTACATAGTTAAATGTACATCTATAGATTTAGAAACCAAATCCAACCCTTAGTATAAGATAATTCCCACTCTTTAGTTTTTAAGGCTTTAGTATAAAGGAATTTTTATAGCTTTTCCATACAAATGCCTTTAGTATTCATGCCTTAACATTCATGTCCCTTAGTGTATAGGGTTAGATCTGAGGGCTCGTCCTTCACCCAATTTTCTAGTTTTAAAAAAACTTTGCTCATAAGATCCAAAAATTAGTCCTATGTTAATGATTAGTATTCACTAATATGGCATATGACCTATTAACTTAATGCTTGTAAGATTTGTAAAATATAATCAATAATACTATTCAAGATGATAATTATCAAAAAAATACTTATGCCATATAATCACAAGATAAACCCCATTCTATCTTGTTAGCACAAACATATAGCAAAATTTATCATAGAAAGGATAATTCAGTCAGACATCCAATTAGTTCATACACTATCATCAGGGTAATTATCTCATTATAATAAGGTGTTCATGTTATTTAATATGAACAAATTATTCAATCCAAATGTATCTCACTATATAACAAGAACTGAAATTAACAATTTATGAATTACCCCACTAAAATCACAAAATAAATTTATGGGGTGTGACAAATTATTATCATTGTTTTGATGAATTGGGTATCAGGTTAAAATTTGATGTTATGATGTTTTTATATATAAAGTAAGAATTACATTATCATGCTCATAGAAAATATACAAACATGATAACATAATTCCTCACCTTACTAAAACACATTAAATAAATGTGAATGATAGTAAAAAAATAAAACAACACATGAAGGATTTTAGGTAAAAACATATTTTTATTTAATTGTTTTTTATGCATTATTAAACATTCTAAGGATTATTGTTAAACATTAAACCGTATATGAAATCCTTAAGCTTATGTGTGCATGTTAGTACGTTGTGAAAACCTTACCAACATACATACATATACTTACAGTGAGAAGTCTTCCTATGTTTAAAAGAAGTTAGAAACATGAATAGACGGTTTCTTTTCCTTTATGATTATGAAATAAGAACATGTTGTAAGTTATTTATTGGAATTTTTATGTATGAGGATTTCTATTTATGAAGTTATGTATGAGATCGTTGTGTTGTGAATGATGAAAAATATTATTTGTTTGTGAAAACTATATGACTATCTTGCATTAGCAGAGTTGGAAAACTTTGGCCAAAGTAATGTATCTAGTTGTATGCATTATCAGTTCACTTATCCTTATTTTTACTAGTCATGATTCATTTTATGGTATTGGTTACCGTGATCTAATGATGGGTTGTATTTTTAAAATCTGGGTAGATTACACATGGTTATTAATTTACTATTCCATCTTGGTAGTTAATTATCTCAATCTTCCTTCCTCATGGAAGGTCATGCACCTCTCACTTTTGAGAGGTATGCAGGGGAACCAAAAGGTTCTATAGTAGGAGGAGTAGTGCTCTAATGATGCTATCCATTTATATAGTTGTACATTTGACATATACATGTACACATGAACTTCTAAAAGGAACTTTTAGAAATAATGAGTTAGCATTGCTTTTAATAATTGTATAAGGTTTGTAATTATACAATGCTGTATTTGAAACATGCATGTTGTCTCATACTCTGGATATAAAATATGATGTAACTCTGATATTTATCACTGACTTATGAACTAATTGATGTTCATAATTTTGTATGGAATATTGCGAAAATAATGTATAAAGATGTAAATGATAGTTAATTGTTCAAAATACTATTGAACTCTTGGAAATATGGTAGCGAAAGATGATGTTTGATATTTGGGTTAATTAGTAGTATCACTTTATAATTTAATTATACTCATGGAAAATTATTTCTAAGTTAGTTAAATATGGTAGAATGGTTTTCATAAACAAAAAAATATTTCCACTTTTTAAGATTGTGATAAAAAATGGTAAAGTTACATTTTGGTATCAGAGAGACATTTAACTATGCTCTCTACACTTGAATCCAATAAGTTGACTACACAAGTAACTTGGAAAATTCCAACAAGTATAATGGTTCGTATAATGAAAAATGCTTTTCTAGGAACCAACAATCCTTCTAGAGACTAACAACACAAACTGGATCAAATATTGGCTTCCGTATACAAGACATTGAACTGCATCACCTCCTTAGAGAAAAAGGTTTAGGGAAAACCTAAGAAGGAAAGGAAAGATGATGAGGACCAAGAAGGTCTAGGGAAAGAAGAAGAAGAAGAAGAAATGTCCAAAGGAAAGAAGGAACGAATGAAAGTCTAAATGTCAAGAGATATAAAGAGGATTAGTCCTCCTAAGTTTGACAGAACCACTTGTGGAGATGGTACCAAGTCTTGGCTCAGTGATATGGATAAGTACTTCGAGATAAATGATTTCCATGTGGAAACAAAATCATTACTGTGAGCTTATCAACTATCTAACAAAGCTTCATAATGGTGGAAAAATAACAAAGATGGAGTTTGGCATAGATATCACTATCATATACTGGGAGTAATTTATGGGGATTTTTCACCAACAATGGTTACCGCAACTATATTATGATCAAAATATGATAGAGTTCCAAGGATTGTGATAGGGAGAAATTTCAATGACCGAATATTGGGAGAATTTCACCTAACTTCTCAAATATTTACCCCAGTACCAAAAATATGAAAAGTTCATAATTTAGAAATTTATTCTGGGACTAAATCCCAAAATTAGTTTAGAGGTGGATGTTTAGATACTTGCCACTATGGATGCAGTGTTTGAAAAAGAAATCAAACATGAAAAAACAATGAAGGCGGTAGTATCTTTTAGAGAAGAAAAATAAGTTGTCATTTGCATCCCCTCTAGAAACAAAGAAACCTTGGTGGAAAAAGTACAACAAGAAAGGAAAACCAGTTCCCAAAAATTTCTAGAAAAACAAACTAGAAAAAAATTACAAAAAATAAATGACAATTATTAATTTAAGGGAAATAAAATAGAAATAAAAGGAGCGATTGGAGGATGTATTACTTGTGGAGGTGACCAATACACCAATAGTTTTCTAAAAAAAGCTCAGGGAATTTTCCAGTAGTGAAGAACTCTTCTTGGCCAGAGAGAGAAATTTTAACAAAGGATGCATGTAGTGGTGAATAACCACCAAGAAGAACATCAAACTACGCTAATGGAAGTTTTGGGTATGTTGTATTCACCATTACTATTTTGATAGATATTGGTGCTATAGAATATTTTGTTTCACAAATCTTGTTATCTAAACTACCTAGGAGAGAAAGATATATGAAAAAATCATGGAGTGTAAAATATATAAATAAGGCCAAGTTTAGGGTAAAACATTGTGTCTTTGAGAAAGAGCTAAACCTACTAGATTTTACTACTGAAGTAAAATTATATGTAAAACCTTTAGGATAATATGATGTTATCCTATGTGTAAGTTGGTTAGCTCAAGATAAGGCTAAGGTATATTTTTTCTCAAACATAGTAGAATTATTGGATGCTAATGGGAATTCTACTATGATTCAAGCCATAAAGAGATAAACTAGTCTGAGATAGATATCATCTATGCAAATAAAGAAGGCCAAGAGAAAAGGATGCATTATTTATGTTGTAAAGATGTTAGACATGATAGAAGAAAAAGAGCCAATGGTGGAGGAAAAGATGTATTTCTTGAAAAATTACTTGGATTGCCACCTAAAATATAAATTTATTTCTCTATCAATGTAGTACCTGACACAGAAACTATTTCTAAAGCACCATATAAGATGACTACTAATGAGCTAAATGATCTCAAATCTCAATTTCATGAATTAATGGAAAAGGGATTAATACATCCTAGTGTTTCTCCTTGGGGATCACCTTGAATATTTATGAAAAAAGGATAGTAATTTAATATTGTGTGTGGATTATAGGTTACTAAACAAGGCTACAATTAATAATAGGTACCTATTGTTGGGGTTAGCATACCAGTTGTAAAAATATATTAATAAGATCCAAGCATGAAACAATCAATACAGAAATAAACAAGAAGAAATAATACACAATATTTAATGTGGTTACCTAGTGTGGGCTATGTCCACCAAGAAACAACCAATTTATTATCATAGAGGAAACACAATGAAGATTTGCAATCTTCCACACCTTCTTAGATGTATTGTACTTTCTTTTGTATAAATTTCTCTATTTCTCTTAAAAGGAAACTTCTCTCTATTCTCAATTGAATTCTTCCTTCTAAACCATAGCTTTATGCTTATATATGCATATACAATCTTAGGGAACTTTAGCTATGCAATTACAACCATTAGATTCACCTTACAACTAAAGATAGATCTAATCCCCCCAACTTAATTATAGAAGTCATGCAAAAGAAATCGATGCCGGTTATCCTTAACCGATGCCGATTAGCCCTAACCGATGTCGGTTCTTGTTTTCATGAACAATACTGGTTCATGGGTGACGAACCCCAGTTCGTCAAGCGATGCCAGTTACTGTGTATTCTAGCAAGTCTATAAAATCATTCCAGTGTAGCAATTAAGCTCCACAACTCAAAAAAATACCACTTGGAGATAAATTGCTGCCCTGTACCATAAAAATCCATCCTTTAATGCTTTCCTTTGGCTTGTTTCTCCCTCTTCACGTTTCAAACTCGAAGACCAATAGAAGTGGAGTGTAGCTCCCACTTTTCTTTTGCTAATGACTTCGTTAGCATATCCATAAGGTTTTCCTTTTTATGAATTTTCTCCAACTTCGGCTGCCCATCCTCCAATACTTTTCATATGAAGTGATATCTCAACTAAATGTGTTTCATTATAGAATGAAATGCTAAGTTCTTTTCCAGATGAATTGGACTTTGACTATCACTGTATAATCTGTAATCCTCTTTCTCTTTTCCCAAATCTTCCATGAACCTGCTCATCCATATCATCTCCTTGCTAGATTATGTAGTTGTAACATACTCAACCTCTATAGTAGATAGGTCCACAACCATCTGCAATCTAGAAATCCAGCTAATTTCTATGCCACCTAATGTGAAAAACTATCCAGTGGTGATCCTCTTTCCATCTAAATCACCAGCCATGTCTGAATCAGCATAGCTAGGTAAATAAGTATCTGAACTTACATAATCTAACTGCATGCTAGATGTCCCTCTCTTCTCAAATACTTGAGAATCCATTGAAATACTTTCCAATGCTCTTTATGTGGATTAGCAATAAATATGCTCACAACTCCCACTTCCTATGTAATTTCTGGTCTGGTACAAACCATAACATACATCAAGTTGCCAACCGTTGAAGCATATAGAACTCGTCCCATGTACTCAACCTCCTCGTGTGATGTAGGAAATTGATCTTTGCTCAATTTGAAGTGTCTAGCCATAGGTGTACTTATAAGTTTTGAATTTTTCAAATTAAGCCTTTCCAACACCTTATTGATATAATTCTCCCAAGACAAATACAACTTCCCTATTTTCCTGTCTCTATGAATTTTCATGCCAAGGATTCTCTTTTTAGATCCAAAATCCTTCATTGAAAATGTATGAGCTAGATTTTATTTAAGCTCACCAATGTCCTACATATTAGATCTTACAATAAACATATCATCTAGATATAGTAAAAAAATAATATATCTCCCATTTCCAAATATCTTGAAATAAACACAATGGTCAGATTCACATCTCAAATAAACATGCTCTTACATAAAATATCAAACCTCATATTCCATTTCCTTGGATTTTTCTTGAGCCGATATAGGCTCTTTTTCAATGTGCACACAAGTTTCTCCTTACCCTTAACCTCATACCCAAGCGACTGATTCATATAAATCTCTTCCTCTAAATTACCATGAAGAAATGTCATCTTGACATCAAGTTTCTCTAAATGCAAATACTTTACTGCTACTAAACTCTATACAGTATGAATATAAGTCATCTTAACAAAAGGAGAAAAGATTACACCAAAGTCAATACTTACTTTCTATGTAAATCCCTATACTATGAGCCTTTCCTTGTATCTCTTCTATCCACCCTCTTCTTCCTTGATCCTATAAACCCACTTATTATGCAATGCTCTTTTACATGCTGGAAACTTAACCAAACTCCATGTTTGGTTATGATCTAAGTATTCTATCTCCTCTTTCATGCCATGCTCCTAATGCTTATGGTCTTTATCCTGCATTACTTCTTCAAAACTTTCTGGTTCACCACTATCAACTAATAATAAATAATACAAGGAAAGTGAAAATATTTCTGGAGGTCTACTTACCCTTTGTGACCTTCTCACAGAGATTTGAGGTGCTAGAGGCTCAATCTGATCATCCTGTAGATTTGTATCTACTTTTGATAGTGACTGAAACTGGTCATCTTTTGTTGACACCAGTTTTTCTAACTGATGTAAGTCTATATCTTCTATAACTGACACCGGTACATGGGACCAGTGCCTATCAAGGGTAAACCAATACCGGTTATTGTGTAAACATGTAGGTGTTAATTTTGAATCCAAGATTTCATTTTCATCCACAAAATTCTCCACTGATTCACCTTTGGGTACTAAAACTTGATCCCTATACATTCTCTTTTCTTTCCAATCAATGTCATGACTCTTAATTATCTTAGAGCCTTCTAAATCCCAAAACTAGAATCCAAAATCACCAGAGCCATAACCAATGAAAGTACATATTTTGGATTTTTCATCCAATTTATTTCTATTTTCCTTATCAATATGCTCAAAATATTCTAAGCCAAATACTCTAAGAAAAGAAATATCTACCTCTTTTCCAGTCCAAGATTCTTTTGGTATTCCACCATTCAGTGCACTTGAAGGTCCATAGTTAATTAAATAAACTGCCATGTCTACCACTTCCGCACAAAACTGTAAGAGAAATCCAACATGTATCCTCATGCTTCTAGCATGTTTCATGATTGTCCTATTAATTCTCTATGCAACACCATTCTCCTATGGTGTTCTAGGAATTGTCCTTTCTCTGTGTATTCCATTTACTGAACAATAATCATTGAAAGCCTTGCTACAATACTCACCACCATTGTCAGCTATAAGGCATTTTATTTTTGAATTTGATTCATTTTCCACAAGGGCTTTCCATATTTTAAAAGTTTCAAAAACATCATATTTACAATTAATACAATAAAACCATACCTTTCTTATGGCATCATTAATGAAAGTAACATAGTATTGGGATCCTCCATGAGAAGATACTTGGGCTAGTCCCCACACATTTGAGTGTACAAGCTCAAGTTTATGATTCTTATTTTTTCCCTAGCTTTGAGAAATCTCACTCTCTTTTGCTTTCCAAAAATATAATACTCAAAGAAATCAAGATCTACATGTTTTAGATCTAATAACTTACCCTTTGCCTTTAAGATATGCATTCCTTTTTCACTCATATGGCCTAGCCGATTGTGCCACATGCTTATATTTGAATCTTAAGTAGATAGAATAGAAAAAGAATAAGTAATACATGTAGATAAATACAATGATCCTACCTTCTTTCCTCTTGCTACAACAATATATCCCTTGGTAACTTTCCAAGTCTCAGCTATGAGTGTAACCATGCAACCAGTTTCAGATAATTGTCCTACAAAAATTAGATTTATTTTAAGGATTGGAACATACCTCACATATTTTAATATCCATGTATTTCCATTCTACAATTTAATATGAACTTCACCTTTACTGGTATTATTGTATGGTTCATCATCTCCTAAATAAACATGCCCAAAATTACCCTAGACATAGTTTCTGAAATAACCCTTATTAGGGGTTGCATGGAAAGAAGATCCTGAATATAAAACCCAAGACTGAAATTTATTATCCAAGGATATAATTAGGGCATATTGCATTACCTCTTTTGCAACAACATTTTTCTCTTTACCTTTCTCTTATACATTCTCTTTGTTTTCCTTGAACCAGCAATCCTTCTTTTCATGACCTTTCTTTCCACAATTCCATCATATTATACCTCTACCTCTAGATTTAGATCTACCATTCTTAGACTTTGATTTCCCATTATTATTACTCTTGGATATATCCTGCTTCCTTCCCCTTATTTATAGATTCAAAGAATTCCCAGATGATGATTCTCTTGCACGTTTCCTATGTATTTCTTCATTCAGGATTATACTAACCACATCATCAAACTTTAAAACATTAGTAGCAGACACTATATTACTAACAACCATTACATCCCAACTATCTGGAAAAGAAAATAATAATAAGAGTTCTTTCATTTCATCCTCAAATAGAATACTAATTAATTTTAATTGTTTTATAATAGACCAGAAATCATTTAAATGACTTGATGTAGACCCACCTTTTTGTATCTTTAAACTAAACATTTTTTTCATCAAATAAAATTTATTTGAAGCACTAGGTTTTCATATAGATTTGATAAAAATTTCATAGAATCTACCATAGATCTTTCTTTGGTAATATTCAAAGCCACAGATGCTTCCCAACTCAATGTTATAGATCCCAGGGCCTTTCTATCAAGAATTTTCCATTCTTCATTAGTCATATTTGTAGGTCTTGCCTTCTCATCCAACGGTAAGTATAAATATTTATGATGCAATTAATCCCCCACCTGCATCTTCCATAATAGATAGTCATGGCCATAAAATTTATCTACTCTGAATTTTCCTTCTTCTCCCATTACTTTTCTCCCACTCAATCAGAAATCCCTCTATGAGTAAATCTATCAACACACACAACCATCAAACAAAAATACTCTGATACCAGTTGTTGTGATTAGCACACCATTTGTACAGATACATTAATAATATATAAGCATAAAATAATCAATATAGAAATAAACAAGAAGAAACAATACACAAGATTTAACATGGTTCATGTAGTGTGGGCTACGTCCACCAAGAAACAACCAATTTATTATCATAGATGAAATACAATGAATATTTGCAATTTTCAAGACCTTCTTGGATGTCATGTACTTTCTTCTATACAAATTTCTCTTTTTCTCTCAAATGGCAACATCTCTCTATTCTCAATTGAATTCTTCCTTCTAAACCCTAGCTTTATGCTTATATATGCATGTACAATCTTAGGGAACTTTAGCTATGCAACTAAAACCATTAGATTAAATTTACAACTAAAGATAGATCTAATTACCACAACGTAATTATAGTAGTCACGCACATGAAACTGATCATAGTTAGCCTTTACTGATACCGGTTCCTCCTTGCTTGAGTAATACCGGTCCATGGGTAAATGAGAATAGTTTGTCAACCGACACCGGTTACTATGTATTCAAGCAAGTTTGCAAATCATTCTAGTGAAGTGATTAAGCTCCACAACTCAACACCCATTGCCCTATATTTATGATATTTTTTACCAAATGAGAAGGGCCACTATATTCTCTACGATAGATCTATGGGTAGGTTATCATCATCTTATAATCAAGAAGGAATATATTGATAAAAAAACATTTAGAACCCGGTATGGATACGATGAGATCACATTTTTACTATTTGGGTTGACCAATGCACCTATCATTTTCATGAATTTAATGAAAAACTTGTTCCATGATTATATTGAAAATTTTGTTCTTGTTCTTGTTGATGATATTTTGATATATTCTCAGGACGAGGAGGGAAATCATAATCATTTGAACTTATTTTTGAAAAGGTTGTGACAAAACAAGCTTTATGCAAAGTCATTAAAGTGTATATTCTTTGTAAAATTATAGTATCTGGGTCATATAATCTCAGCTAATAGAATAACAGTTGATCTAAAAAATATTAAAACTATTATGGAATGGACGAAACCAATTAACGTCCATCAAGTAAGGAGTTTTATGGGATTGGAAGGGTACTACAAGGAATATATACTTGGATTCTCCAATATTTCCAACCCTATCACCTCACTACAAAGAAAGAGCAAGAAATTTGAGTGCACAAAGAAATGTGAGAAAGCTTTCCAAGTGTTCAAGGATAAGTTAAAAATGGCACCAATTCTTAAGATTCCTATCCCAATAGTGGTTTCACTATAGTTACAGATGCATCTATGGATGGTTATGGTAGACTACTCATGTAAGATGGGAAATTAATTTCCTATGAATCCAAAAAACTCAAGTAACATGAACATTATTATGTTCCACATGATTTAGAATTAGTTTCTACAGTCCTTGCATTAAATTTATGGAGGCATTTCCTCTTGGGTAAACCCTTTGATCTATAGACTGATTATTTTGGTTGAAGTATATCTTTTCTTAGTCAAACCTAAATACTAGATAGCAAAGTTGGCTATAATCACTTGTGGAATATGACTTTGATATTGGTTATATCAAAGGGAAAGAGAATAGAGTGGTTGATACTATTATCCACCATAGGTATTTAGCAACATTGATCACTCTTAGATCAAGTTTCAAGGAAGAATTTCTCAAACATCTACCTACAAATCAATTTTATCTACAAGTAAAGGATGTAATAACAACAAATATGTTAGATCAAAGGTATGATGGTTACACTTTTGAGGAGGATGGATTGATTTATTATTCTAGAAAAATGTATGTACCAAAGGAAGGTAATTTAAGAGAGAAAAATATCAAAGAGTTTCATAATACTACATACACTGGACATCCATGAGTGAATAAGATGCATGATTATTTGAAAATTCATTATTTATTTTTGGTTGGATATTTTGTCAAGACGAAATATGAGGTTTAACCAAAATACATGGGATTGAATCCGTCCTGAAGGAAAGGTGAGGGTTCCTGTTTATTACTAATCTAAAACACAATAGAAATAATGCGTACAATATTCACACTAATCTAACCATGGGGTCAGGAAAAAATCCTAAAAGCCACATCCATAATAACGGGAAATATTGCTGCTTTGGAAATAAAATAGATTAGAAAGGACACATCATAGAAAGGGAAAAAATGGGGACATACTTTCTTTTGAGAAAACACAGATCACGAAATAATCGTACGAGTTCTAGATAACAAATGTAATGTAATGTTTGAAACAATATTAAATAATTGAGAACACTAAACCAAGAACAACTTAAGATCTTGAACATAAGAGAAATGTCTTAAGAGAGATGAATCTCACAACACAAAGTTTGCAAAAATGACATCGATTTCTGTTCTATGAATGATTGAAAGAAAACACAAAGTTCTTATTCTACAAAAAGGTTTCCAATATTCCAAAAATATCAACCCTTTGGAATGCACGAGCATCCCTTATTTATAATAAAAAGATTCAAGAGAAAATAGGACAAACCATATAAAAAAGTGATTTAATAAGAGTCATATTTTACTTGGCTTTCAAGCAGGAGACCAAGTAAAACTTTACTTTCTATGTGACGAAACAGAAATGAAAAAGACATGTCAATTTAAAGATTGAAATGACATGTTGCATTGTGACTTAGTTTGAATCGTCATCTTTCTCTTCCTCGTCTTCCCCTTCTTCCAGCAGAGCCTGTTTGTTCCAAAATTCTTGGAATTTCTGGATTATACCTTACATCTCATTTTCATCAGGCACAGTGGAATGATCACTTAGGACTTAATATGTTTCATGAGAGTCACTGGCATTTCTAGGAAGCTTTCTCAATCTTTTGTTGATTTTTCTCAGGGTTTCCAAAGAATGTTCAATCTTTACAAACTTCTCAATGATTTTAATGCCAAATCCGTGAGTTGGTTCATGCTGAATTGATTCTTGGATTTGTTTATAAAGATCAACAACTGGTAGGATCCCTGAGTCTCCACTCAACACTTTTGCACAGATTTTGATCAGTTCTTCTTCCAGGTCACTCTTGCCATCAATCAATTGATCTTTTGATTCTCTCAATTTTCTGCAAGATTTGTTGAGAATCTTTATTCTAAATTTGATGGCCTTGGTAAGCTCGAAATGCTTATCTACATGTGGGATGACACCCTCTTCGACCAAGATGCATGATGGGATTTTCTTCAACACCTGGAGAGCTTTGAAATTCAACTCTAGGTGCCTGATCTCTTAAGAGAAATCATCATCCATCTTTTCCCCATCACTCTGTATATTATCCAAGGATTGATAGACTTCTACAGTGTCTTGGATCACTTCTTTCCCCTGTAGGAGTAGCCTTTGGGTCCATTCATCAACCACTCTCCCCTTTTCATTTATCTTTTCAATTATAGGTACCGATGAGAAATCGAACCCGATAGGAACACAGGATGATGGTACGGACTCAAGTGGTTTTGAGAGATTAAGTAATACCTCAGTCAATTGCTCCACCTTTTCTTTAAGATTATCCCTATTGTCCTTTGTTTCCTTTAATTTCTGGCATAGCACGTTCATAGCATCTCATGCATCTTGTTGTGCTCCTTCTGTCATGACCTCTCCTAGAGCAACCATGGTTATCTGATAGTCAAAGGCCGCTATGTCCTATTTGGTCTTGTCAGTCATGGGAGTGGCGATCTCTGCAAACTTATGTCCCAAAGCATCCACTAAAACCCTTGAAATTGTTTTGGGTTTCTTGGCTGATTTAGCAGTGGAAGCCTTGAGTGAACTAAAATCAAAGGCTGGTATGGGTACAACCACCTTCCTTTTCCTTGGAGTTTTCTCAAGTAACCATTGAGGCATGCTAGAAGGAGTTGCCACTATTGCAGAAGTTAGTGTCGTAGTTTCAGGTGGAGAGGGATTCATTGGTGGAGTGGGAACAATCATCAGTGTGGTAGTAGATTCGGTTAAAAGAGGTGTAGGAGGAGGCATATTTGTAGTTACTTTGGTCCCAAAAGAGAGAGGTGAGAGTCCGTAGAAAATGCTAGCCATGGATAATGAAGTGGATGGGGAAAGAGGAGGTGGAAGTGGTTGTGAAGTAGGAAGTGCATATCCTAACGCCAAAGCTTGGGATGTAAGGGATAGAGTTACTTCTGTTGGGCAGTAAAAAAATGGTGAAATTAGGGACTGAATCACCTCTCCTTCTAAAGAAATTTCCCCTATTTCCTGTGGTGTTGGTGACTCTGGCATGTTCACTGTTTCAACTAGAGTAGCAGTTGAAGGGGTTTCTTCTTCTCTTCTCTTCTTGAAAAATTTGACCTTTATAGGTCCCTTGGAAGAGCTTTTGTCCTTTTCATTTTTGAAGGGCCTCGCTTCGAAAGCAACCAACTTTGAAAAAATATATTCTTTGAAACTCATCCCCCAAAAGGTGAGCCATGCTTTGGTGTGTGTGAGAATCAGGGCTGATCTATCAGTAATAGAGGCTTTCTCACTGACAAACCAATCAATAGGTGGGAAAACATATTGATCTTCATTCAGTCTGTCATAGGAAGGATCCAACACAATTTCATTATCGTCATTACCCTCTGGAATGTCAGTGACCCCGAGTGTCTGAATCTCTGCAAGTGTCAACTTGCTCTGATTTTTCCTTTGGACAACAACTTCATCATGTAAATCAATCCAGATGTCTTCTATGGTTGGTACATGTAGGTGTAGAGTTCCATATGTCTTGAGGACTCCTCGAAAGTCTAACCCATCTCTAGGCTTCATGTGCTTTTTAAACTTATCTTAAAGCTCGTGTACAACATTCTTGGCTTTTACCACCATTGAGCAGGTATACCTTCCAATAGAAATGGGGAAGGATACAGTGGCCTTATGTTTACTCTTTTGGAACTTATGAAAATCCAACAATTTCCTAACCAAATCCATCAAGATTAGTTTGTGTCTTGGATATCTGGGAAAATAGAAAGGATCACCTGAGTACATTACCACCCAAAGGTAAGTGAACTTCTTGAATTGTAAGAAGACACAACCCCATTTAAAAAATTCAGCCCATGCCTCATTAGAGACTCTCTTCTTCCTTAGTTCGGGGTTTAACTTGTAGATGTTCTCGTAAAAGAAGGCATCATTTACCCTTATGAATTGGTCTTCAGAACCTTTTTTTGTTAACTAAGGAAAATATCTATAAATATGTTCCATTATCTTGTTCCCTTTGTGTCCAATCTGGGGTAATTCCTCATGCCGGCTGCTGCATAGGTGACATACAAAGACATATAAAACTTCCTAGTAGACAAGACTATTGTTATCTAAGAATCTATCTCGTTACTGATAAGGGTACCTCTATCAATCCCGTACTGATTCTTCTTAATGATGATCATGAATTGGTACATCCATCCTTTGAAAACATTTGATTCAGGGAAACCAAAAACCCGGTTCAACGGAGTAATGATATCATTGATTTCCTGTATGAAATTACTTCTATGAACAAGTCTTGGGAACCTAGAAACAACCGGCTTGGCTTTGATTAGGAACTTCTTATTCACGTGTTTGATACAATCTTCTTGATCATTGTCCCAAGATTTTTGGGCTAACTTGAGATCTACGTCCCCATACTCCTAAAAGTTAGGCAACTTGAGAAGGTCATCGAAGTAACCTCCATCTAACTTGATTACGACCTCTCCTGCTTGATTTTTCATAGAACGAGAAGCAGAGTCATAATTTGAAGCACATGCTAAGATGAACCCGGGGCAGTAAGCAGACATGCGGAAACCTGCTGCAAGAGGAAGACCACTGCTAACTATTGATTTCATCCATGAGGTCTGGGAAGAACTCTTGACTCTATTCCAAAAGTCTTCTATATATATGTTTCTGAGTTATGTATCTCAGATGTTGTAATTACAATAAATGTAGGAAGGGGACTCCACCTTCCTAAATTTATACTTCATCGTCCCTGATTTTTCTATCTTATCTTGTGATGGACTGAGATATGACATGAGGAATTCCATAGGAGTGAATTGATTGCTTCTGATTTAGTCACTTCGGGTTTGAGGACCTGCTTAGCAATCCCAGAGACCTGAAACACTACAGAGATTAGGGGGATTCAAAAACTTAGAAAGTACCGATATTCAGTTGAACCTATCGGAAGATATGAGATGTCCACCACTCTGGAAAACCCATAACACCGAAAGATGTCGAAGGGTTCAGAAAATCTGCATTATTGTTAGATGCCGGAAAGATTGGAAATCCCGCTATACTTGGAGGATGTCGAGAGGTTTGAAGTATCTGACACCTTAGAGGATGCCAGAGATTTTGGAATGTCTAACACCTTAGATTTCTTGAGAAACTACGGGATTTGGAAGCTGCAAAACACCCTGCGAAACCCGAAAAGAAGGAATCGTGTTTTTGTCAGGGTAAAACATACAAATTCCTCTTCATTGCTATGAATCTTTGATACATTCTTCTATTGTCATAAAAAACAGAATATTCCAAGGAATACAAAAAATTGAGAATTCCAAGGGTGAACCCTAAAACACAAACTTGATTGGAAAACAACCCAAAAAGGAATAAATAATCAAAAACCCCAAAAACCTAACAAGAAAGAAAGAGGAATTTAGAAGGATCATTACACAATTCTTCCACAAATTTTGAAAATAAAGATTAAAGTGAAATAACTTCAATCAGATTGAAAAATGATACAAAACGAGCAACTCGATCGAGCACGAAGGCGAGTCGGGTTTCGGGGTTGAAGACACATGCATGAAAATCTACGAGGTAAAAAGTACGTCTAGTAAAAATGATGTGGAAATATGAGTATTTATAAAAAAAATTCACATTTAATACACTTCAATTGACACATGTGTCAACCCACCCGACAACTCAAAATTAATGCCATGTCAGCATGTTCGGGATGTCTGGAAACCCGACACAAAGGATTTCATATCAATTTGAGTTTCAGGTTATAGGAAGAAAGCGAAATGAAGCATGCTGCTTGATGGTTCCGAAAAACCAATACAAAGGAGTGAATCAGGTTTCAAGTTGGAGGAAGAAAGCGAAATGAAGCATGATACTTGATGGTTCCAAAAACCCGATACAAAGGAGTGAATTGGGTTTCGGGAATCAGAAGACATCTGACATGAAGCATGTTTTGAATAAGGCATGTTTTGATGATCGGTGAACCTGAAAACCCAAAAGACTTACTGGATGTGGGTTTCAGGATTCGGGGAACATACAACATGAAGCATCCAAAACTCATGTTGTCTTGCTACGGAAACCCGAAAACCTGATTATCTCTCTGAAAGGGCATTCTTAGGAAAACGGCTCAAAAATTTCCTAGGGTTATCACTAAATTTTGGTGTAAACACAAAAATGGAATAACAACTGGATCTAGTTGGGGATTTCTTTGTGATATCAAAGGAAGAGAACTTAGAATCTCTGGCTTTATCCATTGGGCTATGGAGTCAGAAAAGAAGAAAACCAAAAACAAAACAAACAAAGAAAGAAAACCAAAAGCAAACACACGACAGAAAATAAAGTATGTACAATGCAAAAGAGCATATTGCATTAATGATGAAACAACTTCAGATGTTGGCCACTGAAAAGCAAGCGGAGTGACTCTCCATCAAGATATGATAGACATAAACTATTTTCACTATTCAGCTAAAGAATCTTAAAAGGTCCTTTCCACAAAGAATCAAACTTTCCATGCATTCCTTTCTGCTCCCTCTTCTTATCCCAAAGCAACACCAGATCTCCAATTTGGAAATTACGCTGCCTTGATTTCTTGTCAAAAATTTTATTTACTTTGCTCTGATGACATGCAATGTGATCAATCACCATGCTTCATTTCTCTTCTAGCCTAGCTAGGCACATAAACCTTTTTTCAATAGAATCTTGAAAAGTGACATCTTTGACTGCTTTGGCCAACTGTAAGGCTGACAACTCTACTGAGATAGGGATCTCAGCATCAATCCCATACAGTACTTAGAAAGGGGACATTCTTATAGCTCACTTTGGGGTAATCCAATCCACCCACAATGCATCATACAATGCTTTGTGCCATGTCCTCTAGTTTTCATCTACTAGTTTTCTAATTATGGTAACCAGGTTCTTGTTGCTGGACTCAGCTTGCCCATTGCCTTATGGATACTAGTCAGATGAGTGAGCCAAGGTGATGTCGAATCCATAAAAAAATTATGTCAACTCATGCAATGTGAAATTGGAGGTATTATGAGCCACAATCTTATGAGGCACACTGAATCTGACAATTATATTTTCTGTAAGGAATTTACACACGGCTTCTGAGGTTGCCTGTTTGATTGGTGTAGTTTCCGCCCACTTAGTAAAATAGTCTGTAGTAGTAAGTATGTAATTGTGTCCAGCACTAGAGGTAGGATTCAAAATTCCAATGAATTCAATTCCCCACTGGTGGAAAGGTTCTTCAATCACTATGGGCTTCAAGGGAAGAGCTGCTAGATTAGGGCGACCAACAAAATGTTGACAAGCTTCATACTTAGACACCCATTCTGCTAAGTCCCAAAAGAGAGTAGGCCAATAGTACCTAGCCCTTAGGATCTTATAAGTTATTATAGAGGATGAGAAATTTCCTCCACATGCTAGACTATGGAAGGATTCTAGTAACTTTACCTACTATGACTTATCAGCACAACACAGGAATACACCATCAATACCTTTCTTATATATTCCGTTATCCCACAGGAGGTATCTTGCAGATCTTAAATTGAATGTCCTCTTCTCCTTTTGGCTTAAATGTGGGGTGCATTCACCATAAGTCAAAAATAAAGCAATATCTGTGTACCATTCATCAGTTGTGCTCACGAAAAACACCATAGGAAACTTTGAAGAGGTGTCTTTGGTCCTTTCACATTCTGTTTCAGCATGATTTTACGCGATCAATTGGCAGGCCCCTTCCTCATACAAACTTGGTAGGTCTAATGTCCAATTCATACTCCTAAACTTTAGCTATCTAGTTACCTCGTTGAATACCCAACTCTTGTTGAGTCAAAATGGATTTAACAGCGGTGTCGGGAATGAGAATGAGCATATGAGAGTTTAACACATAGTACCTAAAATGTTTCACCACTTGTACCACTACATAAGAATGCTTTTCAATTTGTGATAGTTTTAGTTCATGTTCCTTTAATGGGAAGCTCATGAAAGTGATGGGAGATTCAATGCCCTCTCCATTCTCCTACATGAGGATGGCTGACACTGTGCGTGCGGAGGCGTAGCTATACATGATGAAATATTGTTTGAAATATGGACATACTAGGATAGGAGTGTAAGCAATTTCCATTTTGACTTCATCAAATGAAAGCTTCCCTTCAGTACTCCATTGAAATGGAGTTTTTCCTTTCATCATCCCAAGGATATCATTGGTTTTATCAGCAAAATCATGTACAAACCTTCTTAGGAAATTGACCTTTCTAAAGAATGAATGAACTCTAGTTTTACATGTGGGTAGGGTAAGGCTTTGAATGGCCTTCACCCTTTTTGGGTCAATCTTGGTTCCTTCCATAGTCACAATATGACCCAGTAACTTTCCTTCGGTCACTCCAAACATGGACTTCTTGGGATTTAATGAAATTCTGTGATGCTAGCATCTCAAGAGTACTTGTTGTAGATGATCATAATGATCACTCCATTTTTTAGAAAAAACGGTCAAGTCATCCAAATATACCACTATGAATTTTCCCATCATATCTCTGAATGCTAAGTCCATAGCTCTTCTAAAGGTACCTCTGGTGTTGATTAAGCCAAAAGGCATCCTCTTGTAAGCAAAGGTCCCCCATGGGGTTGTGAAGGCCATTTTATGCTGATCTTCGGTAGCTACCTCAACCTGATTATATCCCAAAAATCCGTCAAGCGTGGATAACATCTCTGATCCCATAACCATTTGTAACACTTGATCCATGATAGGAAAGGGGTAGTTGTCTTTTAATGAAGACTGATTCAAGTTCCTGAAATCAACTCAAATCCAGATCTCTCCATTCTTCTTCCTAACTGGTACGATGTTAGAAACCCAGGTGGAATGGTGGATTGGAAAGATAATCCTAGCTTCTAACATCTTCTGAATTTCTGCAAGAATGGTTCCTGAGATTTTAGGATTATAATGTCTCTGCTTCTACTCATAGGGTTTTACATCATGCTTCAAAGGAATGATGTGTTATACATCTTTGGGCCTAAAGGATTTTAAATCTGCATAGAACTAGGCCAAGACATCCATGTATCTCTTTAGGAGTGAAGTGAATTTTGCTTTCTCCTCAGGGGAACAACATTTCACAATATTCACCATCCGAGGTTGATCAGACAAACCTAGATTGACTTGATCTACTTTTGAGGAAGAAGCTCCTTCTGTTTGTCTCTTGTTTTAAATGAGACGGTCGTGATTGTCAAACAAACCCTTCAGAGAAACCAACCCTTTGGGAATCTTGTTTCCTTTAAGCTAAATAAACTCACCATTAACCTCTTGATATGGATCTGAAATAGATTCATGGAAAGCTAATTCTAAACCTTCAAAGTATAGCTCACTAAAATTGTCAGTTTTTTCTAGAAAAGACAACACCTGTTGATCATCATTGAACACTTGCCAATGAGCCGCGTTATCTGGGATACTGGGATGATACACAATCTCAATGGTGTATGTATCTTGTTTGAACTAGGGATGAGGGAGAATGAGGGATGTAGACATAGCTAAAGAATCAACCTTATCATTATAATCTCTCAAAACTGCTTTGATGGAGAATGCGTCAAAGCATTCTATATTATCCCAAACCTTGTTCCTGTAATGTCTCAGGTGATCATTTTTCACTTGATAGATCCCTTTGACCTAGTTGACAATCAGCTCTGCATCTCCTTGAACCTTGATATTTCTAATTCCCTTTTTTCTAGCCATTTCTAATCCTAATAACAAAGCTTCATATTCAGCCATGTTATTAGTATTATCAAATTGCGACTTGAAGGCAAAGGGAAAGATCTTGGAATCAGGAGATATAAGAACTACACCAGTGCCTGATCCTATTTTTAAACAACTACCATCAAATTTGAGGGTCCAAATAGCATTAGAATATTCTTCCTTGACATCTACAGCTGGTACCTCTGATGTAATGAAGTAATCTCCAAAACTAGCATCTTCGAAAAGGATTTGAGCCTTAGGGTCATCTGATATAGTTACCGAATACTTTTCTTGAGGCTCAGGATGGAGAACACAATAAACCCCATTGACTGGAATTTTGGCCTTGGTCCAATCCATATTAGTCTCTCCTCCGATGTCTTTACAAAAACCTCTACCTAAGAGGATACCGTAAGCTACAGGAATGTCGGCAACTAGAATGGTCATTTTCACTCTCTTCTCTGGGAATGCAACGAATGCAAACTGTGCATCTTTGATTTGACCAACCAAGGGAACTTTCTTAGTTTCCATGGAATAACACCATCCATATGACTTAGTCAAAGTAATCCCAAGGGCATGGGCTAATTTTACGGGCATAACATTGTCAGAGGCCCGATGATACAATTGATGAGTTTAAACCCATTTATAAGCAAAGACTAATAAAATGGTTCAATATTTCTTGAATAAGAAGTAGAGGTCAGATTATTCTAAGGTGGGGATTGCGTAGGATTTAGAAAAATAACTTTTTAAGGTGGGGGAATAGCAGCTTTACTTCTAATGATTTGGCGAGTTTTTCAAACTGTTCAGGATTTGACTGAAGGTATTCTGCTTCTGACATTTGGATCTTAGTTCTTTTTGCATGGTTGATAATGTCAAAAGAAGTATAAGAAGGAGTGATAGTAGGTTTAGTTCTAATCACATGAGATTGAGCTGAGGTACCAACCTTGGGAGAAGGAGAATGAGGGGAAGTTGTTACCTTTTTGGTGACTTCTCTTTCAGTTTGTGCTGAGATAGGAGTACCTCTCTTAACTATGGCTGTGGGAGCTTCCTTGTTCTTCTCCTTGGGGATTTCAAGAGGTTTTCTTGGATTCTGATATTGGGATTGAGTGAAGATAGAAAATTACTTACCATCTGGTGTAAATTCATCTTCCTTGTATTCCAAAGACCCAATGCTGGAGTCACCAACCGAATCATCATAAGACTCATCAGCATATCCTGAAGCTTCAAAATCTTCGAAGGAATCCTGTTCTTTTGGTTCTTCCTCTTCTTCAACTATCTCTACTACTTTGTTAACGGAAGGAGCTTTTATTGCCAGCCTTGGTTGAGCAGGAGTTAATCACAGCCTATCTCTTGTAGGCGCACCATTGGCGTTATTGAAATTCCGTCTAGGGATATCCCGATATGGAACATTGCTCACCTACTGGGACATTTTATTTTTTAAAGCAATCAAATCATTAGCCATCTTTTGAATTATAGGGTCAGTATTACCTTGGGAAGAACCTTGATTTTTAGGCTTGGGTGCATATTTCCCGATTCTTCCTGCCAAAATGAGATCATCCTCTATTTCAATAGCCGTTGACTGAGCGATAGCCAAATCAGGGATAACTGACCTTCTTAATAGAAAGCTCACATCGGGGGGCTGAGCATTAATGAAGAATCATTTCTAATTTTTCGGAGTAGGTACAACTAGTTTTGGAATCTTTCTGATCAGCTTGTTGAACTTTTCCATGAAGTCCCGCATGGGTTCATGAGATTCCTTTTTCATATGGGTAAGTTGTGCTAACAAAGCATGAGAATCTTCAGCTAGTTTGAATCATGCTTCGAATTTGGTCCTAATGGTAGCCCAGTTTGAGATGCATGCATTTGGAACGTGGTAAAACCACTCAGTTAATGCACCATGCAATGTTTCAATGAAGAGTCGAACAGAGACATCTTCGTGAGCTACTCCAAGAACCCCGCATGCTACAAAGAAAGATGCAATGTGTTCATCAGGATGCTACTTCCCATCACCATTGAAATTGGGAATTTTTTTACGTGATCCATGTGGTAACTCGTGCAATGGTGGAGTTAAAGAAAGAGGACCAATAACTACACCCCAGGGCACAAGTTATGCTGCCATCCTTCTGAAAAGAGTGCGTATAGGGATCTAAGTGTTGGACAAGAAAAACACATGACAAGTTAAAGACACTTCTCATTCTACGGGGATCCTGTTTCTCCGAATAGGTGAAGAACTTCTAGTTCAGTTAGAAATAACACCATTGGGGGAAAGACTAAAATTATGCTGTTGTAGCAAATCAAAGAGTGGATCAATTTCACCCTGGGCTCAGTAGGACTGAGTGAAGATCTTTCTAGCCAGCTTGAACCGAGAAAGAGATCTTGTTGAAAATAAGGAAAATACGGAGTCGCAAGACATTAAGAGGATAAGCTTTATACTATTAATCCGTATTCCCTAGTAGAGTCACCAAAAACTGTTGGTTGAATATTTTGTCAAGATGAAATATGAGGTTCAACTACATTATATGGGATTGAATCCCTCCTCAAAGACAGGTGAGGCTGCCTATTTATTAATAATCTAAAACACAATAGAAATAATGTGTAAAATATTCAAACTAATCTAACCATGGGGTCAGGATAGAATCCTGAAAGCCACATCCACAATAATGGGAAATATTGCTGCTTTGGAAATAAAATAGATTAGAAAGGACACATCACAAAAAGAGAAACAACGGGGACATAATTTCTTTCGAGAAAACACAGATCATGAAATAATCATATGAGTTCTAGATAACAAATGTAATGTAATGTTTGAAAAAATATAAAATAATTAAGAACACTAAACCAAGAACAACTTAATATCCTGAACATAAGAGCAATGTCTTAAGAGAGATGAATCTCACAACACAAAGTTTGCAAAAATGACATCGACTTCTGTTCTTTGAATGAATGAAAGAAAACACAAAGTTCTTCTTCTACAAAAATATTCCCAATATTCCAAAAATCTCAACCCTTTGGAATGCACGAGAATCCCTTATTTATAATAAAAAGAGTCGAGAGAAAATAGGAAAAACCCTATAAAAAAGTGATTTAACAAGAGTCCTATTTTACTTGGCTTTCACGCAGGAGACCAAGTCAAAATTTACTTTCTATGTGATGAAATAGAAATGAAAAAGAAATGTCAATTTCAAGATTGAAATGACATGTTACATTGTGACTTAGTCTGAATCATCATCTTTCTCTTCCTTGTCTTTCCCTTCTTCCAGCAGAGCCTATTTGTTCTGAAATTCTTTGAATTTCCAGATTATACCTTGCATCTCATTTTCATTAGGCATAGTGGAATGATCACTTAGGACTTCACATGTTTCATGAGTGTCACTGGCATTTCCGGGAAGCTTTCTCAATCTTTTGTTTTCTCAGGGTTTCTAAAGAATGTTCAATCTTTACAAACCTATCAATGATTTCAATGATAAATTCGTGAGTTGGTTCATCCTGAATTGATTCTTGGATTTTTTTGTAAAGATCATCAACTGGTAGGATACCTGAGTCTCCACCCAACACTTTTGCATAGATTTTGATTAGTTCTTCTTCCAGGTCACTCTTGCCATCAATCAATTGATATCTTGATTCTCTAAATTTTCCGCAAGCTTCATTGAGAATATTTATTCTGAATTTGATGGCCTTGGTCAGCTGGAAATTCTTATCTGTATGGAGAGATTCAAAAGTCAACTCCAGGTGCTTGATCTCTTGAGAGAAATCATCATCCATCTTTTCCCCATCACTCTGTATATTCTCCAAAGATTGATAGACTTCTACAATGTCTTCGATCACTTCTTTTCCCTGTAGGAGTAGCCTTTGGGTCCATTCATCGACCACCCTCCCCTTTTCATTAATATTTTCAATTATAGGTACCGATGAGAAATCGAACCCGATAGGAACACAGGATGATGGTACAGACTCAAGGGGTTTTGAGAGCTTAAGTAATACCTCAGTCAATTGCTCCACCTTTTCTTTAAGCTCATCCCTGTTATCCTTTGTTTCCTTTAATTTCTGGTATAGCACGTTCATAGCATCTTGTGCATCTTGTTGTGCTTCTTCTGTTGTCACCTCTCCTAGAGCAACCATGGTTATCTGATAGTCAAA
The DNA here is from genome assembly GCA_019776745.2 of Taxus chinensis. Classification (NCBI taxonomy): domain Eukaryota; kingdom Viridiplantae; phylum Streptophyta; class Pinopsida; order Cupressales; family Taxaceae; genus Taxus; species Taxus chinensis. Next base: position 438,686,814 of record CM034156.1, on the reverse strand, counting down.
GGCTTCTATGTCCTATTTGGTCTTGTCAGTCATGGGTGTGGAAATCTTTGCAAACTTATGTCCCGAAGCATCCACTAAAACCCTTGAAATTGTTTTGGGTTTCTTGGATGATTTAGCAGTGGAAGCCTTGAGTGAACTAAAATCAAAGGCTAGTATGGGTACAACCACCTTCCTTTTCCTTGGAGTTTTCTCAAGTAACCATTGTGGCATGCTAGAAGGATTTGCCACTATTTTTGAAGTTGGTGTCGTACTTTCAGGTGGAGGGGGATTCACTGGTGGAGTGGGAACAATCATCAGTGTGGTAGTAGATTCAGTGAAAAGAGGTGTAGGAGGAGGCATATCTGTAGTTACTTTGGTCCTAGCAGAGAGAGGTGAGAGTCTATAGAAAATGCTGGCCATGGCCAATGAAGTGGATGGGGAAAGAGGAGGTGGAAGTGGTTGTGAAGTAGGAAGTGTAGATCCTAATACCAAAGCTTGGGATGCAAGGGATAGAGTTACTTCTGTTGGGTAGTTAGAAAATGGTGAAATTAGAGACTGACTCACCTCTCCTTCCAAAGAAATTTCCCCTATTTCCTATGGTGTTGGTGACTCTGGCATGTTCACCATTTCAGCTAGAGTAGCAGTTGAAGGGGTTTCTTCTTCTCTTCTCTTCTTGAATTATTTGACCTTTATATGTCCCTTGGAAGAGTTTTTGTCCTTTTCCTTTTTGGAGGGCCCCGCTTCCAAAGCAACCAACTTTGAAAAAATATCTTCTTTGAAACTCATCCCCCAAGAGGTGAGCCATGCTTTGGTGTGTGTGAGAATCAGGGTTGATCTATCGGTAATAGAGGCTTTCTCATTGACAGACCAATCAATAGGTGGGAAAACATATTAATCTTCATTCAGTCTGTCATAGGAAGGATCCAACACAATTTCATTATCGCCAGTACCCTCTTCGACTAATCAATAGAGGCTTTCTCACTGACAGACCAATCAATAGGTGGGAAAACATATTGATCTTCATTCAGTCTGTCATAGGAAGGATCCAACACAATTTCATTATCGCCAGTACCCTCTTTGACCAAGATGCGTGATGGGATTTTCTTCAACACCTTGAGAGCTTTGAAAGACAACTCCAGGTGCCCTATCTCTTGAGAGAAATAATCATCCATATTTTCCCCATCACTCTGTATATTCTCCAAAGATTGATAGAATTCTACAGTGTCTTGGATCACTTCTTTCCCCTGTAGGAGTAGCCTTTGGGTCCATTCATCGACCACCCTCCCCTTTTCATTAATCTTTTCAATTATAGGTACCGATGAGAAATCGAACCCGATAGGAACACAAGATGATGGTATGGACTCAATGGGTTTTGAGAGCTTAAGTAATACCTCAGTCAATTGATCCACCTTTTCTTTAAGCTCATCCCTGCTGTCCTTTATTTCCTTTAATTTATGACATAGCACGTTCATAGCATCTCATGCAACCTGTTGTGCTCCTTCTATTGTCACCTCTCCTAGAGTAACCCTGGTTATTTGATAGTCAAAGGTCGCTATGTCCTATTTGGTCTTATTAGTCACGGGAGTGGAGATATCTACAAACTTATGTCCCAAAGCATCCACTAAAACCCTTGAAATTATTTTGGGTTTCTTGGCTGATTTAGCAGTGGAAGCCTTGAGTGAACTAAAATCAAAGGCTGGTATGGGTATAACCACCTTCCTTTTCCTTGGATTTTTCTCAAGTAACCATTGCAGCTTGCTAGAAGGAGTTGCCACTATTGTAGAAGTTGGTTTCATACTTTAAGGTGGAGGGGGATTCACTGGTGGAGTGGGAACATTCATCAGTGTGGTAGTAGATTAGGTGAAAAGAGGTGTAGGAGGAGGCATATCTGTACTTACTTTGGTCCTAGCAGAGAGAGGTGAGAGTCTAAAGAAAATGTTGGCCATAGCTAATGAAGTGGATGGGGAAAGAGGAGGTAGAAGTGGTTGTGAAGTAGGAAGTGCAGATCCTAACGCCAAAGCTTGGGATGTAAGGGATAGAGTTACTTCTGTTGGGTGGTCAACAAATGGTTAAATTAGGGACTAAATCACCTCTCCTTCCAAAGAAAATTCCCCTATTTTTGGTGGTGTTGGTGACTCTGGCATGTTCACCATTTCAACTGGAGTAGCAGTTGAAAGGGTTTCTTCTTCTCTTCTCTTCTTGACAAATTTGACCTTTATAGGTCCCTTGGAAGAGCTTTTGTCCTTTTCGTTTTTGGAGGGCCCTGCCTCCAAAGCAAACAACTTTGAAAAACTATCTTCTTTTCAACTCATCCCCCAAGAGGTGAGCCATGATTTGGTGCGTGTGAGAATCGGGGCTGATCTATCAGTAATAGAGGCTTTCTCACCGACAGACCAATCAATAGGTGGGAAAACATATTGATCTTCATTCAGTCTGTCATAAGAAGTCCAGCATAATTTTATTATTGCCATTACCATCTGGAATGTCAGTGACCCCGAGTGTCTGAATATCTACAAGTGTCAAATTTCTATGATCTTTCCTTCGGAGAGAAACTTCATCATGTAAATCAATCCAGATGTCTTCTATGTTTGGTACATGCAGGTGTAGAGTTCCATATGTCTTAAGGACTCCTTGAATGTCGAACCCGTCTTTGGGCTTCATGTGCTTTTTTAACTTATCTTGAAGCTTGTGTACAACATTCTTGGCTTTTACCACTATTGAGTAGGTATACCTTCCAATAGAAATGGGGAAGGATACAGTGGCCTTATGTTTACTCTTTTGGAACTTATGAAAATCCAACAATTGCCTAACCAACTCCATCAAGATTAGTTTGTCTCCTGGATATCTAGGAAAATGGAAAGGTTCACTTGAGTACATGACCACCTGAAGGTAAGTGAACTTCTTGAATTGTAAGAAGGCATAACCCCATTTCAAAACTTCAGCCCATGCCTCATCAGAGAATCTTGTTTTCCTCAGTTCGGGGTTTAACCTACATATGTTCTCATAAAAGAAGGCATCATTTACCCTCATAAATTAGTCTTTAGACTTTTTTATTGTTAAATAAGGAAAATATTGATAAATATGTTCCACTGTCTTATTCCCCTTTGTGTCCAATCCGGGGTAATTCCTCATTGCGGCTGCTGCATAGGTGACATACAAGGACATATAAAACTTCCCAGTAGACAAGACTTTTGTCATCCAAGAATCTATCTTGTTATTGATAAGGGTACCCCAATCAATCCCCTATTGATTCTTCTTAATGATGATCATGAATTGGTACATCCATCCTTGGAAAACATTTGATTCAGGGAAAGAAAAAACCCGGTTCAGCAGAGTAATGATATCATTGATTTCTTGAATGAAATCACTTCTAGGAACAAGTCTTAGGAACCTGGAAACAACCGGCTTGGATTTGATTAGTAACTTCTTATTCACGTGTTTGATATAATCTTCATGATCATTATCCCAAGATTTTTGGGCTGACTTGATACTTACGTCTCCATACTCCTCAAAGTTAGGAAACTTGAGAAGGTCATCGAAGTAGCCTCTTTCTAACTTGATTACGACCTCTCCAGCCTGATTTTTCACAGAACGAGAAGCAGAGTCATAATTTGAAGCACAGGATAAGATGAACTCAGAGCACTGAGTAGAAATGGGGAAACCTGCTGTAAGAGGAAGACCATTGCCAACTATTTATTTCATCCATGGGGTCTAGGAAGAACTCTTGACTCTATTCCAAAAGTCTTCCATATCTATGTTTCCAAGTTCTGTATCTCAGATGTTGTAATTACAATTAATGTAGGAAGGGGACTCCACCTTCCTAAATTTATACTTCAACCTCCTTGATTTTTCCATCCTATCCTGTGATGGACCAGGATCCGACAAAAAGGAATTCCAGAGGAGGAGTGAACTTATTGCTTTCGATTTAGAAACTTCGGGTTTGAGGACCTACTTAGCAATCCCAGAGACCCAAAACACTACAAAGAGTACTAGAAATTAGGGGGTTTCGAACACTCAGAAAGTCTCAACAATCAGTTGAACCTGTCAGAAGATATGAGATGTCTGTCACTCTAGAAAATCCACACTATTGTTAGATGCCAGAAGGATTTGAAATCCCGCTATACTTGGAGGATGCGGGGAGGTTTGAAGTATCCAACACCTTAGAGGATGCCAGAGATTTCAAAATTTCTAACACCTTGGATTTCCTGACAAAATGTGGGGTTTGGAAGATGTAAAACACCCTGCGAAACCCGAAAAGAAGGAATCAGGTTTTTGTCATGGTAAAACATACAAATTCCTCTTCATTTCTATGAATATTTAATACATTATTCTATTGTCATAACAATGGAATATTCCAAGGAATACAACAAAGTGAGCATTACAAGGGTGAACCCTAAAACACAAACTTGATTGGAAAATAACCCAAAAAGGAATAAATAATCAAAAACCCCAAAACCCTCACAAGAAAGAAAGAGGAATTTATAAGGATCATTACACAATTCTTCCACAAATTTCACAAACAAAGAACAAAGTTAAATACCTTTAATTAGATCGAAAAATGATAAAAAATGAGAAAATTGATCGAGCACGAAGGCGAGTCGGGTTTCGGGGTTGAAGACGCATGTACGAAAATCCACGAGGTAAAAAGTACATCTGGTAAAAATGATGTGGAAATCTGAGTATTTATAAAAAAGTTTCACATTGAATACACTTCAGTTGACATGTGTGTCAACCACCTGACGACTCGGCATTAATGCCATGTCAGCATGTTTAGGATGTCCAGAAACTAGACACAAAGGATTTCATATCAATTCGGGTTTCGGGTTGCGGGATGCAAGTGACATGAAGAATGATGCTTGATTTTTCCAAAAACCCGATACAAAGGAGTGAATTGAGTATCGGGAATTGGAAGACATGTGACATGAAGCATGTTTTGACTAAGGCATGTTTCGATGCTTGGTGAACCTGAAAACCCAAAAGACGTACTTGATGTAGGTTTCTAGCTTCGGGGAACATACAACATGAAGCATCGAAAACTCATGTTGTCTTGCTATGGAAACCTGAAAACCTGATTATCTCTCTTAAAGGGAATTCTTAAGAAACTAGCTCAAACATTTCCTAGGGTTATAACTAAATTTTGGTGTAAACACAAAAATGGTATAACACTTATGAAATGGTTACAAAAGGGATGTGAAATATTTTCTATCAAAGTGTTTGGAATGCCAATGAGTCAAGGTGGAACATTTGCATCTATAAATATTTTTATATCTGCATGATATACCACTGTGGAAGCGGAAAGTGATTAGTATGGGCTTTGTGTAGGGATTTCTTATGTCCAATAAAAATCATGATATGATTCTGGTCATGGTGTATAAGTGTACTAAGGTAGACTACTTTATACCTAGAAATTCGAAGGATGAATCACTTGCTCTTGTAAGGAAATTTGTGCATGAAATATTTAGATTACATAGGAAACTAGAGAGGATAATATCATATAAATATCCTCACATGAAATTTATATTTTGGAAAATACTTTATGTAGCCTTACGAACCGAGCTAAATTTCAGTTACGCTTATCACTCAAAGACCAATGGAAAAATTGAAAGGGTCAATCAGGTCCTTGAGGACATGCTCAAGATGCATTTCATGGATCAAAAATACAAGTGGGAATATTACCTTCCTTTGGTAGAGTTTGTGTATAATAATATGTATCACTATACTTTGATAATGGCACCATTTGAGTCTCTCTATGGAATAGTGTGTAGGACACTGATCCATTAGGATAAGGTGGAAGATAAAGAAGTGGTAGGACCTAATATGTTAGTAGAAATGGAAGATTAGGTTAAGAATATAAGGAAAAGACTCAAGGAATCCATTAATACACAAATTTATGTTGATAATAAGTGAACAAAAAGCAAATTCTTCATTGGGGAATATGTTTTTATTTTAGTTCAACCAAATAAGAGTTCCATTAAATTTGGGAAATCAACTAAGTTAACACCCAGATATGTTGGAACTTTTGAACTCTTGTATGAAATAAATCCAATGGATTAATGGTTGGCCTTACCTCCAGCATTGTCTCAGTTACATAATGCATTCCATATAGCATTTATTAAGAAATATGTAGGGGATTTGACTCATGTGTTATATTGGAAGTATTAGTAGGTTTAGGATCTAAGGGTGGTGATCGTAGAGCTAATTATAATATTATACATGTGAATGATTAACTTGCATAAGCATGGGGTAGTACAATGTAATGTCCAATGGGACCAATGCAAAGAAGAATGTACAACTTGGGAAAACCTTGAGGAAATTAGAGATGTTTTTCCATAGTTTGTTTGAGTGAGAAAATGTTAAAAGATTGAATTTTATGATTGTAATGAATGGCATTTTGAAAGCCATATAATACTTAGTGATTTTTGATGATAATACTGATTTTAGATTTCTAGTTACATGACATTACAATAATATATTAAAATAAAGATAGTTTGATTCTATTAAAATTTAAAATAGAAACATAAATGAATTGGGTTCTTTTGTAGACCTGTTGCTTTCTGGATACTGTTTGGCTGATTTTGGGGTACTTTGGTCGTACAATCCTTCATTTTTCAAAAAATTGATATTGAAATATATATGGTAATTATGATAAATATGAAGGGAATTGAGTTTTATTTTAGCAAAATTGTTGAGAAAGAAAATTTATTACTATTGTATTTGAAAAAAAATGCATGTAAATCATTAGCTTCCTACAAGTTTAATTATGTATTGGAGAAATTTTGAATATTAAAAAATGATAATATGAAAAGAGCGCAAGTTTTCACAATTGATTATGTTGATATCCTATTTTTATGTATTCATCGAGACAATGATTTTTTTAGGAAGGGAATGATGTCACATCCCTCATTTTTGGATTTAGAAATTTGATATTTGGTTAATCTGGATTATTAAAATGACATGCTTAATTTGGAAAAGTAGTTGTTATGATCTGTTTGAAATGATGAATGTAGTCATTTTTATGCCCTCTCAAAGAACAAGGAAATCTAGCGCACACCAGCCTATCACCCAATGAGCGATGGGCATTCACCCGAGGCAAACATAGGTGTTGAGTCCCTCCTTTATGTGAGTTGTGTGAGAATGAATTATTTACGATAGAAAATTAAGTGAACAGATTGGAAAGGAACCATACATTCATCTTAGAGTTAAGAATGGCTTCTAGACCAATGTGTTCATTCATATAAGAGAAACATTATAGAACATAGATCTGAATCATAATAGAAAATAAATTCACAAGGGTTTACACCCACTCATATGAAATATATATATATATATATATAACATCCTTCTTTGTACTATGAAGGGCCTAAATCCAGTTTCAATGCATGAAATTTTTCTACATTATCATATGAATAAGTGATTACCTGAGTTAATGTAATGTGGTTATCAACATGCTTAACATACATATATGTGTGGCTTCAGTTATACTTACATCTATATGGATTGGTTATATATATATAATATATATAACCAATCCATATAGATGTAAGTATAACTGAAGCCACACATATATGTATGTTAAGCATGTTGATAACCACATTACATTAACTCAGGTAATCACTTATTCATATGATAATGTAGAAAAATTTCATGCATTGAAATTGGATTTAGGCCCTTCATAGTACAAAGAAAGATGTTCAGACCCATCCCCTTAATACCACATACTCCTACAGATCCTCTAAACCTAACCTATGGATCTCTCACAATATTTATGCATGGCTTCACCTCTTTCTCCTATTATTGGTCTCTCCATCTCTATCTTTTTCTTCTACCAGGCACTCATATATATAGCCTTGTCAAGTACCACCATGCCTTTCTGAAGTTGTAGAATGCTTGCCATGTGTCCAAGCGGTCCTCCATGGGAGCATGCTTATTCATATGTGAGATCTCCATCCTTTTCCATGATGACCTTCTGGAATCTTCTATTACAAGGTATATTCCTTCCTTGGGCACCAAGTTGCCAGGATGGCACCTTATCCACTTCACATGCACACTCGGGTCATGCTTTCCTTGTGTTCAGTCCAAAATTTCGAATATGGATAAGTCCCAAGATCTTTTCTCTTCCTTGCGCGTGTGCCAATGGTTCTATAGAAACCCTCTTAGAACCCTGTCCTAAGCGCTTTCTCCTTATGCGCACATGCACCTTGTTGTACTTAGTTAATATTTTAGGGGCCCAACATCACCCCACACTACGCCTGTTCTCCGTCCTCAGGAACAAATTTTCAAAGAATAAAGAATGACTGTCCTTGAATAGTTTAGAGATAGAATAAAGGAATGAAGAATTTTGGGGAAGAATGAAAGAATGGGGAAACTATGATTATTTCTGCAAGAGGAGAGGGAAATCCTTTGTCAAGTTTGCCTCCAACTTATTCCAAGTATTGACCCTGCTCTGTGCCTATTGATAGAGGTTGCTGAATAAGGTTCTCACCTCTTCAAAACTTATCCCTTCTCCTTGGGTATTCATTGTTTCCACGATCCCCTATAACTATTTTCCCAAATCCTCGAGTGCATCCATCCTTCGAGTGATCTGGGGATACAACTCTTTCAGCTAGTTTTTTATTGAGCCATGTAAGGTCTCAATAGCCTTTGATTTCTTCTCAACCTCAGCTAGAATTTTGTCACATTCCACCCTATTCCCCTTGTTCTTCTCTTGGAACTCCTTGAGCTCTACTTCATGGGTGGTGACCAAAATGCTCACCACTCTATCTCTATCGGTGCATTCGTCATAAGTGGCCTCAAAAACTTGGGCGGTGACTTTCACATCCACAAGAAATTTCTTGTACTGGGCCACAATAGCCACAACCTTCATCTTGTCCTCCTTTTGTTTGTGCACTAATGCCTCTATTGTAGACTCCAAGGGTAATGGTCATTTTTCCACTGTGAGGACTTGGGTCAAGTCCTCTAGACACTTCAAGGTGGATCCATACTTCTACACTGGTGTCCTTAGATCTAGATGCTTAAAGAAAATTACATCTGTGAGCATCTCTACTTTCTTGTAGACCTCACGCACCCTTTCCTTATCTTCTTTCAACTCACACTATAGCTACGCATTGATTAGCTCCTCCCGCTTTAAGTCCTTGGTTTTTTTCTCTAGCTTCTCTTCCCTTTTCTCTAGTTCTGCCTCAAGGAACTTCACCCTATCATTCCTTCCAAATATTCTAGCCTCTACTTCCACCGAAACCTTGTTCAATGCATTGCAGATTTTCTCATCTGATAGTCGTTGAGCATTTACCAAGGGGTTTTCACCTTTTGACTCTAGTGCCTTCATTATTACACCTTAGATTACTTTGAATTTTGGTTTGTCAATGTGGGACTCAAATGCCCAAGAAAGAATTTTCCTCATCCTAGGGTATGCACCTCCTCATCAAATGATGTCATAGCCAAGAGTTTTTCCATTAGTATGGTGCTTTTAAAGTATGCACACGACACCTTTATTGGATCATCAATATAGCCCATCCTATGAACCTGTGATGCCTCTATTTGTTTCTACATATGCATGTTGCCTTATGAAATCTCACAACCAAACTAGGATCCCCTCCCATGCTACCATATTCCTTTTCTATGCTTTCCTCCTCTGCTTCCTTCATCACTAGGTCCATGATGCATTCCATCTCTTTCTCTACTAGGTCGTCGATGATCTTGGCTACTTCTTTCTCTGTGGCCTTGTCTATCTATTCCTTAGTGAGTCTTGGGGTCCTATGTTCTTTTGTAACTTCCTCACTTACCCCCTTATCCTGTGTATCCTCTTCTTCCTTGTCATTCTTCCTCTTGAAAAATATGTACTCATTTTATTCTTCCTCTCCTTCCTCCTCCAAGTCATGAACCTCATAGATAGGATGGTCCTCACCTCCTGGTTCATTTTCATCATCATCATCTATCTCTCCTATATATGCCTCCATGCTCTCTATGTCCTCGAAATCATTTTCTTCTGTCACCTTCTGCTTCTTCCTGGCAGTAGATTTGGCTTCCTTATCCTCCTCCTCTAGTGACCTCTCCTAGGTGATGGGTTCCTCATTCTCCGGTGCTTCTTCCTCTGGATTCTTTGATTTCACCGAGGACTTCTTTCTCCACATGTAAGTAATGGGCTTAGTGTTTATCTCTGGTGCACTTATTGCTTGTGTAGCCTGAACACTTGGTGCTTTCTGCACCTGTTCTCTTTCCCTCTTCTTTGGTGTAGGATTCTTTCTTCATGTGGGGTCCTCATCGATGGATACATAATTTTCCAAGTGTGCACCATTTTCAAATTTTGGCTTGATGTGAAGGTATATTCTTTCCGCAGCCCTTTCAACGATTGGCAATGTCACTAGTTTCATCATCTGTATCTCGTGGGAGACATATCTATCCATGTATGTATGGTTCTTCAGGTAAACTAACTTTCTGAATAGCTCCTTATGGTCTTGATCAACCTCACTAAGGTCTAACCTTAGTCTCTTAGCATCTTTGAATTTGTTTACGCCCATTTAGAAGTATTACACGGTGAAGGAGAAAAGAAGCTTACACCATGGGCTCATTATTTCATTTGTTAACCTAAATCTACCAATGTAGAAGTGTTGATATACTAAAAATTCTATTTCTCCTTTCACAAGAATGGGTAACTACTCTGGAATCCTCCATTCTTCTTCGAACAGGTCCCTCATGCGCTTGTACCATTTCTCTAAATGCAACTTATGAGTGGGTGTCATGGTCTCGCATGTATATTTTGCAAACCGCTTCGCAGGCGAGGAATCCTCATCTGGGTACTCCCAAACAAACCTTTCCAGACCATCAAGCACTCTATTTTTTGAGAAGACAATTTTGAGGACATTACCAAATAGTATATTCTCACCTTCTTATGCACTCCTAATGATTTCATATGTGATGGAAGTTGACAAGTTGTAGATGGTCCCCTTAGATATTTTCTAGCATACATTCAGTCATGCCTTATTCACTTGAGTCCATATCTCTTGGTCATTGATCTCGGTTACCAAGCATGCAACCATCCTCATCATGGGGTCTGGGATCTCTACGATGTCAAAGTATCACAATCCTTTCTTATAGTCATATGTAAAAACTATTTCCTTGATGGCATCCTTGTCACTTAGGTCATTATCAATGCTATCCCCTTTGTAGATAAGGCCTATGAACTTGGAAATTAACTAGGGAGTTATGCACATCTTTTGCCCCGTGAAATAAAAATGTTCTTCGTGAATGTATGCCATTAGCCACTGGTAGAGGCACTTAGGTTTTCTGAAGTAGGATAATTTGTAAAGTTGTAATAATCCTTCCTTATCCAATTTAACCTTTACTTCGTCACTATAGATGGGCACGCCTTTTGGTGTCCTATTATTTTTTGGGTGAACCAACTCCAAATCCATTTCTTTTTCTTTCATGCTGGTGTGGTGATTATAGTCACTTACATACATCTTCCATTATGAGATTCCCATTCTTTTCCTAGCAATAACCCATCTAGGTATTGCATCTCCATGTACCATTCTTTATTTGTGCTTGCGAGGGCAGCCATTTACTTCCCCTTACCCTTACCCTTCGACTTCTTAGGTGAGATGGTTTCTTTCTTTGGTGCCATTATTTTAGTTAGGTTATCACTTCAAGTATCTTTTCATTACTCTTCTTTACCACTTCATCCAACCGTAATGCACAACCTTATGAAGAAACCCTCCTACACCGTGCCCTAGCTAGCAAACCCTAACTGGAACAATTCTTCCATAATACAATGCTTCAACAAGTTCCTTCCCAATAAATTCCTCCACGCTAGTGTACTCCTTTGATACTGGTTTGTAGATCTGATCTAGTCACGTCCTCTCAGATATTCACAAATTTTCTTCACACAGATCACCTTTAGATGCCCTAGTTCACGAGAGCTCTTTTCTCTTTGTAAATGCAAGGTAAATAATAAAGTGCCTAACTTCTTATTTATAGCTTTTCCTTTTATCCAAAATTAAATTATATTTTACCTACAACCATACTTAGTAATAAATGTGAAATTTTCCACCAAGCCAAACTTACGTGCCTTCAGTTACATGCCTAATATTGCGTGAAAAAATTCTACAACCTTCTAGCACACACACAATCCATCTTGATAGAATAATCTTACACGTGTGTTAACATCACTGAAGGCACTTCTTTTTTCATTCACTTGAGTTTTGCTCTTACCTACCTTGTGTTGTTGCTGTGATTCTTCTTCTATGAGTGGTTTCTCAAGTCTTATCCTGACACCAACTATTTTCATCCACCTCTTCTTCTATGTTCTTCCTTCATCCTTGCACAATTTTTATCCATCAACCGGTTAATTCACTGCAACATCTACTACAAGTTAAATTTGTATTACGGGCCTATAATTCACATTACTCCACCCCACACTAAAACAGATTCGCGGTCCTCTGCACATGTAAAAAATTTAAAAAGTAATGTGGTTACCGGTGCCCACAACATAAAACAAACAACATAGTAAACGACGAGAAAGGGAAACACAAGAAAGGAAAATTTCATAAAGGGAAACTTATACTAAATGGCAAAAATGCCTTATTACAAACACCAAGAAGACTTATTTATAGTAGGGATTAAGCCTACTTCCATTGAAATGGCCTGGTAATTTCATTCCATCTAGCACTCTCAACTGGCACGCACTTGAATTAAAGATATCCGAGATGATATAGGGACCCAACTAATGGACTTTTAGCTTTCCAGGATGACACAAAAACTTAGAATCGTATAATAATACTATCTTCCCAATCTCAAATTGTTTATTTCTGATGTGGCAATCATGTCATGCTTTTTGTTTAGCCTTTTTAGTCTTTTGACTCCACCTGGCCAATGATCATCTTTCATCCCATTTCATCAATTTTTCAATCCTTTCCTCCAGCACTTGTTTTTCGGCCAATCCTCATGTGCATGCTATATGTAGAGAAGGTAACATAAATTTAATGGGTAAGACACCCTTTGTGCTAAACACCAATTGGAATGGTGTGTATTTATTCAACCCTTGTAGGTTATCCTACATGCCTATAGAACTACTGATACTTTATCATCCCAATCTTGTCTACCAACATCACAAATTTTTGTAGGTTATGACTCAGTATTTTATTAAATGCCTCTACAGTTCCATTTCATTGTGGATGGTAAGGGTTAGTTTTATGATGAGCCACCATGAACTCTATTAACAGAATCCTGACAGTCTCATTTAGGAAATGTGTACCCCTATCACTGGTTAAGCTCAATGGGCATCCATTCCATGTAATAATATTTTCCTATAGAAACCTGGTTGTTATAGCCACTATACAATCCTTGGTAGGAACTGCTTCTACCCATCTTGTCAAATAATCTGCGCAAGTGATTCAATAGCATGATCTGTTCCTACGCATGGATGGAAAAATGGGTCCTACAACATATATGGCCCACTTTTTAAATGGTGCTGCGCTTGGAATAGGGTGTAAGGACATTTCATCCCTCCACCTTGGTTTGCCATGGCACTGATAATGATCACATGCCTTGTAATAATCTTTACAATCTTGATATAGGGTTTCCCACAATAACCCAACTTGTAATATCTTACACATAGTGGCATCCCCTACATATTGTCCACCTACACTTCCTCCATGCACCTCCTCCATAATAGCTAGGTGCTCATGTTCTAGCATGCAGCAACGTGACACTTCATCATGTCTTATTTTGTGAAAAATCACCACTAACTAGCATGTAGGGTGCAGTGCGTATAGGTAATTTCTTCCTCTCTAATGCTTTCATCCCTTCTAGCACCATACCTCTTTTGAGAAACACTACAATATCTTCCAAGTTTGTGGGCACACACCACAACCTCAATAGTTATGCATCTAACATGGTCTCCTTAATTCTTTGCACGTCCTCTCCTGAGTCAATTCTAGACAAGTGATCAAGCCCCAAATTACTCTTTCCTGGCTTCACAACCACATCTCAAATTACTGGAATAGTAGGACCCATTGACATATGTACCCTTTAATAATGGGCTTGTTTACCAAGTATTTTTATGCCATGTGGTCTGTGTAAAATAAAAATGGCGTTGCTAGTAGATATTGCCTAAACTTATGAAACGCGTAGATCATGGGTAGTGCTTCGTAGTTAGTAGTGTAATTTTGTTCTATTGATGTTAAATTTATTCTTGCAAAGCACAAGGGATGGTGAAAAATCACTTCACCAGGTTGTGCCTATACTACTCCAACAACTGTACTAGAGGCATCCACATGAACATGGAAAGGCTCATCCTAAATGGGGAAATAGAGAATGGGTGTTATGAAAAGCTTGTTGTTCAAAGTGTTGAATTTCCTCTGTTGTGCCTCTCCCCAATGAAAGGCACTCTTGTGTCTAAGTAATTCCTCCAAGGTCTTGGTGATCTTGGCATATCCCTTGATGAAATTTCTGTAGTAACCTGTATTCTCAAAGAATCCACACATGATGCTTTGGCTAGTAGACTCCCCTAAACCCATAACATCTGCAAACTTGGCAGGATCTACCAGTAATACCTCCTTGCATATGACATGTCCCAATAAGGTTCCAAATGGGGTAGCAAATACACACTTCTTGATGTTGGGGGATATCCTCAATTGTTGACACATTTCAAACATTATTCTTAAGTTGTCACAATGGTCCTTGAATAGACTATACACAGTCCAATCATCTAAATAGACCTAAATAAATTTATGGATGAAGTCCTGAAAGGCTTGCACTAAAATGCACAAAAACACAATAGAGCCATTCTTCAATCCAAAAGGCATGACCGTATAGGAAAATATTCCGCATTTAGTGGAAAAAGTTGTCTTTCTCTGATCTTCCTTTGCAATCCATATGTGGTGGTACCTTGAGAACCCATCCATGAAGGAGAATACTTCGCACTTGGCCACTCCCTATAAAATTTCATCACTAAATGGGGTAGGGAAGGGATCAATGACACATACTACATTTAGGTCCCTATAGTCAAAAAATATCCTTATCCTCCCATTATTTTTGATGCTGATGACCATTGGGATTATCCATTCTGACTCTTCCACAACTTCAATGCTACTCGATGCTATCATTTTTTCAATCTTCTCCTTGACCTGTAAGCATAAATTTTGATTCATCTGGTATGGCCTTTTCTAGATTGGGTGTGCACCTTCCTTTATTTTTATCTTCATCTCCTCCAAGGAATGGTGGACAAATTTGAGTTCATGATACCCGTGAGGGAATAGATCCTAGAATTCATGTAACATATCAATGATCTTTGAGACCTCCTTTTCTGACCAATAGTCTCTAATGATTGCTTCCTTGGTTCTGCCTCTGACCCAATGTTAACTTTTTTTATTTTTAAGGGCTCATGGTAAGTGCACATCCTTTCATCACTGCTATCTATACCATCGCACATAGCTAAAGAGTGGTTAATATCTAGAATCTCCATTTTCTCTCCATCTATGACATAAACCATCTTTCATTTTTCGTTTTCTATGTAGGCTCGCTCAAACTACATCTCCTCCGTCTCATCCACATTGAAACATGCCTCTAAAATAGGCTCACCTAGAAAATA
Source organism: Taxus chinensis (assembly GCA_019776745.2). Taxonomy (NCBI): domain Eukaryota; kingdom Viridiplantae; phylum Streptophyta; class Pinopsida; order Cupressales; family Taxaceae; genus Taxus; species Taxus chinensis. Next base: position 438,671,252 of record CM034156.1, on the reverse strand, counting down.
TAGTAACCTATCTTCTACCATGGAACTATCCCCTATCATAAGGTGCTTGATCACTTGCAATGCCTTATCCACTGATGGATTTGTACTCTGATATTCAAAAGCTTGGATGAGGTCAGTTGTCATTTCCTACTAATTTCCTGTTTGGAATCATGTTTCTAAATGGATATACCACACATGCACATAACCTTGTAATGTGGAATATAACTTATATACCCATAATGATGGTGGCATAGCTTCTGTGCATCTTACTAGGCCTTCTCACATGCTTGGATATGAAAGGAAGCAGTCTCTTTACCATGCTAGTCTTGAATGACCATGGGTGCATTACTCCTAAAAAACCTTACAGAGAACACGATTCTTACCTCATGCCACTCTAGGAGGATCTCCTAATGTGTAGCCCACTAGCATGCTATAGTCTCGAGTAAGCTTTAACTGAGCATCCCTCTTCTCTCGTCCTCATTTTTTGACTAAGCTTCCATGTCCCATGATAAAATTTTAGGGTATGCCCCTCCAAAGTAACTTGGTAACTTCTTTCTTTATAGGAACTTGAGTGAGCGTGCCTTGGTCAATTTTGTTACAGACCCCCTCAGCTATCACCCAATTAACTCATAGGTCTCGTGCACCCAATTTTCATATGCCATGCTTGTAGTATCACTCACAGTCTAGGATTCCTCAAATTGGATAACTCCTTCTATAGGGTGAATTATCTCTAGGTCTCAGATGGAGCACACATAAATTCTATCAAGGACCTCTTCTCCAAAAGGTTCAGTGTAAGGCACTATATTCCCATCCATTAGAGGGATGATGACCCAATATTCCTTGTTTTCAAAACTGATATATCCTTTGTTGAACCTTAGGTTAACGTTGTTCTTATAACACCATGGGTGCCCAAGCAATGTTGGAAAATTTTCTACCTCGGCGAGTGCCAAAACTTCGAAGTCTCTAGTAAACTTGCCCCCCTGAATGGTAATCACTACATCATTTAATACTCCAATGGACATTTCCTTTGTTTTGTTTTCCATATACGGAACATTCAAAGATGGATGCAATGTGGGCCTTCCCATTCGATGCTAGGCATCTAATGTAATAACATTAAATTTTGATCCCATGTCCATCAATATGTTTCTTAGAAACCAACCATCCACAACTGCGTTCAGTGTGATTTCTTTGTCACAGTCAAGGCTATGGGGAGGAAGGTTATCATGCAACACATGCCTTTCATGCTCCACTTTGGCATGTGATATCTTCTCCCATAGTCTTTCTCCTAACAAGGGAATAATATTTTCTTGCCTTAACATTTTTCATACTTCCTTGACCTCATCCAGGTCCTTCTACGGAGCCTTAGCATTCCTTCTTTGATCCTGTTTCCTAGAATGCTCCTTTAGACACTGGACTTCTCCCTACAAACTCTAAATGACATCCATTTCCTTTTGATATAATTCCTTCTAGTGGGAAGGGTTTGGATACTTCCCATGCACCACCTCTTCTCTTGAGACTAGAGTATTTTTCCTTGGTACTTATTTATCATGTGCAACCTCTACTTGTGTTATCACCAGAACAGGTTCTAACCCTGACTCACGCACCACTCTAGGCATCCACCGTGTGTCATAATTCTTTATACTCACCATCCCAGTGCCCTTTTCCTTCTAGTGTTGCTGGCTCCTGTGCTCAATAAAATAAAGGAACTCCTCATACTTATGCTTTTTACTACACCATGAGCACTGCAACAAATCTAGACACTCATGCCTGTAATGTTATGTGGATCCATAGTTATAGCAAGTTCCTCAGGGGAACTCACTTCTTCCTCCACTGTTAGTGTGACCACAAAATCCTCTGCGAGAACCTCTCCCATGCGCCCCTCCATCCGTGAATCCTTCATAATGGTGATCATCTTATTTGGAACCACTGGTAAGGCTGGTATGGCACACACCATGATCAATGGCCTCATGGATATGGTCAATAAGCCTACAATCCTTAGTATCATGGGTCATAGAGGTGCAAATATTAAATAGAAAGACACATTTTTTTGAATTACATGCTGAAACAAATGCATCTACTCTCATCATGGTCCCCATGAAAAATTTCACAATCCACCGCTATGGCGTGTACTGACTTCCGAGGGAAACTATCCTTGACATGCCCCTCTACATTACAATCCACACACCAAAGACCACTACGAGTCTCATGTGTAGAGTTTCCAGAAAAATTCTGTATTTTTTTGGTCATGGTAGTGATTCGAGCCTCTAATAAAGGTCTCATGCCAGTATCAACACTCACAACTACTTCTTCACGTAAGGCAAACTCTAGAGCCTCGCACAGATCAGTAAATGTTTTATGGGACAATGCTCTCCTAAATGGAGTGATCAACCCTCCAAATAACCATTGAGGATGCTGTGAAGGGTGAATTCCATATGAAAATTTTGATAGGAGAGTATTAAACCATGCATCATACTCCTGCACACTCTCTTCCATTCCCTGCTGGATCTCCTTCAAAGCGCTTATGCTCTTCTACTTGATCTCCAGTATATGGAACTCTATTAAGAAGGAATTTTTTAATGTAGTGTAGTCTACCACTGTATGATAGGGGTCATAATTCCTATACCATTTATGCGTGCATCCTTGTAACATTTTTACAGACTAACTAGACTTCCACTCTAGGGTAGTGATCCCCTTCGTGTGCCATAGCAATTCACACTTGTGCACATGATCTACAACATCCTCTATGCATTGGTAATTTGACAAGTGTAAAGAAATTTCAAATATTACCTGAGGAGGTGGCTGAGGCCCTTGTCCTCCTGATCTAGATCCTTGGTTCCCTTTAGTGTTCCTTCCACCAGATCCACTAGATCCACCAAGTCCTGTGCCTCTAGATCCACTAGTTTCACCTCCAAATGCTCCTGTAACTAGAAATTGGCCTAAAGTGGTCGCATCTAGTGTCCTCAACATCCCACTGAACTGTGCGCCAACGTTCTACAAGATTTTTACACTTCTAGAAGTGTATCTCACACCACTCCCAGATGTATTTCCTAAGCCTTCTGTACTTGTACTTTGCCAAAAAAATCATCCAAACACCAGAATGGTATGTGTAGCCATGGATGTCCAACATGAAAAATTATACCTTCTGGATGCCGATCAGTCACTCCCACTAATACCAATTGGGTTATCAATACTCCTTTGATTTGGAAAAATAATTACCATGGGTTGGTCACTAGGTGGGTTCAAATGCGCACCAATGGCTCTCCTTTCTCTATGTGATGAACTCTCATTAGATGTTAAAGGGGCCTCTCTCCTATGCTTACCAAGATGGGGTAGTATAAAATACTCATGCTCCACATTCTCTACATAAAATTCAACAGCCTATCACACCATCTGCCTCCATAGATCCATCACACTTGCAATCTCACGTTGTCTAGTCATCTTCCTTTCACGAGCTTCACTATACTTGAGCTGTCTCTCCTCCCTTTTCTTTTCATCCGTAATGTCCACCATCTTTCTCCACCCTAGATTTCTCTCCCAAAGCTTAGAGTAGCTCAGCCGACCATGGGGAATGCTTCTAAACTCAATGTTATTTTTCTTTAGTGTTTGGTGAACGTTTAGGGTTTTCATACACTTTTATATACAAAATGTTTCTGTATTTTTAAACCCCAAAATTTCATAAGAAAATTTGACAGAAAATTTAAGAACAAAGGAAAATCAAATTCTCTCACAGGTTTGTACCTAGGAAGTCGCATGCTAAAGCAACACAAATGTTTGTATAAGTCTATGGCAGAATTTTTAGTTGCACGAGCAAGTCAAAAACTTGACCAAGTTTATAACAGAAAATTCACTTTCCCAAGCAGCCCACCAACCAAGATCTTCATAGCTAGAGGAATATCACTAAAAAATGACCATCTAGGCTCCCTCAGAAACTTGAACTTAGCAACTTCTGGGAAAGAATATGTAAAAATGACGTATTCTAAAATATAACTGGCCAACACTCCTTTCCACCAGTGATCAATAACAAGCATCCAAGTTAGATCTACATCCTGTAGCCTTTGATAATCATCTTGGTTCCTTAAGCTTGATCTATAGAACCAGATTGATTTATATGCGTATGCCGAGAGCCATTCATATAGCTCTACTAGGAAGATACAAAAGAATGTCTCATAAAATTCATGGTATAGGTTCTCTTCTACCCATCCACACGTATTAAACTCAGGTTCAGTGCTAAATATTTGAGAAAAATCATCCTCCGTGATCTTGAACCACTTTTCAACACTTTCTAGAGTCAGCAACTATATCATTACACATCAAAAAGATAAATATGTATGTCATTTATCACAACAACTTTGCAAAGAGGTCCTGGCAATGGAACCAAGATGTAGTCATTTTTATGCCCTCTCAAAGAATAAGGAAATCCCATTCATGTCAGCCTATCACCCAGCGGGTGTTGAGCACTCACCCGAGGCACACGTAGGTGTCGAGTCCGTCCTTTATGTGATTTGTTTGAGAATGTATTATTTACGACAAAAAATTAAGTGAACAAATTAGAAAGGAACCATACATTTATCTTAGAGCTTAGAAAATATTCTAGACCAATGTGTTCATTCATATAAGAAAATCATTATAGAACATAGATCTGAATCATAATAGAAAATAAATGCACAAGGGTTTATGCCCACTCATATGAAATATATATATATATATATATATAACCAATCCATACAGATGTAAGTAGAACTGGAACCACACATATATTCATGTTAAACATGTTGATAACCACATTACATTTACTCAGGAAATCACTGATTCATATGATAGTGCAAACCAATGTCATGCATTGGAACCAGATTTAGGCCCTTCATAATACAAAGAAATTTTTTCATACCCATCCCCTTAATACCACATAATCTTACAAATCCTCTAAACCTAGCCTATAGAGCTCTCACAATATTCCTGCATGGCTTTGTCTCTTTCTTCTATTCTCAGTCTCTCAATTTGTCTCTTTTTCTTCTATCGGGCGCTCATATGTATAGCCTTGTCAAGTACCATCATATGTTTCTGAAGTTGTAGAACACTTTCCATGTGTCCAAGTGGTCCTCCATTGGAGCATTTTTCTTTATATGTGAGCTCTCTATCCTTTTCCATGATGACCTTCTGTAATCTTCTATCACAAGGTATATTCCTTCCATGGGCACCAAGTTTCTAGGTTGGCATCTTATCCACTTTGCATGCCCAGTTAGGTCATTCTTTCCTTGTGTTCATCCTGGAATGCCAAATATGAATAATTTTGAAGATATTTACTTTGTATTGCACGCGTGCCACTGGTTCTACCAAAACCCTCCTAAAACCCTTTCCTGCGCGATTTCTCCTTGTGCGCCCTTCTTCAAATAGGCCTTGCACGCCCACGCACCTTCTTGTACTTAGCTAATATTTTAGGGGCCCAACAATGAAATTGACATTATTATTATCATTAAGTGGAATTTTGATGATTTTGACTAACTAACGTTTGTTGACGTGAGGTGAATGTAGGATTAGGTACACCCTTGTGAAAAGGGAGAGCAAGGGAATCATCAGGGAGAGGTTGGAAGATCACGATAATAAAATTGAAACTACAAAGGTAATTGAGAAACACCATACACCAAGGGAAGGGGGTAGAATTTAGTTACTTATGTAATGCATGGATTTTTTTATGTTATCTTGTATTTTTTCTATCCACTGATATTGATAGATGATAAGTAGATTATGTTGATGTGGTTAAATGCCACCAACATCTCCTAGCCATCATACATCTCTATTTAATGATGTTGTGAATAATTGGTATATTTCTTTTTTATGAGTAATTATAATAATTGAATGTGAGTTTCAAAACATAAAAAAACAACTAGAACACATTGTTGTGTGTTATGAATGGTTTTTTTAATGATGGATGGTTGGAAATTAAATTTTTCTTCTTTGATCTCATTGACTTTGTTATATTGGAGGGAAAAAGGCCTAACCTGGCATTGAGTTTTGTTTTTCCAAGGGGCATGTGAGATATTTATGAGTATAAATTTTAATTTCAATACTAGTAAGATTATGATTTAAATACATAATGATGATCACCTTGCATTAAATAAAAATTAGCTTTAGTGCTAAGAAAAGGGAAGATGAGCATTAGTTAAATTTTTGTATTAAAATGAGACTTAGCCTTAATGCTAAGTAAATGTGAGATGAACATTAGTTAATGTTTTGCATTAAAATGAAACTTAGCTTTAATGCTAATTAATTGGGAGATACGTTTTAGTTATTGGTTTAATTTAAATTCTTCCAAATGAATCAAATATGAATATTTTATTAAACATGAACGATACGTGGGAAAAGTAAAAGAGAAGGAAAATTTGTGGAATGTTATTTGGGAGTTAAGTGGACTTTATGTTTTAATATGCCAGAAGTACAAGAGGGTGTAAAATAGAAATACGAGGATGAAATGGAGAACATTTGGGGGAAAAGAGCTATTTCACGTATTTTTCTAACTCTAGAGTTTATGCACACAAGGGTTTTTGCTGGAAGGATAAGGATTGGAATTTTGATATTTTTGGAAATCTAATTTGGATAAGAGTTCATAGGAAAGGGTTTTATTTTGGTTATCTTGTTTTGTTTATATTCTAAAATTCTATGAACAATTGTTTTGGTTAAATGGAAATGTATGAAAAAAATACCCATTTTATGGGCTTTCCTTTTAAAAATAAATTTGTGAGTTTTCTACCATTTCGGTTCTAAATTTGGTTGTGATTTTGGAATACTACACTCTATTTCTATGGAATTATTTGTCTACTATGTTTTATTATTATGAGGAAATGAAACACCCATTGGGGCTTGTGCATTTTTTGTATTTAAAATGTGTAAAACACCCATTACGGTCTGCACGTTATGGTGTTTTAAATGTGAAAAATGGTTTCCATGTTTTGGTGTAAAAGAGAAAAATGTCCTACACATTTTAACATATTTAGTGTGAAAAATACCAAGTTCGGGACTATTTGTTTTTGTGATATTAAATGTGTAAAATACCCATTTCGGGTTTGCATGTTTTTAACGATCTTTAAGAAGAAAATAAACCCAAAAATGGGTCTCCTCATTCTGATTTCTAGGTTGTGCTATGTTTACATTTGAGTAAAAATTTATCCTATTTTGAATTTTTTCTTTAAAAGCTTTAAATTATATAAAGACATTCCAAGGAAAACAAACTTTTTAGTCTTTTTTGGTTATTGTTTGTTAAAAGAATAGTAGAGAAAATACCCATTATTAGGTTTGAACATTTTTGTATAAATTCAAGATTCCTTGGTTGATCTATACCCAAATCTAGGTCTTCTCATTTTGGATTTATTGGATGTGTTATGTTGCATTTAAGTGGATTGTTTACAAGTGCTTTAAATCTACACATTCAGTAATACATACATACATACATACATACATACATACATACATACATACATACATACATACATACATACATACATACATACATACATACATACATACATACATACATACATACATACATACATACATACATACATACATACATACATACATACATACATATATATATATATATATATATATATATATATATATATATATATATATATATATATATATCTGTGTGTGTGTGTGTTTTACAAGAGGTTGATATGAAACTCTTTATGGTCGGCATAACTTATATGACAAATTGTTTTTTAATTAAATCAACAACGTTTTGGGTCTTTAATTTTAGCAATATTTAGATAACATTAATTTTTGTATTTGGGTCATTGTATTCCCAATATGGGAAAAGATAATTACATATTTAAACTAAATAAATGTTCTTTTTGTCAGTTTAGTTGCATACTTATTTTGGGACAACATAAAAATAGCTTTTAAATTGGGAACTCAAACTCATTTTGAACATGCAATTAAGAAGAAATAGTGACTAAAATCTGTAGAGAACAGAAATAAACCTGTTACAGGTTAATCAATAGTTTATCATTTTAAAAACAAAGAAAGATAAGTGACTATTTGAAATGACCGTTGTTAAAATATAGCTCCTTGAGTTACTACTAAAATTTACCTTGCGATGAATAAATTACAATGTTTTATTATTATGGTTGTTTTCATGAATTGGGAATGAGGTTAAAATTTGATGTTATGATGTTTTCATATGCAAATTAAGACTTATGTTATCATGCTCATAGAAATCCAAAAGCATGATAACATAAGTCCTCACCTTATTAAAAAACATTAAGGAAATGTGAATGATAGTAATAAGATAAAACATCACATGAAGGATTTTGGGGAAAACATATTTTTATTTAATTAATGTTTTGTGCATTGTTAAACATGCTAAGGAATGTTGTTAAAAATTAAACCAGAAATGAAATCCTTAAGCTTATGTATGAATGTTAATATGTTTTGAAAACCGTACCAACATACATACATATGCTTATAGTGATAAGTTTTCCTATGTTTAAAAGAATTTAAAAAGATGAATAGATGGTTGTTTATCCTTTATGATTATGAAATATGAACATATTGTAAATTCTTTAATGGAATTTTTCTAGATTAGGATTTTTTTATGAGTGGTGTACAAGGTAGTTGTGTTGTGATGTATTAGAGATCATATTATTTTTGTGGAAACTGTATGATTAGTTTACATTAGCATAGCTAGAAAACTTTGGCAAAAGTAATATATCTAGTTGTATGCATTGTCAATTCACTTATCCTTATTCTGTACTAGTCAACAATCATTTTATGGTATTGGTTATCGTTATCTAATGATGGGATGTATTTTTGAGAATTTGGGTCTATTACACAAGGTTCTCAATTTACTATTCATTATTGATTGTTAATTATTTCAATCCACATTCCTCATGAAGGGTAGGTCCCCTCTCGCTTGCGAGATGTCTGTGGGGGAACCGAAAGGTTCCACAATATGAGGAGTAGTGCTACGATGATCCTCTTTATGTGATACAATTACACATTTGAGATATACATGTACACAAGAACTTATGAAATGAAAATTTGAAAATAATGAGTTATCATTTATTTTAATATGTGTACTAAGTTTACACTATGTCAGATTGCACTTTTCCTGTCATGTAATGTTCCCATATGTTATCACAAGCTTAAAAAGTGGAAATATTTTGTTTTTTATATAAACCATTATACCATCTTTGACTAACTTAGAAATGATTTTACACACATATAATTAAATTATACAATGATACTGCTAATTAACCCAAATATCAAACATAATCCTTCATTGCCATATTTCCAATAGTTGGATAGTAGTTTGAACAATTAACTATCATTTACAAATTTATACATTGTTTTCACAATATTCTATACAAAAGTTTAACCATCAATTAGTTTAAAATTAAATGATGAATATCAGTTACATCATATTTTATATCCACAGTATGAGACAACATGCCTATCTTAAGTACAACATTGTACAATTAAAAACTTAGTACACATTAAAATAAATGATAAATCATTTTTTCAAAAAGTTCCTTTCAGAAGTTCTTGTGTACATTTATATTTCAAATCTATAATGACATCACATGGAGAGCATCATCGGAGTGCTACTCCTCATATCATATAACCTTTGAGTTCTCTCACACACCTCTTGCAAGCGAGAGGGGACTGAACCTTCATGAGGAATGTAGATTGAAATAATTCAAAATCAATAAGGAATAATAAATTGAGAACCTTGTGTAATATACGCAAATTCTAAAAAGTACAACCCATCATTAGATAATGATAACCAATACCATCAAATGATTAATGAATAGTATATAATAAGGATAAGTGAATTGACAATGCATACAACTAGATATATTACTTTGGCCAAAGGTTTCTAGCTATGCTAATGCAAACTAATCATATTGTTTGCACAAAAAATAAGATCTATCATCCTTCACAACATAACTACCTTGTACACCACTTCATAAAAAAATCCTAATCTAGAAACATTCCATTAAAGCATTTACAATATGTTCGTATTTCATAATTATAAAGGATAAAAAACCATATATTCATGTTTCTAAATTATTTAAAAAATTGGAAAATTTCCCACTGTAAGCATATGTATATATGTTGGTATGGTTTTCACAACATACTAACATTCATACATAACCTTAAGGATTTCATTTATGGTTTAATGTTTAACAACATTCCTTAACATGTTTAATAATGCACAATACATTAATTAAATAATAATATGTTTTCCCCAAAATTCTTCATGTGATGATTTATCTTATTACTATCATTCACATTTCTATAATGTGTTTTAATAAGGTGAGGACTTATGTTATCATGCTTTTAGATTTCTATGAGCATGATAACGTAAGTCTTAATTTACATATGAGAACATCATAACATCAAATTTTAACCTCATTCCCAATTCATGAAAATAACCATAATAATCAGACATTGTAATTTATTCATTGCAAGGTAAATTTTAGTAGTAACTCAAGGAGTTATATTTTAACAATGGTCATTTCAACTAGTCACTTATATTTCATTATTTTTAAAATGATAAACTATTGATTAACCCGTAACAAGTTTATTTCCATTCTCTACATATATTAGTCACTATTTCTTCTTAATTACATGTTTAGAATGAGTTTGAGTTCCTACTTTAAAAACTAGTTTTATATTGTCCCAAAATAAGTATGCAACTAAACTAGTAAAAAGAACATTTATTTAGTTTAAATATGTAATTATCCTTTCCCATATTGGGAATAAAATGACCCAAATACAACCATACATACATATATATATATATATATATATATATATATATATATATATATATATATATATATATATGTTTTTTTATAAGAGGTCGATATGACACTCTTTATGGTCGACATAACGTATATGACGAATTGTTTTTTAATTAAATCAATAATTTTTTGGGTCTTTAATTCTAGCATTATTTAGATGACATTAGTGGTTGTATTTGGGTTATTATATTCCCAATACATAAAAGGATAATTATATATTTAAAGTAAATAAACATTCTTTTTGTCAGTTTAGTTGCATACTTATTTTGGGACAACATAAAAATAGTTTTTAAAGTGGGAACTCAAACTAATTCTGAACATGCAGTTAAGAAGAAATAATGACTAAAATTTGTAGAGAATGGAAATAAACCTATTATAGGTTAATCAATAGTTAATCATTTTAAAAATAATGAAAGAGAAGTGACTAGTTAAAATGATTGTTGTTAAAATATAACTCCTTGAGTTACTACTAAAATTGACCTTGCGATGAATAAATTACAATGTTTGATTATTATGGTTGTTTTCATGAATTGGGAATGAGTATAAAATTTTATGTTATGATGTTTTCCAATGTAAATTAAGACTTACGTTATCATGCTCATATAAATACAAAAGCATGATAAAATAATTCCTTACCTTATTAAAACACATTAAAGAAATATTAATGATAGTAATAAGATAAACCATCACATGAAGGATTTTGGGGAAAACATATTGTTATTTAATTAATGTTTTGTGCATTGTTAAACATGCTAAGGAATTTTGTTCAACATTTAACTAGAAATGAAATCCTTAAGGTTATGTATGAATGTTAGTATGTTGTGAAAACCATACCAACATACATACATATGCTTACAATGGGAAGTTTTCCTATTTTTAAAAGAATTTAGAAACATGAATAGATGGTTGTTTATCCTTTATGATTATGAAATATGAACATAGTATAAATGCTTTAATGGAATGTTTCTAGATTAGGATTATTTTTTATGAAGTGGTGTACAAGGTAGTTGTGTTGTGAAGGATGAAATATCATATTTTTTTGTGTAAATTATATGATTAGTCTACATTAGCATAGCTGGAAAACTTTTTCCAAAGTAATATTTCTAGTTGTCTGCATTTTCAATTCACTTATCCTTATTCTGTACTAGTCAATAATCATTTTATGGTATTGGTTATCGTTATCTAATGATGGGTTGCATTTTTTAAAATTTGGGTATATTACATGAGGTTCTAAATTTACTATTGCTTATTGATTGTTAATTATTTCAATCTACATTCCTCGTGAAGGGTCAGTCCCCTCTCGATTGCAAGAGGCGTGTGGGGGAGCTAAAAGGTTCTACGATATGAGGAATAGCACTCCGATGATGCTCTCCATGTGTTACCATTACACATTTGAGATATACATGTACACAAGAACTTATGAAAGGAAATGTTGGAAAGAATGATTTATCGTTTATTTTGAAATTGTGTGCTAAGTTTGTAATTATACAATTTTGTATTTGAGACAGACATATTGTCTCATACTATGGATATTAAATATGATGTAACTGATTTTTATCATTTAATTGTAAACTAATTGATGTTCATACTTTTGTACAGAATATTGTGAAAACAATGTATAAATTTGTAAATGATAGTTAATTGTTCAAACTATTATTGAACTATTGGAAATATGGTAATGCAATATTATGTTTGATATTTGGTATAATTAGTAGTATCGTTGTATAATTTAATTATATGTGTGGAAAATTATTTCTAAGTTAGTCAAACATGATAAAATGGTTTATATATATAAAAACTATTTCCACTTTTTAAGATTATGATAACATATGGGAACATTACATGATAGGAAAAGTGCAACCTGACATAGTGTAAATAAGAAAAAAAACATCAAACCAAGATCTAAGATAATTATTTTATATTTTTACATATATTGTAATGTTTTTATATTATTTATAATGTGAAATAAGATGACTAGGGAAGGGAATAAAGGTTTCCCCCCAGTGTATGTGTATAAAGTGAGGTTCGTGTAGGTAATTATGGCCTCAACATTTTTGATTGAACCTAGAATAAGATTGTGTCACTGGGTAATAAGGGGGGAAATGGTATGCCCCCCAAGTTTGAATTCCATAGTGATCTATGCAATGATGATAGAGGGTGAGGGCCCACTATATAGTAATTTGAGAGTGGAATGAATGTGAACATGATTTAAATATCTAGTGTTATGTGAAAGTACATGTGTCAAGATGTGCAGAGTAGGAATGTGTCATACATGTGGAGATTGAGATCTTCAAGTTGTGTTGAGCCTAGAAATATGAATAAGTCCCAAATCATAGGTTCAGTGTGTGGTGAGGACAGTGTAGGAAGCATGCACATGGATAGATAAGTTGCATGTGAAAAACTTGAACAATTAACCAATTTTGGAATGAAGGGCTAAAGTTAGACATGGAGCATGTGGAGGTTTGTGTGTTGCAGTAGAAAAGGGTTTGATACTTATTTACATTTGGACCACGGTTAAAGTTGTGATAAGGGACGCATGGATATGCGATCAGATTTGGTTATAGATAAGACTATCATATGGAGACTTGTAGTCCAATAAAATAATATTCTCGGATATGGTTATCATAATGGGATTAAGAGGTTTGAATTAGAGTTAGTTATGGCTTAGCTGGCACTTGTATGCCTAAGGTACTCGAGTATGGTAAGGTATGATGACCTTTGACATGTGGTTTTCTTTTGAGTGATGATTGGGGATGTGAAGGAGAGCTCCCACTCTATTTAAAATACATTTGGATCTAAAACAAATGATGCAAAGAAGATGTGTGATGCGAGGAAAGAGATGCAAGGGAGAACATGGATAGAAATCTTCGAGTAGAGTCATTTTGTAGGGTTAGGATACTAATTCTTGATGTATTCGGTCCTCTATGACCCTTTTTGATGTAATTTGGCTACTGTATAAAATTATGAATCAATATATGAGGTGGATTGTTCTGAATACCTATGTTTTTTGGTCTAAACCCTTGTGTTCTGCATATTAGTCATGGTTGAGATCTGATTCCTCTGTATTATTATAATGATTACATTCATATTATTGTGCATATGTGCTTATATCTAGTTGCTTTACCTCTATGCTAGAATGAATGTATGTATTTCTATTTTTACAATATTCCTTCATTAATGGTGAACATTCTTTCAAGGCTCACATAAAAGAGGGTGTGCCCTGGGTGACTGCCCAGTTTAGGCTGGGAGATGTTTTGACGTGCCTGGGGTTTAAAGGGAGTAGGTAAAAGTGACTACAAGTTGGCCTAAATGTACCAAGAAATGGTCCTAGATGTAATATATGGGACATGTAACCTTTTTGTATACCTATCCCTATGGGGAGGGATATGGGAACAATAAAGACATCATGGAAGAGAAGGAAAAATCCTATGTATAAGAGATCTAGGTGGAGGTATGGAAGAAGAAAAAAGAGTGATATGAACTCTAGATTCTGTAGTAGTACATGTCAAAGTCATTGGACCATCATCATAATGTGTAGAGGTAGGTGTACTAGTAGTAGTTGTAACTAAGGAGGTGATGGGGATATGTACCAATGATAAAGGGATCTATGGTAGGATGCCTAGAATAGTTACAACATGATGTTCATGTACAAACTTAAGAGTAGGGAAAATTTTAGTGGAAATTTTTCTCTAATTCATAAATATTTAGATTTTTGAAATTTACATTTGGCAAAATGGAGGAGTTGTATAGAGCATTGTTTCACCTAAAATATTGGGATGTAATACTTTTCTCGATCGGATAACCTAGATTTAAAAATAAATTTCACATTTATGCATGTATATTGTTTCTTCCTAGAAACACAAACCGAGAACATTCACAATATATACTCATAAATATATGAGCATCAATCACTCTCTTATATAACAATCATCTACACACCACTGAAATTGTCCATGCATATGCATGCAAGTTGTGTTTTTTTAGCATCAATTTTTAACTCAGATACACAACTGAAAAATATACATACACACACGACTTCTAAAGAGATGGCCATAGAGTCTTGAAAAATGACCACATCATATAAAAATGCACAAAAATTCAGATGGTCATCTATAATACATACTCTTGCAATTGATTGTCTGTATTGGAGGCATCTTTCAACAATGTTTCCCAAGTTTTCAGCTCTGAAATCAAATAAAGACTTAATTGCCTTAGATGGTAATTGAAAGGTGGTAGGCTAATCATCAAAAAGTGAATATTTTATCTTATTTTATCCATCTATAAAAAGGGGTCATGTACTAATTAAATAATTGATTCTTATTTATTCTCAAATTACAAATTTCAAAAACCCTTTTTATGTAGAATCCACTGATAATGATATTTCACATGAAAGAATTAATCACAATATAACTTTTCACTATCTCAAAATATTATTGATGATGTCATTCCTCCACTTGAGGAAAAAAATTATTATGTTCCTTCATTGGACGACATTCAAGATTACGATATGCAACAAGTAGAAGATATTTCTTGTCATCAAACACCAAATTCAGTTAGATATTATAATATCAATTATGTGACAAATAAGAGGAGAATAGAGGAAATTATTGATGATGAGATCCACCTAACATAACATTTTTCTACACATCATGATCAAACGCCTATTTCAATGTATAATACAACACAAACAAATGTACAAAGAAAGTGAAGTAGATGGACAATTGGTAGGTCTTTTAAGTTCGACTAGGTAGATAACCATTTATTGAACTAAAATAGTCATAGAATTGTTTTTATACTCCAACATAATTTAAATCTACAATTTTTATCTAGAAACTTGGAAAGGAACAAAAAATGTAACTCAGGATGGACACAATTGATAAATATTATGGTAAAATATTGTATCAGTTAACCAAAAAAATGGTTAAATAAAATGAACACATAGATAAAAAAATGTAAAATAATGCATGTATTTAAGATATGCATCTGAGTATGAAAATGAAGATAAAAGTATACAAAATAGTGTTGAGAGAGGAGGAAAAATTACATCTCAATTAGGAAAAGTTATTTAGTCTAATATATGTGCCAAAAATTTATAGTTCTCAATTATTTACCACATTCTAAAAAGGGAAGACCTATGTTTTATTTTATCGATTATAAAATACTATTCCAACATAATGGATTACCTAATATTCCAATATCACATTGTTCAAATAGCAGTGTTTGAGAAATAGTGAAATGTCTATTGATGATTGCAGATGATTTGAAAGAAAACTTAAAAAATGCACAATTTATCTCATTGTCTATTGGTTAGGTCACAAAAGTTGACAAAAAATCAAGGGTTTTCATTCGTATTTATAATTTTGAGAACCATTTAAGGAAACATCATTTATTATCATTCCATAAAATGATAAAAAATTGCAATACTTAGAACCTTTACAAGTTGGTTAGTTCAAGTTTGAGGGATATAACTAGGATGGATTATTATAATATCCTTACTATGTTGGTGTGTGTTAGTACAGATGGTCCATCGGTAATGCAGGTGCTCATGAATGGTCTTTGCATTTAAATACAAACCATTTCCCGCCATATATGATTCCAATTCATTGCATAGCTCATATAATGAATCTTTCATACAAAATACTTAGTACATTTGAAAGTGCTGTGAAAGTGGAAGAGCTTATCCATGACTTGCATGCATATATGTCCATCAGTCTGAAAATATTTTTAGAGTTCCAAAAATTTGCAATTAGAGTGATTGGTGGTAAAAATATTCTAAAATATGTTCATACAAGGTGTTTGAATAATATCCATTATTGGTAGGTTTTATGTATGAATAGCATACAAAAGTTAATAAGGTAAAATCATTTTTGTACCATTTAACATATTTGGAAACATTACTTATACTATGTGGTATTATTCCCATATTGAAGGAAATCAATTGTTTGATTGAACATGATCAAGAGATATCCATGTAAAGTTCTGATTCCATATGGTTGAGAAAATGAGTATGTCAAACTTTAGATATTTTATACATGTCCCAAGATAGTTTTAAAGGGTATGTATTTGAAAATTGGTAAATTTTAATAGATATTAAGGATCCTAAATACAATTTGAAATTAAATATTAAGTATTATCTTTCTATCTTCATTAATGACAAGGCGATACCACTGCATACATTTCAAAATAGAGTTGATTTGATAGTAATATAAATTGAAGAATTTCATGAATGAGTGTTCTATATGACACTATTATTTCTGATACATGGATGAAATTTAGAAATGTTTTGTAAATATTATGTGCATAAATTCAATATAATTTAAAAATGGATGACCTCTTTGAAGTGTTGGGAGAAGCGAATCCCATATTTTGGAACATTTTTTATATCCATAGTGAAAAACTAGTAAGTAATTTATTTCTCAAATACATGAGTGCTCTAATTAAGCATTTCAGGAAGTCTGTACAGAAAATTGGAGTTGAAATTAAATTTTTTTTGTAAAAATATTTATTGAAATCTTAGTAAAAACATTTTGGACTTACAATGATTGATCAATATCAGTATCTAAATGAATGAACAAAAAATGGAGCTATCAAAAGGCTATGGGAAAAATTATATCACATCATGTAGAAAAAATTTAGTGAATATTTTTTTATTATTTTCTCTTTTCCAAACAATTATTTTGGGCTCAGTGGAATATGAAATAGTCTTTATTGCATTATCTTTTGTTGAATAATAACTTTAGAATAGATTGGATAAAAATTTGGAGACATGTTTGAGATTGTATGTTTCACGTTATCCTATGGACACATTTCCTTATGAAAGGGAACTTACCATTTGGACTTAACTTACTAAAATAAGAGGAGCCAATAATATAGTGAGTAACAAAGATGATATTAATATTGACGGGCAAGAAGTGGAGACTCCGTTGACACGACAAATACGAATGTCATTTATGAAAAAGGGGTTATTCAAGGATTATTTTAGATTCCTGAGTTTTAGCTTGGTATGTATTATAAATATTTATTCTGATATAAAATTTCATATGAAATTGTAGCAATTATATATTTATGTTTTTAAATAAAATGATTTTAGTATCCTCATTTCTTATGATTTGTTATGTGCAATAGAATATATGAAAACAATAATTATGAATAGAACACTGATATTACACTTCATCTTGTTATGAAAAACCAAACACCAGAGACACTATGAAAATAATATATATTAATATAGTGTTGACTGTTACAAAATAATTTACAAAAGTGTAAAATATCTCATTTGGGATTTACGTTTCAATTTTTTTCTTAGTATTACAATATAAGTAAACATGATTAGGTGCTAATCTTGTTGGCAATGAGAGGAACTCATTATTTCCACTTCTGTAGGTGCTCCCTATGGTCTTGTATCTTCTGTCATTAGTGCTCTTGATTTAATTATATCCTTTGTTGCCACATTGATACTAGAAACAATTTCCCTATCTTGATTGACATCATCACCTACTTAAAGAAAATTGGGATCCGCATCGAATTTATTCTTGAACAATATCTTTGCATACATGCCATGATCCTAAATTATTTTCTTAAGTTTGTTGTTTTGTTTATTTAGGAGAGAAAGTTTCCTTTACTGAAATAATGACATTTAAAATTTTGTGTGCATTCTTGAGATGACGATCCAAGACTAATACTTCATTCTTGAATTTTTCATATTTTGATTGCATTTGAACATATAAATATTATTAGCTAAAAATAGTAAATATGTGAAATTTAAATGCAAAAAAAGTTAAAATTATGACATCTTTATCCTTTTCAAAATTTACAATGGTGACAAGGTGTTTGCATCTTGTCCATTTGTTACAGTAAGCTTGGGATTCACCATTTAACTTCTCCAACCTGTTTAACACGAAATATAAAAAATTATTAGTGTAGTCATTGCTTACAGTAATGGAACCTAAGAGAGATTGATTTAGTAAAAGATATATCTATGTTGTCTCATTTTGAACTATATTATGTAAATTATTTCTTTGGGAATGGTTATAAAAATGGTCCTTTATTTCCTTTATTAGATATTTGGCCTGGAATTCCCATGTTTTCAAAGTATCAATATCCTACATAATAATATCATTAATAGTTGCATAACATCTCTCTTCCAAAAAAATATGAAACAGAAAATTAGGTAATTGATCATCAATTGATGGCATATGTGTTAGAGTGGGTGTGATGTATGTCGAGCTAGGTGTTAGTGTCTATAAAATAGGATCTATCTGGGGAACTTGCGACCCATGAATCATATCATTTGGATTAGCAGTAGTCATTAGGGAACCATTCTAATTAGCCAAAAAACTGCCTTCAAAAGTGATTTGATGTAAAATGGTGGTGCCCATTGCACTAGGGAGACCATAAAAGAGAAAATTGGAAACATTTTTCCAGTCACATGTACCATGCCACATATTTCTATAGGAAAATATATTCGTTTCCCCTAGTCTGAACTTGTCTAGGTGGTGGAAATCATGGCATATTTTTCCTTTACAAAAAGGGAAGTAGAATTACAAAAATAAAAAGGGAAAATCAAAAAGGAAAATATAAATTAAAATTAAATGTTTACTAAGAATATAGCATAATTTTTGGGTCAATAATGAAAAAATCCCAAATATTGCAAATGGGATTATTCTCGAGGATGCCTTGGAAAACTACCCCATGGGTAATATAGGTTTTAGTTGTGGAAAAATCACCTCTCGCTAGCATGATTACACCACACGCTTGAGAGGCCCTTTCACCCAATGGATTAATCAAGTCTTTTCTTCCTCTTATTTTGGCATTGTTCTCTGTTCATATTTCTCACTCCTAGGCTACCAATTTCTTCCTCTAAATCCTTAGTTATCCACTAAATCATATTTTAGCATCATGGAGGACCTCCATGTAGGAATAAACCGATATTTTATCTGGCTTGGCAAGCCAATGCAATTCTCTTGAAAGCGCTGGATGTGGATGAATTCACTACTTTCATACAGAGGATTAAGGGTTTTGATAAACACATCTCCATCATTTTTTCCAAGCATTGGAAAAATAGGGTCTTTAACTACAAAGGAAAATATTTCCCAATCACAAAGAATTTTATTTCATTTGTTACTAGTTTGGGCTTTGATGACATTATGTTCTATAGGAACAAGTTTGATAAGGATGCAGTGGAGAAGAAATTTCTACAGGGCTATGAAGAATTGTATATTGGAAAAGTGGGTTTCATCTGCTCTTCCATTCTAGCCACATATGATGAAGTTTCTTGTATGGTTGTTAGGTATGTTACCCTTGACGGTCATTTTTTTACTCTTCCCCTCCACAATTTGGTTCTATTGAATCATTTCAGAAGATATCCTCATGTGAGCCTTTCCTATTATATTCTATAATCCCTTGAGAGATCTATTTAGGAGGTTCAACTCATAGGAGATACCTTCCCCTCCATCAAGGTGTATTTCTTCTTCTCCACCTTTACTATCATGATATCGTTACTAATGATCTGAAAATAGTACTTATTTTTTTCAAAAGTACTTAGAAATTCTTAAGATGAACAAATTTAACAAACTCAACATTGATCATGAGTTCAACTATCCAATTTTGGTTATCTTGAAGCACAATTTTAAACTCTTCCAAAATGATCAATTAATCTAATTTTTCCAACTTAAGTTAATTTACCGGTTCTAATACAAAACCATTGTAAATAATTCACAAGTTGAATTTATAATGCACTCAAATTGAATACATGATTCAAAAAATCCTAAAGTGCATTCAGTGCCTGATTCTGGGTTATGGATACTGAAAGTTACTTCAATCCATTTACTACAGTTTCATGCTTATTTTATTAATTAATAAAATTAATCAAAGGATGAATTTTATTTAATCAAAATATTCTAAAAAATGAATAAAAAACACCACAAACTAGATTGATAATGGAGTTCACTCGAAGGCTACATCTCTGGAATCTCGAAGTGAGAATCCATCTATTCAAAGTCCAATGAAGTATAATAAACCCTTCAATATTGACTAACAAATATTTATTCCTGCAAATGAGCTGATCAATATCCCAAAGAACTTTGAAAAATAGAAGAAACTATCCCAAGAACGATCCGTGGCTCCTACAGTGTTTCTCTTGTTGATTTCCTATGCAAATGCATCCAAAAAATTCATACACCTTTAAATGTAAAAAACCTACATGAAAGAGGTTTAAATTTATGGAAATATTATGAAATTATGAAAATATTACATTTTTACTTCATGTCCTAGTTCGGATCAGAAGTCCTTGGAAAATTCAGAGCTCTGTTGGTTCCTTGTGTTTGTTCTATAAAACTGCAATGAAAAATCACCTACAAAGGAAACTCTAAAGAATTTCATGAGAAAATAAGACCATAATTGTCTTTGTCTCATAATTCTGAGAAACGTTTATTTTTACATCAAGTTTTGAAAGTGCCTCTAAGTGCCTTAAAACTTGAGATGAATGTTTGCTGCCATGTTTGTTCTCCTCCACCACACAGAGCACAATGCTCTATTTATACTGGCGAGCTCATTTCTAGCTTGTCTGGCTTCGATGAAAAGTTGGTTGGAAGATGCGACATGGGGGTGAGAGGTCTCTAGTTCAAACCTCGTCCCTACCTTTTTGGATGGGCCACTTTGCACATACTTTAGGGTTATTCCGACATTCGCTAGAGGTGGGGGTTTTTGTTGTTTGAATATAGGAATGTGAGCCTATATACACATGGCTGCGGCCACATCCTTATCACCCTTTTCTTGGTATTATTAACTCTACCTAGTTGTGCATTGTTGCATCACCCAATTCATGGGATTTTTTTTGTTTAACTGCGCCTTGAGGGGTGCCGAGTCATTCAGTTTATATTAATCGTTTTGCTATTGGATATATAGGCGCCGAGGTAAGTTGGATGAGATCAATCCCCGTACATTATTTAAATGGTTAGAATTCCAAATATAAGGCCAAGTCATGAGATTTTAATGCAATCCCGAATAATAAGGAGATAAAACTGATCCAAACAAGAAATGTAGTAAAATGTGATTAACTCGGTGGGGAGTTGATCACCCCACCAAACTAGTAAAATAGATTGTTGAGCTGATTCTCAACTTACAATGCAAAAATAAACTCATAGTGCAAAAATAGAACTAGATACACAATATCGAGCTCAAAATGTAAAATTAACATCAGTGTGGTGGTTTGAGAGCCCACCACATCGAAAAACAAGAATATAGCTCTCATGACAGTCGGGCTCCCCTCTATTACAAAAGTTGGGCCTCTTGTTCTTCTCTGCCATAACATGAATTGAAGACTAAAGGCCTAAAACCATATCGAACAACCTTCATTTTTCCTTCTCGTCACTTGCCATTTTTTCCACATGTCACATCCAGACTGGACTATTGACCAGGGTTGATCCGTTTAAGACCTTAGCTTTGACCAGCGATAGAATCTTCATACGAACTCTATTTCTGAAGTTCAACATACCATCAGAAAGGTCTCAAGAAACCCTTCAACATGTTCCAAATTTAGGGAACATTAGGGAGGATGTACATAGTGAGAAATACTTTGGATTAGATAGTAACCCCTTAAATTCCAATCTTCCCCCTCCCATGTAACTAAACAAACCTAAAGGACTCATAAAACCATCCACCCCCTACCAAAAGGATTCTCAAAATAAATATTAAAGTAAAATAATTAGGTGTAGTGGAAAGTTTTCTGACCATTAGTCAGAATAGAATTCCCTTGGCTATCAGAGACATGCAAACTCAGATGTAGGGCCTAGATAGAAATTAATAGGCCTCGGGGGAGGAAGTGCCTCAAATTTTTAACACTTGTAATAAGGGGAAGAAAACCTCTGCTATGGTTATTGAGAAAAGGTTTACAGAGATTAGCAGGAAACAAAAGGATATTGAATCGACACTGGAGAATATTTTCACTAAAAAGGTCAATCAACTCATTATGTAACATGATTTTCTCAAGTTCCTACATATCAAGGTAAAAAAAAATTGTGATATTAGTGGAATCCCAGAGGATCTCTGGAAAGGAGGTAAATCTACTAAGAAGACGTTTTCCTCTAGTATTAAGGAACTAGTGATGCATACTACTCTGAATCTATTCAAAGCTCTGGAGGACATGAAAAAAGTGTTTCAAAAAATTGTTCCATAGAGGGTCAAGATCTTCTTAGTTTTCTATGTCTTTATGTTTTTTTTCTTTTGGTTGTGTAGTTGTTGTAGGGTTGTGGTTTAATTGTTCTTTTTCTCCTATCTTACAGTCATTTCTCTTTTTTATATCTGGTAGTTAGGCCTTTTTTTGGTGTGGCCCCCAACTATAAAAAATTGATGTTGTTACTCTATGTTATACCTGATAGTTTGGCCTTTTAGATGGGGTGTGATCCCCACCTATTAAAAAACCACGTTGGTTCTCATGCTTATATGGCCTTTTGGATTTTTTAAATCAGGGGTATGTTGCCTTCCAAAACAATTTACCATTAATAAAAAAAGTATAACATAATAAATTTAAGTGATACTAATAATGTACCTTACAGATTTTTTCTAGGAGGTGTATTTTCTTATCCAGTCATTGGTTGACAATGTGTACATGAATTTGTTAGCAATGCAAAAAGAATTAGAACCAAAATCTAGTAGTCCTAAAGAAAATCTTAATAAAAATCTATACACCATCATGCTTAGAGCTTAAGAAAGACTAATCGACCAACATCCTTACATTTGAACATGGACAAATATTCAACCTAACCTGTTAATCCATTAACCAAACTAACATGTTAATCCATTAATCTCTATCTCTATTAAATGCTAATAAAATGAAATGAACCTATTTAGATCCTTATCAATCAAAATTTTGATTGTATTGAATCCTAAGCTTTTCAAGAATGGAGTCTTGTCAATCCATGGCTACAAGACCATTTGACATATCCCCATATGACTTCAAAACTTGGATGGATGAATACAAGAAATTAAAGTAGCTAGCTTCTCCAATGAAGAATGTTCTAAGATGATAAAATGGTTATAGCTTCGGATCTATTGTCATTTAAGCATGTAAAGGTGTAAATAGAAAGGTAGGATGAGGAATCCTTATATAGGCCAATGGATAGAAGAATCTCTACATCCCTCTTCATGTGGGATAAATGGAGAGGTTGGGTTGGTTGTGGATATGGGAGGTTTAGAAAGGGTTGAGTCAACCTTAGGAGAGTTTAGTTTGTCCTTTAGTGACCCATGGGGTTTAAGGGGTTTTATTAATTAATGAAAATGATTAATTGATAGGTGTCTAAGCTTATAGAAGCTTTTTAGAGGAACAATTAACATGATTTAGACTATGAGAGGGATTTAATCAAATAAGTGATGATTTATTGATTGAATAGAAGAAAGAATTAATTAATTAAGAATAATTAATTAATCTAGATAGAAAGGGGTATTAATTAATTAGAAATAATTAATTAATGTAGATAGAAAGGTGAGCTTAATTAATTAGAAATAATTAATTAATATAGATAGAAAGGGGACTTGATTGATAGAATTCCATTAATTGGCATCATTGTTGGATAGAAGGGTTAATTAACTAGTGTAATGTAGCTAATTAACAGTGATACAAGAGGAAGTGTGCTATATTGATGATATGTCGTCCATTTTCGGGAAAGGCTATAATTAATGAAATTTAAGTATTTAAATTACTTAGGCTAAATTATAGGTGTCTAAATTTTTCCCTATTTGGGGTGGCATAAGTGACGCCCCTTCAAAGATAGTAGAAAAATAAATTTTGGAAGTGTAGAAGAAAAATTAGTAGAAGTGAGATATGCCCCTTCAAGTGTCGATGGGGAGATCTGAGAAGGTGATCGAAAATAAAAAAAGGTGAGAGAAAGGAAATAGAAGAATGGGTAGGAATAAGAAGGAATGAAGATGGAAATAAAAGAGTAAGTTTTCATCTAGTGTATTCAAACAAATTTAATGTCATCATATTGGAAAAGATCTACGTCATCATTCCTTATTAAAAATATAAGCATACAAAAAAAGTAGGATGACATAAAAATCCATACTACGAATATTTTTCCTTTACTGAAAAACCCACTCAATGCAACATATAAAAGAAATGCAATATGAGAATGAAAAAGGTCATTTAATAGGGAAAACAAGTACAAACACACATATTCCAACCAACAATGATCAAAATAGTTGTAAAAATGTTTTGTTATCAAGTTGAACATCCCCAAATGTTCGTGATTGATGAAAAAGGGTAAAAAATTATGCCCCAAATAGGGATACATACAAGAGAAGATGATGAAGGATAATAGGTCCAATGAAAAAGCATACTACACTATGAAATAGTACCAAGAAACTATATGTGCCCCAGAGTACTTACGAAGCAAGTAGGATAGCTTTGTAAATGGTTGTAAATATGATGATCCGTGAGTCATTTGATCTGTGAAGATGCAAAATTTCCAATAAGATATAGATAGAATACCATGCGCAAGACACGATTTTCAGCCGCTATGAGCTGGTTTACTTAGTTTTGTGAGTTTTACAATTTTTAGGATTTTTTTGGAGATTTTTTTATTTTTTTTGGATTTTGGAAGGGTATATATAGTTTTCTCCTTATTAATAAAGGGTTTCTCCTCTATATTAGCATCATTTGTAGGTGTTATTTCCTCTTGTTCGATAGGCATTCTGGCTTCCAACACTACAACTTGTGCCAGTACCTGATCCTTGTTTCTAAAAAGGAATTCATCTAACAAAGTGGGGTAGAAATCAAATTCTGCAAGTGGGGATTCCAACTTGTCACTGCTATGATCTATCATTTCTTCTACCTCTTTTTTCATGGAGAATAAAGGCCTAAGATCATGGCCAATGAAAGGGTTTGATCCTTGTTTGTTGGAGGCTTCAAAAGTTTGCATTTGTCTTGTTTCCAAAGCCCACGTTTTGAGTCCTAATTGTGTTTTAGGAGCCATAATGTGTAATAGTTCCACTACGGTATCTGTGAATGCATTTAAATATTTTTATCAAACCTAAGTGAAATATGGAATTTCAATAAATTAAAATATGTTCTGAATGTCAAAGAACTAACGTGACACAATAATTTCATCTTAAATGAATGAGCCAAGAAAGAATCAGTCACATAATGTTGAGTTTCAAACCAAATTATCAAATGAAGTACTTTCTAATTTTTTTTTTGGAAAGTTAGTTGGTTTCGTATGATTATTAACAAAATTTCCCTACTTATGTCAAGTTAAAATAAATGAACAAGGCATAAGTAATAACAAGAGGTTAACGCGACCTCCAAAAAAATTATACTAGAAGGAAGACCAAATTCAATCAAGAACTATATTCCAAAAGGTGTTAGTTACATTTGTGAATGACACAAGAATTTCACCAAGATATGTTAACCAAACTATGTGAGAAAGTAAGGTATTGATATCAATATGATATTGATATAACATGCACAAGGGGTAACACTTAACACTCTTTAGAATTGAGGTAATAATTGAACTTAAACTAAAGAGATAGTATACCTAGGAATTGTTAAAGTGTATATAATGCAACCTTACAATATAGATATTTAGGCTAAGTTTACAAGAAACAAGACATAAATACCAAAAATGTAGTGTCAATATAAACAAGATAATTGTTCAAAGGAGGATAAAAGTGATGAACCAAGCCTAACTATGATGATGATATTGACTTGGGTATTAAGATAAAAATGCTACCAATGATATTAAAATGTCTCCAAACACTTTAGATGTTTAACAACCCATCTACAAACATAGATGGGCATAAAATGAAAAAATGTGGGGAAATAATCATTTGATAACACAAAGGTAGTCATTCTTCTTTTGATCAACAAAGTGTCAAAATAAAGTGAAGGAATTGGATCAATTGGGGTTGAAAAATGTCGGCGTCACTTTGGAAGAGTTTCACCTCACCTTAGGGAAAGTGAAAAACTAAGAAAAAGTAATGCTTGACATGTTTCGTGATGAAAAATAGATCTTAGCTAAAATTAGATTTGATGTGGTCCAAGTGTGCTACTAGTCAAAGATAGCTTCATGGGTGGTTCACTCAACTAGGTGTTGTTGTTACAAATCAGCAGCACCCCTGGATATTGATCAGACTTCTAGTTTGACATCTTAAACATCCAGTGTGATTGCACAACATTGAATCCTCTCCCCAAGTGTGGGACTTGTAAAAATGGGAGAGGAATCTCCATATTAGAGGTTGGTTCCTCAAACTCCTCTGATCAGATATGTCACTTACAAGTTGCAGAGGTTTGAATTCCTAGTTCCTACTCTAAATTCCAAGGGGAAAAAGATAGGGAATGTAAGAAAATGAAGCTAATACTAATGAAGTGATGCACCAAAGGAGTTGTAGACACCTGATACTGCAATACATACACAATCCACAAGAGAAAATAGCTCAAAGCATGCACAAATTGCTCAAAATGTAATGAAAGATCAGGAAAACAATGATAGATATATGAAAGGATTGAGAGATTTTAATCACAGAACATATATTAACATTTTAGATCCAATACGATGCATTACAGTGATCAAGAGGTAAAAAGGGGTGCTGTATTACATGGAAAGGTAATTTTTTTCACAAATTCTACCAAAGAGCAAGAGAAAGGAAAAATGCAAAGCTGAAAAAGTGTCTCCTCCTACAAAAATGAACCCATTCTGGCTTTTACAGTGCAAGCCACGACCCCAAGAGAGAGAAACATGGGAAAACATGAGGAAGATTCAACCATTGACCAGAACACAATAAAAATGGCATGGGCATCCTTATAGGCCCATCCCCTAACATTTTTAGCCATGCTGGGAGAGAATGCAAGCCATTCTTCATTAAAAATGGCGGTTGAAATGTCATTTCTGTCCATGACCACGTGCCAGAGGTGTTTTTTGATTTTATCTCTCCAAACTCCATCAAAATAAAAAAATGACCCCGGAATCTTATAGATAATTTCACTAGCTTTCCATCGATATAAATAATGTGAAAAACTGAGCTCTAGATCGAAAGATATGGCCTTTTGAATTTTTAGGGTAAAATAGGGCCAAATCAGATTGGCGAGCGAAAATTTGAAAATTTTCACCTTTTTTGCATTTGGGAAAATTTCCCCAAAAACCCCACGCTCCGCCATTCTGGGTGCCACGTGGCATGTTTCGATTGGACATGGGCACTATGTGCTTCATTTTTCATTGTTTTTCCCTTTGAAATTTTTTCAAAAAAACCCCACCGGGCCGATGAGTTGAGGACACGTGGCAACAGATGATTGGACGCGGGCATTTCCTCCAAGATTTCTCCATCACCGTTTTGACCATTTTCGACCTAGAAACGTGGCATAACCCCACTGGATGTGGGCTTTCCCCTTCAAATTTTCCTTACGGGCATGTCCTCTATTTTTCGCTGCCACATGGACACGTAGCATGATTCCATTGGCTCACATTTTGGGGGGCGAGCTTTTTCCTTTTAAATTTCCTCTGCTTTCCCTTAGGAAAATTTCCTCAATTTCTCCCCACCCCCCACAAGTCTGAGACATGTGGCATCATTACATTAGCCATGGGCCCTCCATAAACATTTTTACTTTTGCGCCAACACTTTGGGAAAATTTCCCAATCTTCCCCCGCGCTCCGCCTGTCTAGGGACTGAGGACACGCAGCCTTCGCTGATTGGTCGACGAGGCAGCAAACCAAAACTTTCCTTTTTGAAATTTGGCAAAACACTTTGCCCAAATTCTAACATCTCCCCTACCCTTCGAAACTTTGACTCCATAGGACACGTGGCACAATATTATTGGACGCGGGCCTTCCCTCCAAAATTTTCCATACACCAACACTTTTTCAAATTTTGTAAATTCCTCCCATGGACACGTGGCATCATCTGATTCACTTGTGGGCCTATGGGGAAAACCTTCCTTTTGAAAACTTTTTCCAAACACTTGATGAAAATTCCAAGTTTTCCTTCGACCCCTACCACTTCCTTGGACACATGGCGGTATCTCATTGGCTGCGGGCCTTTCAGGGGAAAATTTCCCACAAAAACTCCGCTGAGCCATAACTTCAAAAATACATGGAGTTAGGAGGAAAAATTTACCTTTCTGGAAAGCTGAGAAAGAGCTCTATCCAATGGTGCCATTTCCAGAAAGTTTTGAGTGCCTAAAAAGTAAAAAAAAAAGTGACTGAGGCACAAGAGAGGGAAGAATGGAAGGAGTTAGCCACAAAATGAGCAAGGGGCACATTTTGGATAACAATTTTGGTGACTCAGAGGGCTCATCTACCTATTGGATGAAGCTACCAGTTTCCTGAAACAATCCATTGGGCATGGAGTCATCAAATTCTTTGTTTGGCACCCCAACTGACTAGAACACTGCAAGGAGGGAGGTGGAATATCACATGATGGAGCAAGGCCTGCAAACACATTCCCAGGAACAACAAGCTGTGCCAAAGCACTTAGGGAAAGCAAGCTAAACTACAACAAAATCATGTGCACAAGCACTTGGGGGAATGGAAACCTAAGCTAATATGTACAAGGTGGAGATTTCCTTTCAATAGCAATGCTTTAGATGGATTCCATTGACTAGAATCTGCAGTTCTTCGACATCTAATGAAGACAATTGGAAAGCATTGTTATCCTTACATTTTGTGACCATGTATGGGCCACTCCAAATGGCATAAAATTTTGAATGCCTTCCTGGTTTTTCTCTGTCTACATCCCATTTTAACACTAGATCTCCAACTTCGAAAGATCTATCCTTGGCCTTCTTATCAAAGGTCTTCTTGATCAAAGCTTGATCCTTCTCCATTTCTCGGGATGCTTTTTGATTTCTTGGAGCTCCATCAATTCTGCATATCTGACTTCCGTGGGCTCAAAATCCAACAACTTCAACTATTTCATGAGTTCCAATGTTGGCAACTCAATTGACATGGGAAAAATTGCCTCTCTCCCATAAAGAAGCTTAAATGGACAGTTACTTGTAGATCTCTTGGGAGTTATCCTATCAACCCATAAGGATGATTTCAATTTAGTATGCCAAGACCTCTGATTTTCATCAAGAGTTCTTTTAATGATCATCAAAAAGTTCTTATTTGTAGACTCATCCTGGCCATTACCCTGAGGGTAATAGTTTGATGAAGTACTTAGGTATATCCCATTCTTGACAGCCCATTCAGTCACCTTGGACCCAATGAATGCTAATGCATTATCTGATATTATTGTAGTAGGTATGCCAAATCTAGTTGCTATCCCCTCATAGAAATCTAGGATGCTAGATTCATTTGCTTCCTTGAGTGCTACTGCTTCAGTCTACTTGGTGAAATAATCTGTGGCTATTAAAATCCATTTGTGCCCTTGGCTTGAATTGGTATTAATGACTCCAATGAAGTCTAAACCCCATTGGATGAATGGTTGGTCAACTGAAATTGGATGTAATGGAAGGGTAACTAGCCTCTCTTTACCTGTGAAGAATGCACAATTCTTGCACCTCTTGATCCAAGCATAACAATCGCTAAAAATATTGGGCCAATAATATCCAGCCCTCATGATCTTTAGAGATGGCACTCTTGGTGAAAAATGACCACCAACTGGTCCACCATGGAACTCTTCCAACACCCAATGAATCTGATTTGTACCAATGCATCTCAGCAATACTCCATTCACATCCCTTTTGAACAAAACACCATCAAGTAAATGGGACAGCCTGTAATCTGAAGTGTCTTCTTTTGGCCTTGTTCATCTCTGGAGGGCATAGACCTATGCTTAGGAAGTGCATTATGTCTTAGGTCTAGTAGGGAATGGGAACACCATTATTTTCCTCTTGAGTGCTTCCTTGCTCATGGCTGTCTTACAATGCCAAAACAACCTCCTTCTCATTGCATGCTTCCTTTTGTTTTCTCAAAATCAGCTTCTCACACAATCCTTTTCCTCTGACCAACTTGGTGACTTTGATCTCTACGTCATACTCCATGACATGAGTAATCCAACGTGCCCTTTTTTCATTCAAGTCTTTGTTGAGGAGGAAGTCCCTAACTCCCGCATGAGAAACCAACAACTAAACCTTGTTGTTTGAAACTAGATGCTTGAATTTCTTCAAGCTCCTGATTACTGCAAGAAAATGCTTCTCAATGAAGGAATACTTCACCTCATAGTCCTCCAGGCTTTGGCTGAAGAAAGCAATTGGCTGCTCATCATTGTCTTTGTTCTGCTATACCAAAATTGCAGAAATAGTATCATCACCCCCAAATGCATAGAGGATGAAATCCTTGGAGAAATCCAGGTTGATGAGAGTTGGGGCTTGAGAGATGGCTTCTTTGATTGCTTCAAAACTTTCCTTGCCTTCTGCTGTCCATTTGAAAGCCATGCTTTTCTTTAACATTTTGGTGATAGGCCTGACAAGGGCTGAAAAATTTGGGACAAATCTCTAAACAAAATTTATTCTCCCCAAGAAACTTTGAAGGGCCTTCTTTTGGCTTGGCAATGGTAGTGCTCTTATGGCTTCAACTCTTTCTGGATCAATTACTAATCCTTGTTGGGAGACAATGTGGCCAAAGATTTTTCCTTCATGGGCTAGAAAAATACACTTTTTAGGATTCAAGGATACTCCAAATCTTCTGCACCTTTGGAACACTTGTCTCAAATGAAAGAGATGGTCTGCTACATTTTTTGAAAAAATAGTGATATCATCAAGATATATCAGCACTATGTTGTGAATCAAATCCTTGAATGCCATGTCCATTGCTCTTTGAAAAGTAGCTCCAGTGTTGGACAACCCAAATGTCATTTTCATGTATGCATAAGTTCCCCATTTGGTTGTAAAGGTTGTCTTAAACTGATCCTCTTCCTTCACCATAATCTGATTGTACCCCGAATAGCCATCAAGTAATGAAAACCTCTCGAAGCCAGCAACAACTTGTAAAATTTGCTCCATAGAAGGAAGCGGATAATGATCCTTGAGAGATGCTCTATTCAAATATTTGAAGTCAACACACAATCTGATTTCCCCACTCTTCTTTCTAACTGGGACCAAGTTGGCCACCCAACTAGAATGCTTGATAGGAAAAATGATTCTTGATTCTATCAACTTATTCAATTCTTTCCTCATGAGAGGCTCCATGTGTGGATTGATTGGCCTTTTTTTTTTCCTGATGGGTTTAGTACTTGGGTCTAACTCAATGGTGTGTTGAGCTAACTCAGGATTTAAACCCTTCAAATCTTCATAGCTTCAAGCAAACACATTAGGGAATTCTTGACAAAGCTGTATGAACTCGTACCTTTCTTGTTCAGTTGTCATTTTACCAATTTGTAATTATTTTCCTTCTTCGACCAAGACGTGCAATGAATCTTCTCCCTTGACTTAGATGTTTGATTTATCCTTCCTAAACTGATCATTAGGATTGAAAATGGACTCCAAAGTAATAAGTCCCTTGGGTATCTTGTTGGTTCTCAGTTGTACCACTTGGTCACCATACTACTGCTCCAACTTTTCCTGATTTTTAGCTGAGAACTCAGCCTCCTCTTATAAGAAATGGATGATTTGCTGATCATTTTCAAACACTTTCCAACTTACATTGTTTTCTGGTACTGAAGGCCTCACAATCATGTGGATGTTTGGCTGTACCTTGTCCCTTTGAATGCTTTCAACAACGTCAAAATCTTCCCCAACTGTTGTAAGCTTGTCAGCAACTTGGTTCTCTTTTCTAGGAATGGATTTTATGCCAAAGCCCTCAAAATCTTCAATGAGGTCCCACACCCTGTTGTTGTAGCTCTTGAGTAGATCATTCTTGACCGCATGCTGCCCCTTAACTTGGTTGACAATCAACTCACTGTCACCAAAGACTTGCAAGTTCTTTATTCCTCTCTTGATTGACTAATGCAATCCTTGTATCAAGGCTTCATATTCAGCAGTGTTATTAAAGCATGTAAACTGAAATCTAAAAGCTGAATAATACTAACTCCTTGTGGTGAAACAAGCATAGCTCCCTCTCCTGCACCTTATCTACTCCTTGATCCATCAAAAAACAACTGCCATACCTCATTGTCATCCTTGTGGTCTGGCTTGGTTATGCTAGGAATCGGCTGATTTTCTTCATGCATGCAATAGACTCCTAGCT
This sequence comes from Taxus chinensis, assembly GCA_019776745.2. Lineage (NCBI taxonomy): Eukaryota > Viridiplantae > Streptophyta > Pinopsida > Cupressales > Taxaceae > Taxus > Taxus chinensis. Next base: position 438,638,350 of record CM034156.1, on the reverse strand, counting down.
CAAATTCTTCTATTTCTTGATAAGGATAAAAAGAATGCACCTTGTTTTCCCATTCATCAAGAGTTAGATCTCGGATACTTCCTACCTTGGTGTCAGTTTCATCAGCGCTTAGATAATCTTCTTGATCAAATGCTGAACAATTGGTATTGATCTGACTTGGAGTGTAAGGCTCAATGTGGAAGTTTGTAATAGGCTCAAATCTGATTGTGGCTTTAGTTCCATATCTTTTCCTAAACAACATGTGTGACCAATCAACAGATAAGTAGCCTCCAATCTTGGCTGTGAAATCCGTTGACAGAGATAGGGCAAAGAGTGGTGGAAGGTCTATTACCAAGACATCTTGTAAAACAACAATGTTGGGACATGCATGCAAAGTAAGAATTAAGTTTTTTATCACTCCAACTATTGTTATTGCTGTCACATCTAATTGTACTACCCCTTTGGATATGACTTCATACTGAATTCCCAACTGATCAGCTATTTTCTTGGGCATTATTGAACTACTTGCTCATGAATCAATCATGCAATTGTGTACTAACTGGTTTTCAATGATCAATGAAACATAGAATGGAGGGGGCTTCAACACTTTACCTTGTTGTCCTCCATTTATGAGCACTTTCTCTTGCATTTGGGCCTACTGTTTTGAATTTGACCAGTCCTTCATGGTAGCTTGTAGAAAATCTCTTTGGCCTGGGATAGATAGTGATTCCCACATTGATATGTTTACATTTGTCTTCTTCATCTGATCAATGATATTGAATGGAGATGAAGTATCCCTTTGCTATCCCTTGGCCTGCACATTCATTCCTTGCACATGGGCAGTAGGAACTGGTATTTGAGTTGGCTTAGGAGCTATTTTAGGCAGTCCTTGCATGTTTGGGATTGAATTTTATTTGCCAATAGTTTGTGGAGTGATAGAAGATTGAGGATTGCTTGGGGCTAATGGTTTTTCTTCACCCAAATTTCTCCTCTTTGATCTTGTGTTGGTTGCAACACTTTGGGAAGCTGTTTGATTCATGCCACAAAAATCTTCTACCTGCCAATTTACAAATGTGGCATCATTTGGAGCTGATTGCTTCTGGAATGTTTCTTGTTGTTGGTTACTTCCTTGGCTAACTTCACCTTCCACACTAGTAGTTTTCACCATTAATGCTTGATTCAAGGCACCATTAAAGCACATGGACTGGTTATGAGGTTCATTGGATGGGAAACACCAATCATAATCTTGAGCTATATTGTTTTGTACTGACACTAATGCTTTAGAGGCAGATGTAGCATTGGGATTATAGGGCTGAAATGGTCTGTTGGCAGGAGGCCTTACTTGATATAGATTTGCAGCTAGATTGGGTGGTCTTTGAGGTTGGTATGGCTGCCTGTTAGGCTGAGCTTGAGGCTAGAAAGGAGGTCTAAAACCTTGGGCTTGCTGCCTCTTGAGCATAACCAGCTCATTGCCTAGATTTTACAATTGCTTCATGACTTCTTGAAGTTCATTTGAGGTACTAGAAGATGAAGTAGAAGCTTCATTTAAATTCTGATTTCTAGGAGTGGGAATAGGAGCTAAAATAGGCACTTGGCTAGCACTTGGGCTCTCTAAAATTGGAAATAATGGCATTGAAGGCCTAGGAGCTAGCTTGCCAGCTTCTATCAAACAATTTTCATCTCTAATGGCAATGCTATAAGCAATGGGGATAGTTGTGCCTCCCATGGATTGAATTAACATAGAAAATATCAGAATTTAAAGCTTTAAGGTAATAAAGGAGAGCACCTTCTACTGTTGGCCTGACTGCCACTTGAATTCTCTCCCAAGTCCTTTGAAATCTGAAGTTAAAATCAATCAGCTACTCATTAGGAGCTCTCTTGATGGTTGTCAACTGCTCCAAAAGGGACAAGTTGTCTACCTTTTCCCCAAACTACTCATGGAGGGCTATACATAGCTGGTTCCAATTTTGGATAGAACCTGAGGAAAGACTCCTGAACCATTGAAAAGGTTTCCCTTCGAATGAAGATGCTAGCAGTTTGATAGCAACTTGCATCTCATTAATTTCATGGATTGCACAAATGTTAGCAATATCCTTAACATGATCAACAGGAGTAGTCTGATTCTCTCCAGTAAAGTATGGGATGTTCTTCAATGCCGCAACTAGGATTGGGTTCTGTGTATTGAGAGCAAGTGGGCTACTGCCAGTGAAATTGATAGAGGGGTTGTTTTGTGCCATTCTGATTGGCCTTAGAACCCTTGTTGATTGAATGAAAGGCCTACCAAGTGGAGGAGTTGAGAGAGTTCTATTTGGTGGAGATGGAGACCTATGAATTCTCCTACCTCTTTGCCTTCTTCTTAGAGATAACTATAGCTAATCAAACAACACTTCTTCTTCTCCAACTCTTGACCTTGTGGTGATTCTTCTCATGAGTTTGTAGACCTGTACTGCTAAAAGCAGCTGATTGTTCTTCCTTGGAGTCGCCAGATGTGTAATTTAGGGATCTTTAATCTTGGAAACTTGCAAAAATTGCACATCAATTTGTTGCAATGAAGATGAAGACCTCTAAGGTCCCACCGGGCATGCCAAAACTGTTGTTGCAAATCAGCAACACCCCTGGATATTGATCAGACTTCTAGTTTGACATCTTAAACATCTAGTGTGAATGCACAACATTGAATCCTCTCCCCAAGTGTGGGACTTGTAAAAATGGGAGAGGAATCTCCATATTAGAGGCTGGTTCCTCAAACTCCTATGATCAGATATGTCACTTACAAGTTACAGAGGTTTGAATTCCTAGTTCCTACTCTAAATTCCAAGGGGACAAAGATAGGGAATGCAAGAAAATGAAGATAATACTAATGAAGTGATGCACCAAAGGAGTTACAGATACATGATACTATAATACATACATAATCCATAAGAGAACACAACATAAAGCATGCAAAAATTGCTCAAAATGTAATGAAATATCAGGGAAACAATAATAGATATATGAAAGGATTGAGAGATTTTAATCACAGAACATATATTAACATTTCAGATCCAATACGATGCATTACAGTGATCAAGAGGCAAAAAGGGGTGCTGTATTACATGGAAAGGTAAAAAATTTCACAAATTCTGCCAAAGAGCAAGAGAAAGGAAAGTTACAGAGCTGAAAAAGTGTCTCCTACAAAAATGAACCCATTCTGGCTTTTACATTGCAAGCAACAACCCCAGGAGAGAGAAACACAGGAAAACATGGGTTAGATTCAACCATTAACTAGAACACAATCAAAATGGCATGGCTATCCTTACAGGCCCATCCCCTGACATTTTTAGCCATGCTGGGAGAGAATGTGAGCCATTCTTCATTAAAAACGGTGGTTGAAATGTCATTTCTGTCCATGACCACATGCCAGAGGATTTTTTTGATTTTCTCTCTCCAAACTCCATCAAAATAAAAAAATGACCCCGGAATCTTATAGATAATTTCACCATCTTTTCATTGATATAAAAAACATGAAAACCTGAGCTCTGGATCGAAAGATATGGCTGTTTGAAGTTTTAGGGCAAAACAGGGCCAAATCGGATTAGCAGGCGAAAATTTGAAAATTTTCACCTTTTTTACATTTGGGAAAATTTCCCCAAAAACCCCATGCTCTGCCATTCTGGATGCCACGTCGCATGTTTTGATTGGACACAACCACTCTGCGCTTCATTTTTCATTGCTTTGCCCTTTGAAATTTTTTCAAAAAATCCCCACCGGGCCAATGAGTTGAGGACACGTGGCAACAGGTGATTGGACGCGGGCATTTCCTCCAAGATTTCTCCGTCGCCATTTTGACCATTTTCGACATGGACACGTGGCATAACCCCATTAGATGTGGGCTTTCCCCTTTAAATTTTCCTTGTGGGCCTGTCCTCTATTTTTCGCCGTTGGGGGCGAGCTTTTTCCTTTTAAATTTCCTTTGTTTTCGCTTGGGAAAATTTCCTCAATTTCTCCCCACCCCCCACCGGTCTGAGACATGTGGCATCATTACATTAGCCACGGGCCCTCCGTAAACATTTTTATTTTTGTGCCAACACTCTGGGAAAATTTCCCAATCTTACCCCGCGCTCCGCCGGTCCGAGGACTGAGGACACACAGCCTTCGCTGATTGGTCGACGGGGCAGCGGACCAAAAATTTCCTTTTTGAAATTTGGCAAAACACTTCACCCAAATTCTAACTTCTCCCTCGCCCTCCAAAACTCTGATGCCATAGGACATGTGACACAATATTATTGGATGAGGGCCTTCCCTCCAAAATTTTCCATGCACCAACACTTTGTCAAATTTTGTAAATTCCTCCCTTGGACACATGGCATCATCTGATTCACCAGTGGGCCTACGGGGAAAACCTTCCTTTTGAAAACTTTTGCCAAACACTTGGTGAAAATTCCAAGTTTTCCTCCAACCCCCGCCACTTCCTTGGACATGTGGCGGCATCTCATTGGCTGCGGGCCTTTCAGGGGAAAATTTCCCACAAAAACTCTGCCGAGCCATAACTTCAAAAATACATGGATTTAGGAGGAAAACTTTACCTTTTTGGAAAGTTGAGAAAGAGCTCTAACTAATGGTGCCATTTCCAAAAAGTTTTGAGTGCCTGAAAAGAAAATAAAAAATGACTGAGGCTCAAGAGAGGGAAGAATGGAAGGAGTTAGCCACAAAATGAGCAAGGGGCACATTTTGGATAACAGGTGTCATAAGTCATCTAAGAGCGAGCTTGATTTACCCAAAATGTCACACTAACTAATTTAGGAGTATCTTGTCTTTACTTTACCCCCTTGAATCAAAATGGGAAATAAATACATCCATCATGTACTCTTATTGGGGTCACGATACAGATGACTTATGACACTAAATCTCACAAATGGTAATACTAGTCAAGTAGGTTGTGTGTAGCACTTCCCATTTTTTCCACAAGGTTCCCTCTTGCATGGACTACTTTGGGGTTCCTAGGACCACCCCCATTGTTGTATCTTAAGGCTTATGCTAAAGGGGTTATGTCCTAGTTTTAAGCAGACGGGGCGTACCCTTATCCAAACCTGTAAATACAGTGTGCTGATTGTGGTGTGTTTTATTATCTTTTTTAAATTGGATGTGGTTTTCTTGAACACCTTTTGGAAACCTGCATGGAAACTATATTAGTTGTTTATTTTTATTTCAACTCCACTCTTATTTGACAAGCATTTGTGGTTCTGCACAATGGATTAGTAATTTTCCTTAAAAATAATAAATATCATTTCTGATTCTCAAGATCTCCCTAAGACGCAAGAGAAGAGCATATGCGACACAAAATCCCAGAATTCAATAAATGGAATCACTTAATTAAAAATTGAAATATTTTTTTCTCAATTTGGACATTCAACATATTCTTAAAGAACCAAAAGACATAAGAAGCATTTCTGATTCCCAAGATCACCCCAAAAGATGTGAGGGAAAAGAATACATGATCTTACTCTTATAATTAACATACAAGGTTTGTTCCTTGTCTAGTCTAGCATATCCATGTAAAAAATAAAACCTGCAATGATGTTAGTATCTTAGGAAACAAATTTCCACAAATATGAAAGTAATACGCCAACTCAGATTAAAACATCTACGCGCGGGTTAGGACATGTGCGCATGGTTTAGGGCATCTGCACCCTCTTTGTAAATCTAAATCCATAGTGCACCTGTACCACCTGAGGAATGCCTATACCAGGATATGGGCGTGTGCGCTAGGGTGTAGGCATGTCCGCTAGGGTTAGAAAAAAAGAGGTATGAAAACTCAGACAATGTGCATGCACCACCTGAGAGATGCATGCACTAGGATATGGGTGTGTGTGCCATGGTATAGGTGTGTGCACCAGGGTTAGAAAAAAGGTGGTATAATATTTCAGATAATGTGCTTGCACCAGCTAAAAGATGCACATGCCAAGATTATGGTATGTGCATCAGGGTTAGGGAATATGCACTAGCTTGATAGGTTTCCTACATCAGTGAAGATAAAATATGAGTAGAGTGTGTGTGCTCTAGAATATGTGTCTGTGCCAGGTTTAATTTTCCAGTGCCAGGGTTTGTGTGCCTGTACCTATCCTACATTCAAAATACGGCTAAAGACACCAAAAATCTCAAAACACTCCAAATTTTAGTATGTTAGCTCAAAATTCACAACAACCCATTACAATTAAATATCTAAATGAGATCCTACACATGTAATATTAGCAAAATCCTAATAAATTGAACATTATTTGCCATATGTGTATATCAAGGGTTAGCCAAAAACTTGAAATAATAATAAAATTTGAACTAGAATGTTAAGGGACTAAGGAACTATTCCACCGGGCATGCCAAAGGTGTACATGAATTTGTTAGCAATGCAAAAATAATTAGAACTAGCACCTAGTAGTCCTAAAGCAAAGCTAAATCAAAATCAATGCACCATCATGCTTAGAGATTAAGCAAGACTAATCTACCAACATCCTTGCATTAGAACATGAACAAATATTCAAATGAACATGTTAATCCATTAATTTCTATCTCTATTGAATGTTAATCAAATGAAATGAACCTATTTAGATCCTTAGCAATCAAAGGTTTGATTTTATGTTTGAATCCCAAGGTTTTTAAGAATGGAGTCTTGTCAATCCATGGCTACAAGACCATTTGACATATCCCCATATGGCTTCAAAACTTGTATGGATGAATACAAGAAATGAAAGTAGCTAGCTTCTCCAATGAAGAATGCTCTAAGATGATAAAATGGCTATAGCTTAGGCTCTATGCTCATTTAAGTGTGTAAAGGTGTACAAAGAAAGGTAGGAAGAGGGCTCCTTATATAGCCCAATGGATAGAAGAATCTCTACGTCCCTCTTCATGTGGGATAAATGGAGAGGCTAGGTTAGTTGTGGATAAGGGAGGTTTAGAAAGGGTTAAGCCAACCTTAGGAGAGTTTAGTTTGTCCTTTAGTGACCCATGGGGTTTGAGGGGTTTTATTAATTAATCAAAGTGATTAATTAATAGGTGTGCAAGCTTAAAAAACCTTTTTAGAGGAATAATATCATGATTTAGACTATGAGAGGGATTTAATCAAATAAGTGACGATTTATTCATTGAATAGAAGAAAGAATTAATTAATTAAGAATAATTAATTAATGTAGATAGAAAGGGGAGCTTAAATAATTAATTAATCTATATAGAAATGGGAGATGATTAACGAAATGTGATTAATTGGCATCATTGTTGGATAGAAAGGTTAATTGACTAGCGTAATGGAGCTAATTAATGGTGATAGAAGAGGAAGTGTGCTATATTAATGATGTGTCTTCCATTTGTGGGAAAGTGTATAATTAGTGAAATTTAAGTATTTAAATTGCTCAAGCTAAATTATAGGTGTCTACAGAAACCTTGCGGTATCCATTTGTTAAAACCTTTCAATTTTTTTGTTGATGTGGCAAAGTTTGATGAAAACTATCCTTGGAATATGTAAATATTGAGTAATGATTAAAACAAATATAGTATCATTAATTAATATTTTAAAATAATGTATGTTCCATTATTCATAGCTTGACAGATTGACAATAGTAATACCTAGAACAATTGAAAAATTTATGTGATGAAATGGAGGTGGTGCGATAGAACTCCTCATGAATTTTTGTATCGAAAATGTAATAGGAGATGATTTTACATACATGTTTGAATCCACTGAATCCTCACGAGGTTGATGACCTCTAACTACAACTTTTCTTTCTATATACGATATAATCACTCTTCTAAAAGAAGTGAATATGATATTATCTCTATTTGTCAAATAAATAAATGAAATCATTTTATAATAATTTAAGGTTAAAGTTACCTCTTTATCCCTAATTGAAATACAATTCACTTTGATTTTATCATAAAAAAGTCAAAATATTAGTATTTTATGAGTGCAACTCATAAAAGGCCTCATAATATAATATAATGTAATTATATAATTGCAAGATGAAAATGTTGCACTATCATTGCAAATAGAATATGAAAAATCACTTCTTATCTAATTTGATAAATATGTACACCATTCATATTATTTACAACTAAAATAATGGAGTATGTAGATAATAGGCTAGTATGGAATGCCATCTTGTCTTCCATGCAAGACTATCCTAGCCTGAAAAAATTCAATCATTTCCTACCAAAATCTGTGTGCAAAAACTTGCACAGGTAATCCCATTTTTTATTTATTCTAGTTAGTTCCACAATATAAAAAACATGTTATTAGCTTATTGTGATGTCAATAGAAAGAAAAAATGGAAAAAAGAGAGATTATTACCTTCCACCTGTAAGTTGTAGTGGGACTCTGTGTAGTTTTTATCTTGGTCAGAGAGTAAATATTTTGTTTTCATAGCATTTACATTGATGTGGGGAAGTCATGTTAAATTTCAGATGTATTTTGGATATGTTCCAAAAGAAAAATATTGTGACAACATATGATGGTAAACTTACTGTTGGATGTGTCATAATGGTAAATTACAATAAATGGACATTAATCTCATGTTGAGGAATGCAAATTAGTGTTCGAAAAGAACATTTGTATACCATGTCACTGAATGTATCCTTGAGTTTCAGTAAGTTTATGAATTACACAAACATGAGGTTTGTAAATTGGATTTTTTGTTGAGAGGATGTAGAAATGAATGCCATTTTTGGATTTTAGATAAGGAACACATGTTTTTTTACTCTAGTCTAATAAGCAGCCATAGGAGCCTAGAGGAGGAGAATAGAGTGTAAAATTATATTTGTAAAAGTGATATAGAAGGCCCTAACATATATTTATAATCCTATGAGGAAACGTGGAAGCAAGTGATGGTAGGAGAGTGGACAAGGTGTCAATGAGTATGGGCCACCATACAAATGATAGTTTGTTTAGATTGTTGCTTATGTGCACAGACAAAAGCCTATATGCATAGATGGATAGTTGCACATGTAGAAGGCCAACTAAAGCTAATGGATGTATGTACAAAATGTTTTCCAGTCATATAAAGACAACATCCCAACATTAACATCCACCTATACAGTCATATGACTTGTTCACCTACAAACGCCTAGTTGTATGTACAAATGGTTGTTTGAATTGATAGAAATATATAGGCATACTATATATATGTCCAGTTACATATATAGACGAGTTTCATATATGAAGTCCATATATATGGCTGTTTATCCCAACTATAACCTATATCCTAAATTTTATTGGCTTGTTTCATTATACATATTTTACACTTATTTTCCATCTATACGAAAGCTATTTTTACAAATTTACCCCAAAAATACAAGTAGGGTTTTGGTTAGGGGTATTAAAATTTCCCTGATTAAGACATAAACGAACTATGGATAAGATGTATTTGGAATCCTTAAGCCAAGGAAATCCTAATACCATGTCATAATGTATAACCTTATATCCAAGAGAGAAAGGCATAAATATAGTAAGTGGCCAACCGGTGAATGGGAAAACCACATGCCCATGATAATTAGGTGATCTAAGTGTCATATGGGATAATCAAAAGCCAATAGATAATAAGAAATATAATGAAAATGCATTATTTTTAAAGTAGGATACACCATAACATTGTTAAGAACATGAGTACCAACATAATAATCAGTGTGTAATCTATGTGATGAAAATGAAGCATGAAAATATACATCCATAAATGTAATAATAGATGGTGGAATCTATATAGTACCAATAAGAAACCCAAGATGATGATTAGAAGAGGATGGAGTTGGAACTGTATGATAAACATGATCGAAAAAATATTTAGGATCTAATTTTTCATGTTTGGGAAATGGATAATTGAAAATCTTAAGCTTGTCATCATCATTAGTAGATTTATAAATAGTAGGCTTATGAATTTAAATTGCATTATTTTCAATATATTCCTAAATCAAATTTCTAATCTTAAAGCATCTATCAGTGGAATGGCCATTACATATATGATAATCATAATGTGCATTTTCATCAAAACTCTTTCCATGAGGATGATCAGCATCTACCTCAAGAGGGGATGGAGGAGAAATCATATTTCTTTCGATGTGCTAAGAAAACAAAACACAGGGTAGATATGGAAATCTAGTACTTGTACATCATTTAGGTTGTATTTAGAGATTTTTTCATTGCTATACAACATTAACAATAGGATTAAGATCATTATGCTTTCTGTTTAAGGTTTATTTAATTTGGAATTTGTTTATAGTTTGATTTAAATTATTATCAACATACATAAGATTTCCCATAAAAAGTAACTTACTTTCACGTTATTCAAGAGTATATCATAAATGATCAAAATAATTAGAAGAATTAAATAGATCAAACTCTTGAAAAGGAGGTACTAAAATTTGGATAAATAGATCCTAAAACTCAAATTTAGCCAAGACATTATTCCTTTTAGTAATATTATTCTTATAACACAAAAACATAGTCACTAAGATGCTCAAAAAATCCTTGCTTCATTTTATCCATTTTTGCATATGATATTTTAGTTCCAATGTTAATATAAAAGTGATCCAAAAATATATTTTCTAGAGGAGTGAAATATCTAACAAAGTGTAAAGGCAATTCATAAAACCATCACAAATCATAGTCTAGGAGGCTCCTAGGGAAAAATTTGTTCAATAATGTATCATCACAATAATAATCCAATCATGCAACATGAATTGATCTAATACACTTTTATGGATATCCATGGTCCTAAAAAAGAGGAAACTTGGATTAAACATAATTAGGAGGAAGTGGGTAAGAAGGAATGTTACCCAAAATCCCCCTCCTAGGGCCATTTTGATAACTCACATGATTCATTTTGTATTGGACATGTAAAAACTGATGAAAAATGGAAAAATTAAATGTTCTAAGGCTCTGTCTCTCCTTTGTATAACTCCTCAGATCCATACTTAGAAAAAAACCAAGAAAAAATCATGAATTGGGTCATTTATAGGATATTGCGGGTCTTTTTAGGCCTAGGAGGAATAAAAGGATCAAGTTCCTTCAAGCTTCAAGTTACCCGATTTCGCCACAAGAGGAAGGATGGAAGTGTAGTGAGGATTTTTGGGTCACAGGTGGAATGGTTCCCATGGGTCATTGGTTCCCTGCAAAGGCTTTCGAGCCATAACAAAGGAATCTAGGCGAATGAGGTAGTATAATGCGGATGGTGCAGACATTTTGGGAACTAATGGAATAGTTCCCATGTTCCATTGGTTCCCCACAATGAAATTTATGCCAAAGGAAAAAGGAAACAATGATGAAGAAAATGGATCAGTGGAGAGAACAAATGGCAAGGTAAATATGTATTTTGAGGAAACTAAGAGTTGCGGGAATTGAATTCCCAAGTGGAACTATGGAACTGTTCCACCCGGGAGCCGATACTCCACCCAACACACCAACCTACAAAAATTGTGGGTAAAGCAGACCTGATGAGAACTAATGGACTAGTTCCATGCCCCCTTTAGTTATCTGATCAAGCATTCCATCCGTACCAAGGAAAAAAACAATGTATTGTGGACTATGGACTCATGCAGGGAACTCGTTTCGACTCATCCCATCCCCTAAACTTAAAATATCCATAAATTTCATCCAATTGCTCTAAATTTTATAAAAAATTTACCATTGGAAATATATCAACATCCTCTACCTTAAATCTATATTTCTTAGTTTAGGTGAGAGTAGGTTAGTGAAAAAGAGGAAAACATCTCCAACATTAAATATGGAACTCTAAGTAGCTCAACAATTGCATTTGATGAAGTATGGTGCACATTCCTTCTGCTGAAAGAAAATTATCATTAGGGAATGGATTTGTAAGGGTTCCCATACCTATTTTTAGAAATTTAATGCATATTGTTGGTGGTTTAAAGGGTAAAGCTAAGGTTCTACCTTTCTTCTCTCCCATCTTCTATATATTGTAAAAAGATCTCATTTGTAAGGGGGATGTTCTAAAATGTAAAGGAACTCTGTCAAAATTATTCCTGAGCATATGTGATTTGTATACCTTCATTTGAGCCTGGATTATTTTTCCTTATTCTTAAAATGTAATGGTTTATTCATATATTGAAAGCAATAAAATATTTTTTTGTGGTGTTTCTCAACCCTAATTCATATTTGGTTTCATTTCCTTGCCTCTGCAATCTTGTTGTTATATTTTGGGAATGATTTACTCACTTGTAGGTTCATCTTATCATGTTTCATAGAGAATAGATGGTAAATGAAATCTTGGGTATGTGTCACCTATATTTGACCTCTCCCTTATTTATTTTTCTTATCCATTTTACCTCATTGGAGTATCTCCACCCCTTTTCTTGGTGCTATCACCCCCCTTATCTTAGGATTTGACTTTTTTATGCATTCCCCTCTCTCCTTGGTCCCTTGGATTGCTAGAGTAGGATTATATACTTGAATTTACTTCCTTAGGAGTAGTTTAACATTGGGAATAGGTAGAGGAACCAGCCTTCTCTAGAGGTTTGTATCAAATTAACAAGTCTCATAACTTGAGAGATAATCCCATGTTACCTCAAAACGTCGATTACTCATTCATCCATTCATGATAAATCAGAGGGTGTTGTATTTTAGTGATAATAAGAAAATTTAGGTGTAAGAGGTAGTGAAGAATAAATAAATGGAGAAGAAGAAGAAGAAGATGCATGTTGCAGCTAATGAATTTGACTTTATAAATCATGGTACAAGGAATATAAGGCATGGATTATTGAAGAATAACTAGGTTGTCTACGAGAAATGATGGGAGAAGAAAATTTAGTTTTAGGTGTAGGAATAAGATTATGGATAATGGATGCCCTTGTAGTGGTGGGAGGAGAAGAAAGTGGAAATTGGAATAGAAGAGGCAAGAACCTCAGTAACAATGGAATTAACAACTAGAGGGGTTGATTTAGATAAGTATTGTGAATCTTAACACGTAGAATATAACAAGAGATCCAAGTTATCGGGATGAACAACAATGTATGTATTTAAGTCATTAATATTTTCAACAATAAATTCATGAGAAGCTCTATCCATGATGGGAAAAAAATAGATCTGATCTACACAATTGAAAAAGCGGGTTCACCAAAAGATCTAAAAAAATTAAATATTAATCAGATGACTAAAATAAATTAGATAATATAAAAAAACATAAAAGCTATAACATGTAAATTAAATAACATACAAGTAATAAGGAGATAAGAGTGGCATAGATAATAAATCACTATTTGGACTAGATCTGAACTAGATATATGATAAATCGGGCTCAATCTAGACTGTGCATGCTCCATCTAGAAGACAGTGATCTATAAGTATGCTGGATAGAAAATCCAAAAGGGGGACATGACCGTTCTAGGTGTTAATGTCTATACTAAGTACTAGTGTTCTAGTAGTGAGTCCAGATCTAATTATTTTAGGGTATGATCATGTCACCTTTACTTTGATTTATGTCACTTCAACTTCATTATATGGTCTTCTTATCACAACTAGACATGAAAAAAAACCCAACTAACTATAGTGCCCACATTTTTATAGCTCTAGTTATCTGTTGGTTCCTTTATGCATAGACATGTTTTGATTGAGACTATATTATATTTTGGACATTTTACTATGTTATTTTATCCTCATGGACATTATGGTATTTTGGGCGTGTAGCGCTAATTGGACTAGATTCATATATTGATATATTTATTATGATGTTGATGACACTAACATGGTTATATGATAGTGATATTTATTGGGTAGATGTTCATTTCTTGTGGTCGATTTGATCAATGATATTTTTTTTGGATTTAGTAATGGTAATCACATACTAGCCTAAGTGTATGTCATTATAATTTTATCTGTGCATGATTCATGGTGAACTATGTGTATAATTGTATACATTGCACTATAAATTGTAAAATGATGTTAGGAAATTATAAGTTGATTAAATTTGTGATGTGTATATGATGTTATTATATTAGACAGATGCGGTTAATGTGTGCCATGAGTGTGCAGGTGACAGGTATAGGAGAGCATGGGTTTCAGGGTGGCTACACAATTGTGCATGAGTGGCCCACGCATTGAGTCCTAACCATGCTAAATGTTTGAGGCCTTAGAATAGGTGTATTAATTGGGCACCATGGGTGAACCCTCAATTGTAATGTATTTATGTCTTGTAAAATTAATTATGTTTAGGGTGTGTTTTATTAAGTAAACTAGTTTAGGGGTTTAATGATCTCATCTTAATTTAAGTGATGGTTTTGGGTAAGTGTGTGTGTGTTGGTAGAAGGGATTAGGGACCACATGTGAACCTTGGGTGGACCCCACACCCTCTACCCTTGTGCCCAAGCATGCCAAACCCGAAATTGGGTTATTTTAGGCATTTTTAGGGGCCCCCTTTGAGTTTGGGAGTTCCCTTAGCATGAAAATGGGCCCTTGGACCCTACCTAGTAGCTAGGGGGACTCATTTCCAAGGTTTGGAGGAAGTTTCCCTCCCATTTTTCCCTCCTTATTCACCATCCATGTAAGATGGTTGGTTTGTGTATAATTGTTAAAAGTTGCTCCACTTTGTTTTATTTCTGTTTTTAGTATTTTGGGTGATAAGGGCTAAAAGGTGAGTTTACTTTTACTTATTTGGTTTTTGGAATCTTTAACTCATGGGAGGAGATGGGGTGACCCTTGTCACCTTCCCATTGGTGAGGAAACTTTTGGGTTCCTCTTCTTATTCTTCCTCGTGTAGAAGGAAGGGATATTCTTGCCTCATTTTTTTTTTTGGAGAACTTGGAGAATTTTGGAGCTTGGAAGTTTTCTTGGACAAAGGGAAAAGTTTAGAGTCTTGGAAAGCATTGTAGAGGTAGGATTCTTAATCCTTTTCTTTCCTAGTTGTGCTTATCTTGTTAACTATGCATTGGTCAATAAAATGATGTGTGTGAAATGATGTGTTGTAGAGTTGTATGGTGAATGTAGTTTGTTTGTTTTGTTACTTTATTGTTTTTCTTTTTTGTTTTACTCTCCACCATCATTTGGATTGATGGTTTTTGGAGAATGTAGGGGAAGAGAGAGGGATTTCCCTCTCAAACCTCATGGTTGTTGGTCAAGCCATGAAGGTCCCTTCTCATCCTCTCATATGGTTTGAGGTGGGAGAAAGGTTCATATGGCTTGAACCTTTCCCCATTCTTGGTGAGGAAACCCTTTTGGGTTTGAAAATCCTCCCAAGAAGGATTTCTATGAATAAAGGAGGAATAAAGAGGATGAATGATTAGGAGGAATAAGGATTTTTGTAAACATGCTTTTGTTGGTGATCCTATGGTTGGACACCTTTGATTTGGGCATCTTATTTCTTCTCTTCCCCCTTTGTGAGGTTGACCTTGTTCTCCTCATGTTGTTGTTTTGCCATGTGTAGTATGTCTAAGTGTTTAAATGGTCTTATGTAATTCTTGTTTTGTTTATCCCCAATTTACTTATGCACATTGTGGAAGTTTGTTCCTCTCTCCCATGGGCTTGGGGGAGGCTAGGATGGCTTCTAACCATGGAAAGGCATGTGATGATGCCTATTGGTTGGGTGGTAAACAAGCCTTGTCTCTTATTTCAACATCCTTGGAAGAACAGCCAAGTTTGGAGATAGTTGGAGCCTCTTTGCCATCTTGGTCCTCTTGGTCATCTTCATCTTTTGAGGGCATTACTTTCATTTTGTAAATAAATGTGGATTTGTGAAGTTTTACCTTCTTGTAAATACCTATTTTTATACTTGTTGCTACTTGTAAACTTTAGTCATTACTAAGGATTTTTTCCTTCATTATTACAAGAATCTTGTAATATTATCATTTTGAAATCATAATGAAATCATGAGCCCTTTTTATTTCAATGTCTTCATTTGGAGGCCTTGTTGTTTATAAATCTGAAAAATGCAGTTATGCATTGTACATTAAATTTGTAATTTTTATTTGTGTCTACTTCTCAAGTTTTGGGGAAAAAAAAAGAATCTATGAAATGGCATATGTGTATTTTTTGAAAATAAATATGAAATTTATAAGTTAAGTACTCTTTTAAATCTACATTTTTTTTATGGCATCACACTAACTGCATAAGGCTCAAACAAATATTAGACAAAATAAAATATGTATACAAATGCTTGAGTCAGATTGACCTCAGTGGTGACCCCAATGTGATTTTCACTAAACATTACACTACATTTCAAATTAAATATAGTTTTTGTGTATGTGCGACAGTATCATGTCCCTTGAAACTAGGTTTTCCTTATGCCATTTGCAAAAAGATAATGGGATAAAACTACATATCCCTAATATTATATGTATGATGGAATTCATAATTTTCCCTTCCTATGAATTGAATAAAGCATCACAAATGCAGTACTCAAGTGTTCCTTTTTCCCAATAAGATGATACAAATTAATAACACTATTTCCTATTTATCCCTTGTTTTCATGTGTTTTTGCAAGGGAAAAATTCAATGTCAAAAATGACAACTTAACCCTAGTGTCAAATATTTCTTATAAATCCTCCTAAACACCCCTCCAAATCAGTCTTACCTCTATGTCAGACCTATCCCATCCTTGTAGGACCCCATATCTATTATATATAATTTCCATACTTTTTGAAATGTTGCAATAAGATGACTCATTCCATTCAGTGTAGTGCTTCTAAAGGTGGATTCTTTAGTAGGCCTGGAAAGACTATTTTTGGCCATTTTGGGAAATGTGTACATCCTCTAAGACAAAGTTAAAGCATAAATTTCATTAGAAAGTGGTATTAAGGAGATAATAACATGTTGAAACTTATTTGATGTAGAGAAAACTAATTTTCATCATGGATTCAAATAGTTAAGAGAAATCATCGATAACCTTACTCACAGCTCTATAAATGAGGATCTTGTCTAAATACCAAAAATGGCTCTACTATGCATTTTTTGACTTATTTCACCTTATGAGTTTATATAAACACCATATCCTATCTAATACCCTTTTTAGACACCTAAAATCCACTTACACGTGCTTTAATGCTAAGATTGCACTAATTATCCTCTTTCTCGTCATTTCCATAGTAATTAGCGATTTTCGCTAATTAGCTAACATTCCTCTTCATATTCATTAATTAATGACCTTTAGTTAATTAATTAGACTTATTATCTTTAAGGATGTCGATTAACGACCTTTCGTTAATTAATATCCACTTCTACTTGGGTTAATTAATTATTAGTAATCAATTATGCTCGTAACTCTAAATCAATAAATTACCATTTATTGGATCAAGTTCCTCTCTTACATCCCGCAAATCATACTAATTGTCCTCTAATTAGCTTCTATAATCTTACCTCTACCTATTAATTAATCACCTTTTATTAATTAAAACACCTCCCAACTCCTATGACTTACTAATGACAAATTAAACGCTTCTAAATCAACATTACCTTTTATAAAACAACTTTATACATTTCTAATTTTGTTTTAGCTTTATCCCACATTCATCAATTTACTAGCCTTTCATCTTCATGAAAGTTATATAAAGAACCATCATTACCTTTCTTCTTGCACCATGCTTTGAATAGTGAAAATGATAAGCATTTTTATCTTGAGCTATTAACGATTGTTGGAAATAGCTTCTCCATCTTGCATCCTTTCACTCAAAATTGAGTAATATGGGAAGATCCAAAATGGCCTTGAAGCCATTCTCCATGATATTCCATTCTCAATACTTGAGATCAAGTAAAAATCCACTTTTATTACTTATGTTCTTCATAGGTTCATATTTTAAGTTAGCAATCATAGAAAGTAGGAAAAATCTTAGCATGTAATTTCATTTATACATAGAAAAAACATTTCCTGTAAGATCTTATCTTGATGGTTCATTGTTTAATTAGAATTTTATTTTGAAGATATGTAGATATTATTTTAAATTTATACCTTAGTTAATTATACATGAGCACATATGGCATGCTCGGTGGGACTTACTCCATTGTCCTTTGCACTTAATTTCAAGTTTTCGTAGTTATGTTTCAAGATTTGTTACTAGCTCTCTTTTACACATGTTGATCTAACTTGTTTTTCTTAACTTATTTTTTTGATTTTGTATGTGTTGAGTCTTCCTTATAGGTATAAAGAAGGTGAAGTGCTCGAAAAATTGGATCTCGATGGGAAAATTTCAAAATTTCTCCATGTTTTCATGTTTATAGCTTTATTTTTCAATATTCTACATGATAGTTTTGTCAAGTTCTTAAAAATCTTAAATGCTTGAGAATGTAGGTTAGATGATAATGCTGAGTCTTTTATTTACATATTAATGTGGTGGGTTGTTGTCAAAATTGAATCTTGGTGAGAAAATTTCAAGATTTCTCCATGTTTTCATTTTTAGAGCTTATTTTTTCATCATTGTACATGCTAGTTTTGTCAATTTCTTGAAAATGTTAAGTTTTTGATCGTGAATTTTAATATTTAATAGTGTTGAGTATTCTAATCATATACTATGGTGATGGGTTGTCAAAATTGAATCTTAGTTGGAAGAATTTGACCTTTTTGCAGATTAAGGGACATTTTTTTCATATTTTTTGAGTACATGTTAAGTGCATACTAGTGAGCATAAGAGCATATGCGTAACCCATCTTTCGAAGGCCATAAATTTTTCTCCTGATCTTGAAATGACTCCATTTTTTTGCTTTGGAAAGGTATTGAAGTGAACTATGCAATGAAAACATAAATTTGGGATTTATACTTATAGAAATTGCAGGTTTTCCCTTTATTGTAAAACTATTCATTTTCTAACATGTCTAATGTTTTGATGAATGTTGTATTTCCATGCTTTACTTGATTTAGACCAAATATTGTGTATGATATTATCTTGCACATTTTGAG
The DNA here is from genome assembly GCA_019776745.2 of Taxus chinensis. Taxonomy (NCBI): domain Eukaryota; kingdom Viridiplantae; phylum Streptophyta; class Pinopsida; order Cupressales; family Taxaceae; genus Taxus; species Taxus chinensis. The sequence goes on along the minus strand of CM034156.1, from coordinate 438,619,517 downwards.
AATCAAAATAATCTTTGATTTCTATATTTTAAACATTTGGATTAACTTGGAGAGTTGATTATTCATTTTTCTTAAGGGAATGAACCTTTTACAAAGAAATTTTTTATGGTCCTTTGATTTCAAGTTTTTCATTTCTATCTAGTTGGGGTAAAGTTTTTTTATGCTATTCTATTGCACGTTAGGGTGATCTTGAGAATCAAAAGAAACTTTAGTCTTCATTTCTAACATTTGGTTATTTGGAAACTTAATCTTTAATTTTTGGTTTAAGGGAATGAACATTTATTAATATTTTTGTATGGTCCATTAATGGTAAATATTTTCTTTACTTTTTATATGGAGCATTTATTATATATACTATCCTCTTGCATCCTTGGATGATCTTGAGAATAAAAAACAACTCTTAATCCTCTTTTAAATAATGTGATTTACTTGGAGAAATACTAATGATTGTGTTCAGGACCTAAATACACTTATCAAAGAATCAAGATTGAAACAAAATACTAATTTAATTTGATGTAGGTTGTCAAATAGTTTACAACTAAACCAAATTAAGAATAAAATATAAAAAAACACACCACATTCATAACGATGTATTTGCAAGTTTGGATAAGAATACATCCCGTCTGCTTAACCAGGATATAACCCCTTTGGCATAATCCTTAAGCTACAACAATGGGGGTTGTCCTAGGAACCCTATAGTAGTCCAAGTAAGAGGGAACCTTATGGAAGAAATGGAAAGTGCTTCGCACACCTACTTGAATAGTTTTACCTTTGTGAGATTTAACGTCAAAGTTATCCATATTGTGACCCCAATGAGAGTACATGATGAATGCATTAATTGATCACTGTACTTGAAGGGGGTAAAGTAAAATTGAGATAACCCAAGACTAGTTAGTGTGATTTTTTTTGTAAATCGAGCTCGTATCTAGATAACTTGTGACACCTAGTTGAGTGAACCTCCTAGGAAATCCATTCAGTCTTTGGAGATAACTTGACCAAATCATTGTTGTACAGAGCCATCATTCATCATGAAACGTGTGAAGCATTAATTTTTCTTAGTTTTTCACTCACCCTAAGGAAAGTTGAAACTCAGTTGAAGTGAGGAAAACATTTTTCATCCTCACTTTTACTACTTCCTTCCCTTTCCTTTCACACTTTGTTGATTAGAAAAAGAGTGACTACCTGTGTATTGCCAATTGATTGTGTCACCAATTTTATGTCTGTTTACACTTATCCATGTTTGCGGATGGGTTGTTAAACGTCTAAAGTGTCTAAGAACATTTTTATATCATTGGTATCTTTTTTTGATCTTGATACCCAAGTCAAGATCGTCATCGTAGTTAGGTTGGATTCATCACCTTGAATCTGCTTTGAACAATTATCTTGTTTATATTGTGTTACTACAATTTTGGTATTTACATTGTGTTTCTTGTAAAATTGACCTAAATATCTATATTGTGATGTTACGCTAAATACACTTTAACAATTCCTAGGTATACTCTAGCTTTAGTTTGATTTCAATTACTACCTTGATTTTGAAAAGTGTTGAGTGTTACCATTTGTGCACATTATATCAATATCATCTTGATATTAATACCTTAATATTTCAAAAATTTTGGTTAACATATTTGAGTGGAATTGTTGTTTCGCTCACAATCGTAACTGCTACTTTTTGGAATATAGGTCTTAATTGGATTCAGGATTGATTTTAGTATACTTTGTTTGGGGATAGTGTTAACTCCTTGTTATTACTTATGCCTTTTTCATTTATTTGAACTCGACATAAGTAGTGACATTTTGTTAATAATCTTAAAAAAAAAACTATCATTTTGGAAACAACTTGGGAAGTAAGTTCAGTGATAGATTTGTTCAGAGCAAACCTTGTGTGATTGTTTGTTACAATTATTCATCATTTTGACTTATCCATTTATGACAACTACTTTGATCCATTGATTCTTCATTATTATTTGGTCACTAATTTGGATTTGTGTTTTGAACTTGCGTGATTGTTGCTTGTGTTTATACACCCTATTAAATCATTTCTAAGACAATACTTTGGGTCTTTGATCATCTTGATCTTCTTGTTTTTTCCTAATTTCATGGTCATTTTTTAGTATATCTTTCAAACCTTAGAAATTTTTTTTCCTATCAAGTAACTTTTTCATTAATCGAACATCAAAAATATTTCCTTTGTATCCTTTATGTTGCTAAAATTTTGATCAATCCTTTGAAATTTACGCCTCCAAACTTGTTGAATTATCAATGTTATGTCAACACGATGTATGTTTTTCTTAGCTTCCATTTAGAAAATAACACAAGCATCCCCTATCTGTTTACAAAATGTCTAGTCGATTGTCGTTATGCTACCCAAATTGACATGGAACTTCCTTCTATTTGAAGGAGTTCAATCACACTATCTAGGTCTAGGCATTTAGACTTAGTGAATTCCAACCATGACTGATTATCACAAGGTTCCTTATAGGTATGACCATAAAGAATCAAAATTTAGGTGTTCACATCAAAATATTCCCATCATGACTAAACCATGTTTATTTCTTCACGCTAGACAACCCATTCAGGTAACCATTTCCCCACCTTCATCTCATAGTCAGTGGTATGGTTTGGAAACTTATGATCAAAATTATTATTTGGGTTCCCCCCACTCTTCTTCTGATTCCAATCCAAACATTTCCTCTTCTTTTGAGGATTTCAATCTAAATATTTCCTCCAATTCTTCTGATGATTTGGATCCAAAATACTATTCAGATTCATCTAATTTGACTATTAAGTTGTGGTCCTCCCCTTATTTGCATGATCTCCTCCATCATACTTCTACTGTGATTCTTGAGTCCACCCTGTCTTCATGACACATCCTTTATCATTAATCCAATTCAAATCCTAAGTTGTAGTCCTCCCCTTCTTCGTAGGACCTTCTTTATAAAACATCTAATGTGATTCTTGAATCATTTTCCTCCCTTTCTTCACAGGGCCTTCTTCATTGATCAACCCCACTAATTCTTCCTTCTTCGAAGATTCATACAAATCAAATTACTTCTAGGAAAACATCCAAATTGAATCCTAAGTCACAAAAAACTTTTTACTTAATCCTACTAGTTTACAAATGATATATCATCATATAGGTAGGTCCACATCACCCTCTTCTATTCCTGAGAATTCTTACTCCACGTATACTTCATCCCCCACATCACCTTCTTCTATCAATAATCATAAAACATCTTCTCAATATTTCACACCAGATGGCCCTTTTTCATCCAATCAAACCCCCATGGTCGATCGAAAACCCATACCAATTGATTTCTTTCAGAACGAAGGAGTGATCATGGTCTTTATAAGGGCACATAAAGATATCCCTCTAACAAATTACGAGGAAGGATTATCTTTATACCTCAATGAGTTCATGTATTGTGGGGATAAGGTTGATTCTATTTATCAAGAAATAGAGGAAGATCCTAAGTGCATGCAACTTCATCCTCATGTTATTCTTCCATCCTCACATTCTTCATTTTGTGATGAACTACCTTGGTCTAGTATTAAAAAATGGCCCATCTTCTCATCACCCAATTCTTCTTTACATATCACAATTCCTCAATTACAATCATACTTTGGGTCATCGCCTAGTAGCCCATTACCTTATTATATGTATGGGCCACGTCCAAGTATCCCTTCATCATCTCATTGTGGGTCTCCTCCTGGTAGTTCACTATCTTCTATTATTGGGGAACCTCCAAGTAGCCTCTTGTATTCTATGTATGGATCACCTTAGGTACTCCATAATGTTCTATTCTTGGGCCACATCCTAGTAGCCCTTCATCTTCTATTCATGGCTCACCTTCTTGTAGCCCCTCTTCTTTGATTCTTGGACCATGTCCTCTTAGACCATCACATTATTCTCCTATAAATGATTGTGGAAAGGCAACCATAATTCCTCACATTCATCCCATAAATTCTAAACATCCACATTCTTTTCCCAATTCTCGAGATCAGATAAGTTACACATTATCTTATAAGAAACCCAGACAATTTTTTTACCTAACTAAGACGAAAACTCCAAAGAGATACAAATCTCCCAACAAATCAAATGATTATAAAATTCAAAATCAAACGCAATTCCAGAATGCAAACCAATCTACCCATTAAGTATGGTGCAAAGTGTAGAAACCCATGGATAGGGAACTCAAGCTCCCACATACAAAACCCATGTTTCAAAACAAATCACAATCATTTGATGAGTTTCAGCTCACCCCGATCATCAAGATTAGGTATAATATTACACTTGATAAGCAAACACGTTTAGTCTCTGTTATCAAATAAATCGTGTACATCGTTGTTGGATCTTATCATGTAGAGTGACATGTTTCATTCTAATAACCATTAAAAAATAAGAAAATACAAAAAATACAAAAATACAAAAAAATGAGAAAAATATTAAAAATAAATGGTACAAATATCAAATATTGCAATTAGGTATTGCATACGCATAAATGTTCTTTCTTCCCTTTATTTCATATTCCTCTACAATTCTTCCACCATTTTCATCCCTTAAATGATATTTTGGTTAGCTTATTTTGTACAAATTTTGTGAAATTTATCTCTATGGTATCCATTTGACCTTGGTCTTTCATCATCTTGGTAAATTAAAGAACGACCGACCTCTTAGAGATCCTATCACTATCTAAATATAATAAAAATTTTGGGAGGAATTTTTGGGCGTATTTGTTGACACTAGCCAATGTCTTTGTCAAAATCACTTCCACATCCTTCCATCAAGCCATCAGTGGTTCTTAACCCCTTGTCAAACAAGAGAGCTGAACTAATTTTTCAGAAAGAAAAAGAATCAAAATCAATCAATCAACGAAGAAAAAGCTACAAAGAAAAAACAAATTGAGATATAACTCTCTCTTGGGGTATTTCCAATAACCTCTACCGGGGCTATGGATGCTTGACTGATAGTAGAGAAATGTTGAGATTTGAATCAAATGCATCTCCGTTGGGGCTATGGATTCCTGGCTGGCAGTGGAGCAATGTATGACTCTCCTTCCACAATCCATTCCCAAATCACCTTTCAAACTAAATCATTCTTACACATTGGATAGTGTCTTCAGTTGCTTTCTATCAACTCTTTTCTTCAAGAGGTAATTCATTTCCACATGCGCACACGAGATCTTGATGAATAAATAGGATTAGTATGTTACTAAGTGTTGATTTTTGGACCTTGTTAAAACTCTTGCTTTAGTGCATGTCTTGTCTCATGATTTGTGCCTTGGGATAAACACTTTTTCATCGACCACCTTCTAAATATTTTCATAGCATCCTTTGTTCTTCAAATTTTCTTAGAACATCCATGTTTATAGGATGTCCTCTTTGCCATGTTTGCCGACACTTTTATCCCCTTTTAATAAGATAATTTTCTACTTCCTTTCTCTCATGTGTTTCTTGGTCAGCTTACACTAGGGGCATAATTTCTCCCTCATGATTGAACCCATTTAATATTTTCATTGACACCCATTCAATGTGTGAAGAGTTCTCCTTTGAATACTCCCACCTAGTTAATGGGGAATTTTAAAATATTCACTTTCTTATGCATACACACGGAATTTTCCCCTTGTACATCGCATCTATCACTGGGGGAATCCATGCTTCTTTATCTTCTTATACATAGTTTAAGAAAACTTTCAAAATAAAAAAATTCAAATATGTTTCTTAAAAATAAAAAACAATAAAAATCATCCTACAAAATGTCACTCTTTGGTTCTGGCCTTTTCTTGTGCATGACTTGCGGATCATCTTGATCTACCTCCATTAACAAATCTAGTTTTCCTATTATGTTTGTACTCTGGGGCACAAAGAGTTACTTGGTACTGTTTCATAGTGCACTTCTTTTCATAGGACCCAAGTGTCATCTGTTATTCCCCTTGCATGTATCCTTTCATGGGGAACCATCTTTTAACCCTTTTCGTTAATTCACACAGGTTGAAATCAAAGATTAATAACAAAAACATTGCATTATGTTTCTCTGTTAGGTTATCTTGTTTAATTTATCATATTGCATTGCATTATTTATGTTGCAGGGAGTTAGGCATCTTTTACTTTCTCGTATTGCATATCATTTTGTATATTGCATGGAGTTGGTGTTTTAAGCAATGGAATTTTTTTCGTATATGGATTTTCATGTCATACTACACTTCTGTTCATTCTTTTTAATAAGGACCGATGACGTTGATCATAAGAAAAATGATGAAATAAAGTTGGTTTTTACATCGGCAAGATGATAACTATATCCATATATTTTCATCTTCATTTTTCTTCCATATCACTCTCTTTCTATTAACACTTTTATTCAAAATAAACTTGGGGAAATAGGGATCAATTCTTCTAATTATTCTATTATGTTATTTCATCTTTTCTATCGTCAATCACCATCTTTCATCGCCCCATCGACAATCGAGGGGGCATCCTTCATTTTATTAATTTTTTCTTGTATCTCTTCAAAAAAAATATTTTTTTGTACTTTTATACTATCTTTGAAGTGGTGTCACTTATGCCACCCAAAAGAGGGGAAAATGTAGACACCTAAAATCTACTGATGTAGGCTTTAATGCTAAGATTGCACTAACTATCATCTTTCTTGTCATTTCCATAATAATTAGCACTTTTCTGCTAATTAGGTAACATTCCTCTTCATATTTGTTAATTAACGACCTTTCATTAATTAATTATCCTTCCTATATTTAAGGATGTTGTTTAATGACCTTTCGCTAGTTAATATCCACTTATGCCTTGGTTAATTAATTATTATTAATCAATTACACTCGCAACTCTACATCAACAAATTACCATTTATTGGATCAAATTCCTCTCTTACATCCCGTAAGTCATAAATATTGTCCTCGAATTAGATTCTACAAGCTTACATCTACCTATTAATTAATCACCTTTGATTAATTAAAACATCCTCCAACTCCCATGACTTACTAATGACAAATTAAACTCTTCTAAATCAAGATTACCTTTTATAAAGAAACCTTGTCCATTCCTAATCTTGTTTTACCTTTATCCCACATTCATCAATTTACTAGGCTTGCCTCTTCAGGAAAGCTATATAAAGAACCATCCTTCTTTCCTTTGTTCTTACACCATGCTTTGAATAGTGAAAGATATAAGCATTTTGATCTTGATCCATTCTCCATTGTTGGAAATAGATTCTCCATCTTGCATCCTTTCACTCAAAATTGAGTAATATGGGGAGATCTAGAATGGCCTTGTAGCCATTCTTGGTGAGATTACATTTTCAATCCTTGAGATAAAGTAACAATCCACTTTGATTTCTTATGTTCTTCATAGGTTCATAGTTTAAGTTAGCAATCATAGAGATTAAGAAATAGCTTAGCATGTAATTTCATTTATGCATAGAAAAATCATTTCCTTTAAGCTCTTATCTTGATGGTTCATTGTTTAATTAGTATTTACTTTTAAAGTTATGTCGATATTAGTTTAAATTTATAGCTTATTTAATTATAAATGAGCACACCCTTCATAAAATGTAAATTCAATCATCGAGTATATCTCCATTCACGCAAACTCTTCTTACACTTACCTTTTTTGACTAGATATTTTCTTTTTTGTACTAACTCTTCACCCAAGACAAGATTTTTTTTGTTCTTTTAGTCTCAAAATCCTCTTACAATGTCTCACAACCTATTACACACTTAAAATAATGTTATATTAACCTTGATATTTATTGAAAAGGAACTAAATATCTACTCTCTCTTAATGTTTCCCAAACTACCTTTTTTATGCTCTCAAGAACCAACAATCTGCAAAAACATTTTATCAAGCATATCTTATTATAAGGTTAAAAAATCACAATATCATTAGAATACCAATTTATTTTTAAAATTATTATACCATATAAATTTCATAACACATCTCTTCAAAAAACGTGAGTTATGCTCATTTTACCGTGTTTGAGCATGATTTTTTGTTCTCATAACAGGGTCTGAACTGATTTTTCATCACAACTTTGAATAAACATATAATATAGAAAAACAGTTAAAAACCAATTTACACAAGGTCATCATTATTTTGAAGTAAAAATTTAAGATAATTCGGAGTTAGAAATAAAAATTTATGATTTCCGTTATGAAACAAATCATTAAAACTTGCATACAGAGTCACTGTTTTTACATGCAAGCCACAAATTATTTTACATGTCAAACTACATTTACCTCCTGGAGTGAGTCTGAAAAAATTCTTCATGTGAAACAATATATAAAATATAAAAAATCAAACTAAAATTCAAATAATTTAAAACCAATTTATGAGTTTCATCAAAGAAAACAAATTTCCACATATAAATCAATATAATTGCTTACAAAATTTGCAGGTTACATCCTTTACTTGCCTTCCCCTCATCTTCCTTCCTTGAGGAATGATATCTCAATCAATCCCTCTCTCTCCTATATTTTAATTTTTCAACCTTGCATGTAACCTTTTCTTGCTTCATAATTGATTTTATGACCTTTCATGTTCCCTGATGACTCACTTATCTCTCATGCCTAACAAACTTTAGACGACTCTTCATATGATCTTTCAAATATAGAGACTTTGACATTATTTTTAAAAAATTACAACTCCCTCACACATTCTAGGACTTATTTTTAACATAAATATAATCACTCCCATCCATTTCAAACCATATAAACACCCCCAACTCACAACTAAATTTTTGAAATTTGAATTTGCATTTTTGTAGGGAAAACACAATTTTGAAATTTCAAGATCTTGACCACTTAGAATCACTTCCTCGTGACTTTAAAACATTCAAGTTGACCTCATACCTATATAGGTTGTAATTTTTATGACCTCTTGATGATGCTCCTACATCATACTCCCATGTTGGAGAAAGTATATTTGTACTTGCTTGCATAGTTCCATCTTCCTTGAATTCTTTATCTTCATTGCATGGTCTTTGTCTCCTTGCTGCACTTTCTCTATCCTTGTTTTCTTCACACCCACTTGAATCCCATACTTTGATTTTAATCCCTCCATTTTCTTTGATATTTATCCTTTGCTTCTTGATCTTATTTAGTACTTTCATCATATTAAAGTATCTAATATTTGTACCTACACATACAAACATTATAACCTAAAAAATACATTGTTCTTCATCTTTTATGTTTCTCATCATCCATATAAAGTCCATATCCATGATGTAGTCATTATTTTCCTTGTCAAAATTTGCACTTTCTTGACTAATTACTTGCTCATTCTCATTCTTTACAATACTAAGTTGTCCTTTACCTATACCATCCTCTTCTTTACCCTTATTTATAGCATATTGTGTCCAATAAACCACTATAATATCATCTACACCTGCACTTTTCTTTCTTTCATCCATCTCATCTAATATAATTTACAAAAGAACATCCATATCATCCACCAAAACTTCACTACATTATTTCTTATCATCATGTTTATCATTCTTAAATGCACACATAGAGTATTCTTGAAAAATTTAAAGGAATTCATCCAAAAATTCATCAATGTCAACCAATAAAACATAAAATTAACTCACCTCATAATTGCATTTTTGAAATTCGAATTTGCATTTTTGGAGGGAAAACATAATTTTTATATTTTAAGATCTTGACCACTTAGACTCACTTCCCCATGACTCTAAAACATTCATGTTGACCTCATAGCTATATAGGTTGGAATTTTTATGACATCTTGATGATTCTCTTGCATCATTATTTAGGAAAGTTTAGGAAATATTTAGAGGTTTAGGAACAAACAATGTAACATCAGGTTTCTAAGGTGTAAGGAAAAAGTAGTCAAAACAAGTACCTGATATTCCATGGATGATTATTGGAGCTCCGTAAGGAGTTAAGAGGAAAAAAATTACTCATTATAAATCTTGGAGAATTCTCTACATGATGAATTCTTTAAATCCTTCACAAGATATAGGCCCTTCTTACCACATCTCATTTTTGGTAGGCACACCTTGTTATCCCGAGAGAAAGGATATTTTGAGGCGATTCAATAAGTATTGGATCATGAGACCCATACCATTCATATTAGAAGGTTTTTTGGGTTCAATTTCATATAGGGAAGCAATAAAAAGGACCTCTTGGATCTCATGCAATCAAACTTTCAAATTCCCTCTCTTACAGGTAAAGGTTTCACATTTACTCAATTATTTGAGGAACAAGTGCATGAAAAATTTCATTCTCCATCCTTTACCTATCCCTTGAGGATATGGGGCATAAGAAAATTTTCCAAACCCTATTTAATCCTTATGGTTAATCATATGAAATTTTTGAAGCTTCAAAATGGTTTTTAATCCCTTTTCACCTCATTCGAGCCTTCCCATTAACCAAATCATGTTGCACCCCTTTTCAACTCCATATGGGGGTGCATTTTTTTCCCTCATGGCCATGTAAATTTGGGATAGAGGGGAAGATAAAATGTCCCCCTCTCTTTGTACTTGTGTTTTTTCTCATATGGCCCAGTCTCAGCCTTCGGGTGCTAGAATGTTGATTGTTTTGATTTCCCCATCATCGAATCATACTATGACACATGGTAGGACCAGATGAGGGTGAATTTTTGTGTCCATCCTATACTGATACCTTTGGAATAGAGTGGAAAATAAAATTATCCCCTTACCAAGGAGTCTAAGTACCAAAGAAAAAACTAATTGTTGTTTCTCCACCTGTCTCTTAAAAGCATTGTTGGAAGCTTTAAAGCTCAAGATTGAATATTTTCACCTCTTTCTTCATCACAGTTTTAGATAGAATCCATTTTTTATGGTTGAAGGAATACAAATACCAAAAAAATATTATTCATACTACTCACCATGCATTAGAGACACTTGTGGTTGCAAGAAATAGAGCTTTCCCCATTGTTCTTCATCCAGAAATCAAAGCATGAGATCCTTGTATGAGATAGAACGCAACAAGAATTCATTTTTGGAATTTTTTTTATTTTTATCATTGTCAAAGATTCAATCCCCATTAATTTATTCCATGACACAATAGAAAAAGGATAACGAGGCACATCTTCACTTCCCAAATATTTGGTAATCAAAATCACATGAAAATTAGAGGAAATGATCCTTGAAAAATCTAGTTTTTCATGCAATAGTTTTTGTGGCATGAAGAACCCATAATTTATGGATATGGAGGATTTTGTTTTTCATTAGCATTATTACCTCCTTAAATAAAATTTCAAATTCCAAAATATCCATTAGGTGAAATCATCTAAAAATCAGAGGGAAGGGTCTTTAAAAAATCTAGTTTCATTTAAACTAGTTTTTACATGATGAAGTTACTAGTTTTTCACGATATGGAATGATTTTTTCTCAGTATTATGTCATATTTTATGAATAATCCATTTCCCCTCTTTTTTGGATGAAAAAATCATCCAAAAATTGTAACAAGGAATCTTGGAATAAAACCCAGAATTTTAAGTACATTTTTGTCATAGTTCCACATCCACAGTGCACTTAGTAAAAATATCATATGACCATGGTGAGGCATGGATAAAATTAGTAAGTGGTTTAGAAAAAGTAATTCACAACATCCATGATCCTCCACTCATTAAATAAACATATAGGAATGAGAATAGGTAATAATTTAAAAAAAAGTAGCTCGAGGGCCCACCTGCTAAAAATAGAAAGTCCCATTTCCATGTATAGAAATTTATAGTTATCTTTGATTTCACTCATCTCACTGATTTTTCCATCCTCAAATGTTCTTAAGTTTATATCACATATTTAATTGGATATTCAACCTTCCACAATGATCTTGAAGCCATTATCATCTCTACAATGAGATGAGCTAGGTGAGTTGGTCAATTTTGTGGATTTATATAAGTTGAATTTAGCTGAGCTACCCACAGTGAGTTTGAGTTGGGTTGGTCCTAGTGGTGAGCTAGTCAATAATTCATCCTTTTTTATAAAGATCCTATGCAAGTGAACAAGGTCAAGTAAGCTGGGTGAGGTATTCGAGTTGCAGTGAGATGAGTTGTTAAAAAAAATTGTTTTGGAAATCTTGATGAGCTGGTTGGAGTGATCTCAGTGATCTCAATGATCTCAGTGAGCTAAGGGAGTTGATTAATCAAGCATCAAGAGGATCATCATGAGAAATTACTACGGACATCTTGAGCTCACATAAAGGGATTTTGAAATAATGTTTCTAAACACTATTTTGGTAGTCCAAGGTGTCTCTACATCTTACAGAAGGAGAATATGGTAATCATAATGCTTCAGATTAGAAAAAGGATATTCTTCAATGGATTAGTCAATCCCTTCCCCTCTCCTCTTCTCTCCCTTTCTTCTAATTCTTATTTGTACACAATCATTGTATTTTTTCCTATTCACTTAAGTGATAATATTTGTAATTTGTAAAAGTACTCTCTTGAAATTATAAGAAATATAATAAATTTGTCTCTTCTAGGGGAAATTGAAATCTCACAAGTGGAATAGGAAGATTAAGAGTCATGTGGGGGGAGATGAAAGGTAAATTCACAAGGCTATAAATTGGGATGGCCTCTCCATTCCAAAGGATCCTAGATTTTAAATATTTCTACTCTGTAGCAATTTTGAATTTTTTTTTGGATGTTGAAATTTTTATCACCAACAAAAGGAATAAAAGATACATTCTTCCATTCCTTTTCTCATGTTTTCATCTAATCTCTCTTTCTTGTAACTTTGCAAGTATGTTGATCAAGAAGGAACTTGGTGTCCTTGATGAATGAATATAAATAATTATGTGTCTAGATTAGTTAGTGTCACTAGGAGTTTCATTGTTGATTTCCTCTAATTTAATGTTGAAATACTCTTGTTATTGGGTATGAACTTTGCAATTTCCTACTCACAATAATAACCTGTCCTTTCCTACATTTCTCTCCTTCACCCTTCACTACAAATTCCTCCCTTGTACCCCATACAAACACATTAACACATGTTCATTGAAGTGTTGTTTTGTGATCCCTAGCCTATTTGTCCAACCCATAACAATATACAGGATTAAAATATTTAACATTCAATAATGTGAGCCTCCCCATACATAATAAGGAGGGGTGTAGCCTCGTGAATGTTGGTTAAAAAATATAATTTTCCGTATCAAAAAATTATTTCACCAAATTTTTTTAATAGCTCTGGTGAGGAGAGATCTTCCATCGTGCACCCGTAAAGATCTTTGAAAATACAAAAAAAATCTTTTTTTTTTAAAATTCCAAAAGTACTATATATGCTCAAAATCCTCTTTGCACAGCCTATTGAGAAATCCAAACTTTCAAGTTTCCTTCCTTCTTGAGCACTTGAGAAAAGATGACAGAAAGAAGGTACATTTAGGGTGATTTTGTAGGTGGTTTTGTTGACCCCACATTCAAGGAACAATAAAGAAATTATTTTAAAATTTCTATTGTACCGGTTAGAAGATAAATTCTGGAAAATCCTCTTAAAGTTTAGACTGAATATCCAGTTTCTGAACCACGAGTCCTCATTCATCTTGAAGGAGAAAGAGAAGAAGAATGAGAATAGGAATAAGTGATAACACAAGAACCTTTGCCATGGGGGAAAAACACTGATCCATTGGATTTGGCTCCACCACTCCATGAAATTCCACAAGGATCAAGAAATGACTTGCCTAAGTTCTATAGATATGGAAAGAAACATTGTGATGATAATATCACAACCTTAATCACATCTTGTGGAACCCTTGGAGTACAACATGAAGATGTTACAGTGTGGTTGTTCATGGAATCATTTGAATATGTCATGACTGAATGGTTCTACTATTCTCCTTCATGATCAAATGTTGTTTAGAATGGTTTAAAAAATAAGTTTGAAGAAATATTCAAGACTATGGAAGATTTCCATATCATCCTTTCTCAACTTACTCAGATGAAGATATAACCACAAGAGTCCATGAAATAATTCATAGAGAAATTCGATAATTTGATCAACAAGATTACCATTGTTTCCCTTCCTAATACAAATAATATAAACATGTTCTTTATGAATGCTCAATTTCCTAAAGTAAGTTTCAAATTGCATAGATTTCAACCAATATATTTATATAACGATCAAAAAATTAATGTTGACATGGAATATGATCTCATCTTGCCAGGTAAGATCAAGAATCCTTCAAAAAAAGATAAATCCTAGGGTTCCAAAGATGAGAGAGTTGATCAAATGTTGTAGAAGTTGGAAAATGAATTGATAATGCTCAAAAGATAAGTTTATTAATGAACACTTGATCCAAACCAGCACAAGAATCAGGTTGTATGAGAACCTCAAAGGCTTTCCTTGGAGGCTTCTTCAGTCAATGTAATATGTGAGATCAATGAATATGGAGAATAAGATATTTTTGAATAATAAGTTAACACTTATTTCACTAAATCTAGACATATTCTACTGAATCTGGACTCCAGTATTATAAGTTTTGGAAGAAATCCAGCTCCATTTTTGCATATATTGGATTCCATTTTTGTTTATACTAGATTCCATTAGTATAAATATAGGATTACAATATTGTCATTATTATACTTATTCAAGTTCCAATTTTGCTATTATTGGATTCCGATTTCAGTATAATTTGATTCCAATTTCCCTATTATTGGAGTCCAATTTCACTATTATTGGATTCCAATATCACTATTATTAGATTCCAATTTCACCACTATTGGAATCTAATTTATAAATCCCTATTTTTAGGTTTTAGTTTCGCTATTTTAGGATTTATTTATTTTTATTTGATTTCCCCACAAAAGCCTAGTGGTCGCTATCTTACATAAGCCTAGCGGTTGCTAAATTACATAATCCTAGCGGTTGTTAACTTACATGATGAAAGTGCATGCTATGTGAAATAATCCTAGCTGTGTTAAAGTTACAGCTACCTTATGGCCACTAAGCTATATAACCCTAGTAGTAACTAAATTACATAATCCTTGTGGCCGCTATGTTACATAAACAGCCAATAAGCTACATAATCCTTGCGGTCAATAAGACACATAAACATAGCAGCCACTAAGATACATCTTATGAACACTTATTTGATTAGTTTGTAAAATGGAAATCATTTTAATGGAAATTAGTGGTCGCTAGGCAATTCAAAATAGAAGATAATCCAGATAATGTGAACTACTTTAATGCTTTTCTAGTCTATAAGTCATATAGAACAAAAAAGAGTTAAGAATTATGTAAAACATGTTGTTTTGAAACATGGATTTCACAGTTTATTAGTTCATACCTATGGTAGGTTACTATACTTTTCACAACTTATTTGCTCTTGTCATATCCTCCAATCAAATACATTTATTTATTCTAGTGTATATATTTAAAATGTGGGAATATAAATTAAACAATTTGATATTTTAAAAAATAAATAAAATTGATTTATTTGATTTTCTATTGGTTACTTTTTCATGATAATATAGATTATGGGTCGTATTCAAGTACATTTCTTTCAATAATATTTGAAGGAAAAATATTCAATTAACAAGTATCACAACAATTATGAAAACTTTAACATCAACATTTAATAAGTGTATAAATGAAGTGTTCTTTATTTTCAAAATATAATATTAATAAGTACATGCCACCTATTCAAGAATGCATGATGTTATTTATTATTTATCAAGCATGTCACACTCAATATTTTTCTAAATCGTTTATTATAACTTTATTACATTATAATTTTATTAGTATTGTGAATTACAATTTCCCACTTTGATAGATATTTATATATTAAATACTTCAAACATTGAAAATAATTGTAAATATTTTTTAAAGAACATTTTAAAACTTCTCTTGAACAACATTTTTTTTAACAATTTAACAGATTTATTGTTACATTTGAGAATAACATATGTGTCACAAAGAATTGTTATGAGTCCATAGTAATATAAGCCTAACAAAACATTCCTATCTAATACTTATACATTATTATATACTTATCTATTTTATGTCCACTTTAATTCAACTATTGGAGGTAGGAACTGGCCACTCATGGATCTTGTTTCCATAGGAAACCAATGCCTTCAGGATAACTATATTTAAAAATATATAAATATTGAATCCTTTCAAGGGTGTCTAGTTTAGCCAGTTTTAACTACAATTCGTTGATTATTGTTCTTGAAGTTGTGAAAGGTATTCCTAGATAACATCGTGTCCCCAATTTTTTATTTTAATTTGACATCCTTTTCATATTTTATTTGGTTTCCATGACTGAATGACGCTTCCTATATCAATATTTGTTGTTTCCCTTAATTTTGGCCACCATTTCTTTTTCTTTAAGAATTCCTAGTACCTTTCCTTTTATTTTTCTTTTACCATCAGCTGGTCTTACTAGTATCATATTCCCATTATGTACGCACATAGTAAGTTGAATGAAAAATTTGAAATATAATCAGTTTTCCATTTTTGACATTGGTCTACTTGTGCCAGTGTTTCTAGACATGAAGTAGTTACACATTTATTCTTCAGCTTTGTGCACTTTTCACATTTGACGAATAAGTTATTCTTGGTGATTGAAAAATGGGAAAAATTTCCCACTTAACGAGACATGTGTGGCGATATATCATAATTTCTCCCCACTGTTATGGATGTGAATGTAATAGTTGTGATACTTCTTGGAAATTGTTTCTATTTTCTTGTACTTCCAGTTAATGCTCTTTCTATTTTCCTATATTTCCATTTATTGCCCTCCTCTTTCCATTCATATAAGATTATTTGTATCCATAATGGGAACTCTTCAGGATTCTATGACATTAGTACCATTATCTGTCGTTTTCACTTTCTTCAAGGGTTTCAAAACCATTAATTGTGTATGGAACTCTCACTCTCCCATTAAATACAATAGTTATTTTGGCAGCGAATAAGCTATACCCCATTTCTCTGCAATGGAGTGTAGTTTTGGATGGATAAACTAGTCCCTTTACAAGTATAAAAAATTTTGGAGGGTAAATCCACATATGCTCCTTCGAATACATAGTTCAATTTCAACTGTATCCAAATGTAAAAAGAGAAAATTAGTAGCCTTGCCACTTAAATCCATTATGAAGAATTTGAAAATGAGTAATATCAATAAAAATTCCAAGGTTAAAACAAATGCTTGAAATCATAATGAGAAAATAAAAATAATTATCTTATATAAACATCTCTTAAACTTCCTTCAATCTAATTATTGAACAAATGTAGAATTTGGCTAGCATTCAAGATAGTACATAAGTGATAGTCATCATTTATGCCACATATCAATCTTGATATCATCATACATATACGACTAGTTGTGCATACCTTATTCAAATAAATAAACGTTAAGATTGAAAATCCTATCCAAATTATACTCTATGATAGATGTCATCTATTTTAGAACTTAACATCCTTGAAAGGTGTTAAACTTGACGGAAGTTTAGATGATTTTCGTGATTTTAGACGTATAATACTTTCAAATATTTTATAGAACCATTACGTGTGAATTACATGTTTAAATTGTGACCTTTAATTTTTATATACATTTATATAAAAAATTTATCTGTATACATTAAGCATAGTTAAAAAAATGCAATAGTCATTTATAAAAAATTTAAGTAGTGTATAAATAACATTGTTCTATATTGCCGTTGTTTTGCTGTTAAGTCTCGTTTGTGCTGCTGTTTCTAGGCTTCGGTGTTCTTTGCTGTAACTTTTGTGCTTTGATACAGCTTCTCTGCTCCTCTCTCTTATTCAGGCTTTTAGGCCTCCTTTTGTACACAAGGGTATAGTCCCTTTCAAAAAACTATTTACCAATATTAAAAAAAAAACATTGTTCTATATTTTCGACATGTAATATTAAATCTTTACCCTCACTTAAAAATTGTTCGATAGGAAAAGGTGGCTATCAAATTTATGTTATTTTCATTCTAAATATAGTCATTAATGATTCCTCAAAAATACCATTTTTATTTTGATCTTAAATTTTCTCCGTACATTATATATTGTGTAGGTAAGTAGTGCTCCTATTGAGCCATATAAACGATTATATTAGGAGCTTAGATCCTACTAATGTGTGTATCATTTTATACATAAAACACATAGTGTATGGCTTTACATTGTTGTCTAGCCTGGCGGCCATTGGGACTTAATTTTTTCTCGTACACGCACTTATGTAAATATTTACTAGATTAACAGGTAAAAATGTGAGTGATCACACTTACAAGTGCAACTAATCACACTTCTAAGTGGGAGTCTCAATTCGCACATCTAAGTGTGATCACTCGCATGTCGAAGTGCAAGAACAAGAACATGTAACTGTGTTTAGTCATAGTTGAAGAGAGAGTATTGAACTTATATAAGGGATTTATTATACCCATATCCTAGTAGCAATGGATTGTTCCATGTGGCTGCATACAATAAAAGCAATATTTTTCCTTTATACTATATATATAACTAAATAAACTCAAGATTATTCCTTTATTATATATATATATATATATATATATATATATATATATATATATATATATATATATATATATATATATATATATATATATATAACTAAACACATCTAATATTGCTAACATTCAAATATTCGACCTCCACCTCAGTACACTTTTTGTTTATATAGTTATTACTTCATATCAGACTAAAACCACAACTTTAATATGAATTAAAGCTATTGTATATTTTGATGTTCTCATTATTGATTCCTCGTAAAACCAGTTCTATTCCAAACCTAAATTTTCCTCCTACATTATATATTGTATACGTAATTAGTGATCTTATTTTACTAAATAAAACATTATATTAGACTCTTAGATGTTGCTATTTTTTGTATCTTTTTATGTAGAAAACAAATAGTTTATGGAATTCAAAAAATATCTAGCCTAGTGTATGCAGAGCTTTATTTTTTCCCCTAATGTGGAGTTTAACTATCAAAATTTCATACATTACACAAATTACATTATAATATTATTACATTAATACTTTACTATACTAAATTCAATATTAATGAGAACCATTTCGTAAGGAAAAATGCTAATCAATGTTGTAGTTTCCTCAACATTAATTATCCATTAAACCAAACAATGTAAAATGTGTAATTTGAAAGTACATGTGCCATTGGAAATATGTGTGCCATTTGGAGTATTTAACTTTTTTCATCCATTAATTAGCCATTTAATCCAAAGTAATGTAAACTCACATGGTTGCCTTCTTAAATTCACACACCAAAGAAAGTAGCAGTTGGATTTGTCCATTGCAAAACAATATAAATAGACATTTTTTGAGTTTATTGATTGAAAATTTTCCTTTCTATTCTCTTCTTCAATGCATAAGTGCACCACTATGTTCATCAATTGAAAAATATGAGTAGGGAAAGTGTCAAAAATTTTGTGCAAACGTGCAACTATTTCTGAAACTTTTTAATTCCTCTCTGAATTTCCGCTCTGTGCCAC
>CM034156.1:438390053-438599553 GCA_019776745.2 Taxus chinensis | reverse complement strand
TTCAGCGGGGGGGGCACGTTGCAACATTGGACAATACGTTATTCGTGGTGATTGAAAAAAACTGGGAAAAATTTCCACTTAAAACGAGACATGGGTGGCGATATATCAGAATGTCTCCCACCGTTATGGATGTGAATTAATAGTTGTGATACTTCTTGGAAATTGTTTCTATTTTTCTTGTACTTCCATTAATATGCTCTTTCTATTTTCCTATATTTCCATTTATTGCCCTCCTCTTTCCATTCATATAAGATTATTTGTATCCATAATGGGAACTCTTCAGGATTCTATGACATTAGTACCATTATCTGTCGTTTTCACTTTCTTCAAGGGTTTCAAAACCATTAATTGTGTATGGAACTCTCACTCTCCCATTAAATACAATAGTTATTTTGGCAGCGAATAAGCTATACCCCATTTCTCTGCAATGGAGTGTAGTTTTGGATGGATAAACTAGTCCCTCTACAACTATCACACCTTTTGGAGGGTAAATCCACATATTCTCCTTCAAATACAAAGTTCATTTTCAACTATATCCACACATGTAAAAAGAGAAAATTAGTAGCGTGGCCACTTAAATATTAAACCTAGTATGAAGAATTTGGAATTGAGAAATATCAATAACAATTCCAAGGTTAAAATAAATGCTTGAAATCACAATGAAAAAATAAAAAATAAATATATTATATGAACATCTCTTAAACCTCCTTCAATCTAAATCTTGAATAAATATAGAATTTGGCTAGCATTCAAGACAATACATAAGTGATTGTTGTCATTTATGCCACATGTCAATCTTGATATCATCATACATATATGACTATTTATGCATACCTTATTTAAATCAATAAACGTTGATGATTGAAAATACTATCAAAATTATACTCTAAGATAGATGCCATCTATTTTAGAACTTAACATCCTTGAATGGTGTTAAATTTGATGTTCGTTTAAATGATTTTTTTGTGATTTTAGATGTAAAATACTTTCAAATATTTTATAGAACCATCATGTGCGACTTGCATGTTTAAAATATGACCATCAATTTATATATACATTTATATAAAAACTTTATCTCGTATATATTAAACATACTTTAAAAAAATGGAATAGTCATTTATAAATAAATTTAAGTAGTGTATAAATAACATTGTTTTGTATTTTTGACATTGTAATATTAAAAAATTAAGTCTCGTTAAAAATGCTGTTTCGATAGGAAAATCGGTGTTCTTTGCATCAAACTTTATGTGCTATTAGATACAGCTATCTCTGCTCATCTCTCTTATACAGGCTTACTAATGATTCCTCAAAATACACAAGGTTCTATTCCGATTCATAAAACTATTTACCAATCCTACATTAGATAACATTGTTCTAGGTAATTAGTTCGACATCTAATATTCAACCATATAAACTCATTTTATTAGAATTCTTAGATACCGTTAATGTGGCTGTCAACATTTATGTTATTTTCATTCTAACACATAGTGCATTAATGATTCCTCAAAAGTACCATGGTTTTAGTCTTGAAATGGACTTAAATTTTCTCTCGTACATTATACTCATTGTGTAGGTAAGTAGTGCTCCTACTGAGCCATATGAACAGGTCAAAATAGCAAGCTTAGATCACTACTTACAAGTATGTACTGATTTCACTTCATAAAACACATGAGTCTATGACTTTACACTTCTAAGTGTGAGTCTGGCGGCCATTCACACATCTAAGTGTTTCTCGTATCACGCACTTATGTAAATATTTACGAGATTAACAGGTAAAACTTTGAAGTGATCACACTGTACAAGTGCAACTAATCACACTTCTAAGTGTGAGTCTCGATTCGTACATCTAAGTGTGATCACTCACACATCGAATTGCATGAGCACAAGAACATGTCAACTGTGCATTTAGTCACAGTTGAAGAGAGAGAATTCAACTTATATAAGGGCTTTATTTTACACATGTCCTATTAGCAATGGATTTTTCCATGGTGAGGTGGAGGTACAATGAAGGCAATATTTTTCCTTTATACTGTATATATGACTAAATAAACTCAAGATTATTCCTTTATAATATAGTTATATATATATATATATATATATATATAACTAAATACATCTAGTATCACTAACATTCAAACCGTCAACCTCCACCTCACCATGCACTCCTTGTGTATTTGGTTATTACTCCATATCAGACTAAAACCACAAATTTTATACAAATTAAAGCTACTGTAGATTTTGATGTTCTCATTAATGATTCGTTAGGAAAACCAGTTCTTTTTTAAACATAAATTTTCCTCTTACATTATATATTGTAGTATGAAATTAGTGATCTTATTTGACCATATAACACATTGTATTAGACTCTTAGATCCAACTATTTTTTATATCTTTTTATCCATAAAACACATAGTGTATGGATTTCAAAACTTGTCTATCCTAGCATACGCAGACCTTTAATTTTCCCCCTTAATGAGGAGTTCTAACTGTTAAAATTTCATACATTTCAAAAATTAGATTATAAAATTATTACATTAATTCTTTACAATACTAAATATCAGTATTGACTGAGAACCGTTTTGTAAGGCAAAATGATAATTAATGTTTTTTTTTCTTCAACATTAATTATCCATTAAACCAAACAATGTAAAATGTGTAATTTGAAAGTACATGTGCCATTGGAATTATGTGCACCATTTGAAACATGTAACTTTTGTCATCCATTAATTAGCCATTTAATCTAAAGAAATGTAAATTCATATGCATGCCTTCTTAAATTTACGTGCCAAAAAAAGTGGCAGATTGGATTTTTCCATTGCATATCACTATAAATATACATTTTTTGAGTCTATTGTTTTTAACATTTTCCTTTCTATTCTCTTCTGTCAATGCGTAAGCATGCACCACTATGTTCATTAATTGAAAAATACTGAGTAGGGCAAGCGTAAAAAATTTTGTGCATGATTTCTAGAAACTTTTTGATTTCATTTCTGTGCCAAAAAATTGGTATTTATTCTTAACAGTCAACCCTTCCAAAATTATGAAATTATATTAATGTAAAATTTTCCATAGCTAATTAGGTATTTTATTCATTTAAAACTTTTTATAGATAATTAAACTAAAGACAATTTTGTTATTCAATTTTTTTTTTTCAGATCACAAATGCATTATTTTGACATTTTAGTGATTACTATGGTATAGAATGCAGGTCTTTTTTACCAAATAAATAATTTCGTAAGATATTTAATAGTTGGAAGAGACAGTGAAAGAGGACAAAATGGAGCTCATATGTAATAGATAAATAGTGCACAGATCAATTTGTAATAACATGAGAGGAAGATTTGTAGACTTTTTACAAACCCATAACACCTGTCCAAGAACTTATTCTGTTGTGTTTTGAAAAAGAATCTTGGTGATATGGATGGTGGATCAATATGTACAAAATACAAAAGTGAATATTGGAATTGATTTATGGTCATGGTGCTGCATAATAATTAATGATCAGATGAATTTGATAAAGTTGATATTATTTTTTTGGCCTTATTTCTATCCACAAATAGTCCTCTGCTACACATACGCAATAAAATTCAATGGCTCCGATGTCATTGACATTGTCAGTGACTATATTTTAGAAGATGCTCATATTTAGAATGATTTTCTTGTCAATGTGTTGGTGTTGGATTACAGTGAGGTATTTGTGAAAAAATATGGTAATGTCAAGAGTGGGAGAACTAAACAGATTTTGGAGAACAAAAGAACAAATACAAGATTTGTGGAAGGATATTTCCAAGGAATAACAAAAATCTAAGACATTGCTTATTATATTTATTAGAATCAACACCACTGTTACCATGGAAGCAGTAACTATCCTAAAAAATATCCACAAAATGTAAATTTTTCTCTGTTTGGGTTGTGCATTAGTGGATATTTTTGTTTTATCTTGCCTACATGGGACTTTCTCTCTTCTATGCTTAAATGTCATATTTTTCCTTAAGTTCCTTTTTGTAAAAGGATACTGGGTACCTTTCATAAACCCCCATATTTACCCTTTTCCAAAAAACATGCACATAGTAGTTGTACATCCAAATATATTATTGTGGCATAACCTAGTAGAATCTAGGATGACAGTATATTACTTTATTTTGTTAAATCCTATCAGGTTGCATTAATATCCAATTACTATGGTGTGGCATAAGCTAGTAGATGCTAAGCTAAAAATATTATTGTATGACTTGTTAAATGCTAGTGATCCATAAGCTCAAAATATTATATTGTGGAAGTATCAACTTAACTTAATGGATGCATCAAGCTCAAAACATCTTACTTTATTTGTTAAAAATGTAGCGAATTATAAGATTAAAATATACTTGTTTAGGTTATGTTATCTTATAAGCTAGTATAGCACTAAGCTCACAATATCAGGGGAAAGTAACTTGTTAAATTCTAGCAACCACTAAGCTCATATTATTGGTATTCGTTTAAGTATCCTACCGGCTTATTGCAGGCTCAAACTATGTTAATTTATTTTGTTAAACCCTACTGACTGCTAAGATCCAAATATTATGATTTAGTTTGCAAACCTCTAGCCTCGGGGGGGATTGGTTTGAGAAAGGTAATGAAGATGAATTAGGCTATGTTAGCTAAGTTGGTGTTGGGTGCATTGCCATGAAGGAACATACCCCTTGGTTGTAGCTACTTGCTTCTAAATATCTCCCCCATTTAGGAGACTTTTAATCCTATAATATCTTGTCAGGGTCTGCCATTAGGAATTGTATCACTAGCAGTCAACAAATCCTTAAGGATGGTACTAAATGGAGCTTAGGTAATGAGTTAAAATTTGATTTTTAGAGTGATTGGTAGATTGGTGATTAGACCTTATTGGATGATTATTATTGGTATTTGAAATCGCCCCTCCCTTTCGACTTTATGTGATAGTATGAGTTCAATTAATACATGGTGACAATAGCAGTAAGAAATTCTTACTAGCTCATACCCTCATGGGATAGGTTGATCACATGATCTAGCTGTAGTGAATTGAAAACCTTAAGAATTTGTTTTCCTTTCATTATATCTAATTATCTTCATCTTTGGATGTGTGAGTTTTTTCAGGCTCCCCCTTTGGTTGTTTTTCCATCAAATCCACCTATGGAGCTCATATCCTCACCCCTCTTATGGCCCACCTCTCCATCGGATATGATGTACATCAAGTTCTCCCAAAAATTGTGTATTCTTCTCCTAACTTGTTTCACTGGGGATGTTATCCTTTAGAAGGGAAAGATCTCAAGACGAAGGGTTGTTTACCTCCACTTGTCACTGCATTCTCTATCTTAATTCTTTGGAAATATCTAGTGATCATTTTTATCAACTGCTCATTCTCTTATTCTCTTTGGTTTCTCCTTCTAGAAATATTTGGTATTGCATGGGTTTTTACTTCCTCACTACTCAGAGAATTTATACCCAATGGAAACTACCCATTTATTCACAAATTTGCTACTCTTTCTTGGAACATATGTCTTCCCCACGTACTACGGGGCATATGGAAAGAATGAAATAGAATTATTTTCAATGAAAAAAATCAAGGTTTGTGGCATTTCTTCAACATGATGGAATATGGACTGCAAGAAAATATGAGTTTTATGTGGGAGAAGCATAAACAGAAAGTTTCTTTAAGTCTTACAGAACCTTGGCATAGACAACTCCTCATCCCCCTGGTCACTCTTCCTTCAGTATTGGCTCATACTAATACCTCCTGGTCTCCTCGTCCTACTGGTTAGCTAAAGCTTAACAATGATGGTGTTGTCAAGGGTAACCTGAGTGCACTCTCCCATTGTCTCTGAATCAATTTCTAAACCTGCATCTCCTTCCTCTCCACCTCTTGCTGAAATTTCTTTGGCTTCTCCTCTTATCTCCCTAAACATTGTCATGGATACTATAAACTTTGCTCCCTTGGTCATGGAATTCCCCATGGTTGCCCGCCTCCTATTTCCATGGAAGTTAGAATTGACTCAAAAATTTCTCATTTGTTGTTGGGTATCTCCTCAATTTACCCTATTTCTCATGTTAAGGAGAAAATGTTCTCCCCCACTACAACTTCAGAGCACCATGAGAATTTGGGGAGTATCACCCCTAATTTGTAAGAGCCCATTGAATATTATATTACAATTAGTATCCTTGGAAAACTTAACATGGCCTTCTCTACTATCAAATAATGGAAAAGTCACGTGAACATGACTTGGATGAAAATCAACGAAGACTACCTAGAACTCATTAAGTTAGTTGACATTTTGGTTGAAAGAATCCCCACTGTTGATACTATGGAGGAAGTAATTACTCTCAAGACTATCCATAAAATGTAATTTGGCTTTGTTTGGTTTGGGCCTTTTTGGATTTTTACTTTTTGCTATGTATAGGCTTGTTCTCATCTTGCTTCATTGTAATATCTTGTCATGAGATATTTTTTATACAAGGATAAGGATCATTTTAAAAACCCCACTTTTACCATATTTCCAAAAATATTATTTTTTGGCATATTTTAGTTGTGGATAAGATCCTAGTATATTAATTTATTTTCTTACATTCTTATGATCACTATGCTCCAAATGTTATGTCTTGGTATAACATAATGGCTGCTCAACACTCACTATCATACTTTATTTTGATAAAACCTAGTGACAACTAAGTTCTAAATATTATGTTGTGGCATAATGTATCATTGGATAAGACAAAAATATAATTCTCTAACTCGTTAAGTTCTAGCAAAAAATAAGTTCAAAAAATTATATTGTGGAAGTAGTTATCAGCCGCATAGCTTCATAATTTATTAATTTAATTTTTTTAATTTTAACGATTGCAAGCTACAAATATTATGTCATTGTTTATCCTAGCACCAAATAAGTTCAAAAAATCTTCCTCTAATTTGTTAAATGTTGTAAAATATTGTAATTATGAATTATTAAATCCTAGCGAATGTAATCTCCAAATAATATGTTGTGGTATAATCTAGTGGCCGTTAAGCTTAAATATCTTAATTTAATTTATTATATCCTACTAACAGATATGATACAAATATAATGTAGTGGTATAACCGAACGGGTGCTAATCTCAAAATATCTTATTTAAAATCTTCAAACTATACAATAAAATCAACTAATTTATACAAGTTTTGATTGTTATACAAATCTCCAAAATTAATGTCATTGATTAACTAAGATTACAATATAATTTGTTAGGTTATGTTGAGGTATAACCTCTTTTGGCAGTGGAAAGAGGATACACATGTGTGGCTTTTATGGGCATTTATAAAATTGATAGATTGCATACATGTGACAGAAGGGATTGATTAATAACTATAAAGACACAAGATAATATTATTAATACGGATAACTTTCAATTTGAAATCTTGGAGACAAGTTTGGAATATTGGAATGAAGGTTTTCATCATCTCTATTTAAGAATAGTCTATATCAAGCCTTTGGCAATCAATGTCACTATCTCCTTGTTCACTATGGGTAGTACTATCAAATGCATTGATCCTTCTTCATGTGAAGAGGTCAAGGCTGATCTAGAAGTATGTTATATTTTTCATAATGGTGGTGATACATAATTTTATGAAAAGAATGTCTGGTCATTCTTTGCAAGTGACCAACAATGTGCTAGAAACCTAGAAGAAAGGAAGAGTCAAAGTGGGCAATTTTTTTTTTCTTATTTCGATAGAGTCCATTACGACTACAATGGGGCTCCCTACAGAGGGATAATTTTATTTTAAACACTCGCTTCGAGAGGAGATGGATGAGCTCATGTTTCCTAGTGAAAAGTTGAGAAAGTATCACTTAGGCTATGAACAAGACTCATTCCCCAACCTTACGATATGATTTGTGTACAATTTATGAGGTAATTCACACTAGAGGGACATTACAAATTGATCTATGGACCTCATAATTTTATTTTTATGCATCTTTGACATGATCGTAAGGTAAAATTTGTAAATTTTCCATTTCAAGCACTTAAGCAGTCCCTTAGATTAGTGAGAGAAGAGGAAGGCACTTTCCTCCACCAAGGGATTTTGTATTTTCTCTTTAAAATGAAATCTTCCCAAAAATAAATCTCGTGCTTCCCCTCTAGGCTATGCAAGAAGTGTTGTATCCCACCTGCTCCTCCATAACCAACTCCCTTTGTCCCCTTGTTTCTGCTAGCTCTTCTTTTCCCTGTCACCATCACCTTTGTGTGCCTTCCAAATTTGATTTAGACATAATGATCATTAACCAAAGTGGTTTGGTGTTCTCCCCCCATTCTTCCATTCATGTCTCTCCCTCATCTTCTCTGGGGGTTCTTAACCCTTCAGACCCCTCGGAGCACTCTCCTATGGTCTCTGAACCGCTTTTAGATCCCACATCTCCATCCTCTCTACCTATTTCCAATTCTTCTCTGGCTTCTCATCCCATCTCCCAAGATGTTTTAATAGCTACTATCAAATCTACACACCTGGTCATGGAAGAACATGTGGCTTCCCCACCCACTATTTCCACGGAAGTTAGTATGAACTCATAATTTCCTTATATGTTGTGAGATCTCTTCTTGGTTTACCCTTATTCTCCCCTGTCAAAAAAAATGGGCTCCCCCACAGTAACTTTGGAGCACCATGAGAATTTGGATAATATCACACCTGACCAACATGATCCCATTAAATATTATGTTACACTCATTATCTTATGAAGACTTAATAGGACATTATCTGCTATCAAAGAATGAAAAAGTTACACGGACATGACTTGGAGGAAAATCAACGAAGACTTCCTAGAATACAATAAGTTAGTGGACGTTTTGGTTGAAATAAGTCCTATTACTACTGATAAGGGGGAAGTAACTACTCTTAATAATATACATTAAATGTAATTTGAATTTTTTTGGTTTGGGCCTTTTTTGGTTTTTTACTTTTTGTTTCATACATGAATTTTCTCTTCTTATTTCATTGTAATATCTTTCCGTGAGGTATTTTTTGTACAAAGATGAGGGTCATTTCAAAACCCCCAATTTTACCATAATTCCAACAAATATTATGTTTGAGCATATCCTAGCGATGGCTAAGCTCCTGATATCATTGTTTTCTTACATCCTTAAGATAGCTATGCTCTAAATATTATGTTTTGGTATAACCTAGTAGCTTCTCAAATCACAATATCCTACTTTATTTCAATAAAACCTAGCAACCACTAATCTCCAAAAATTTATGTTTTGGCATAACGTACCATTGTCTAAGATCAAAATATAATTCTCTAACTAGTTAAGTGCTAGTGAAAAGTAAGCTCAGAATATTATATTGTGGGATTAGCTATAGGCCGCATAGCTCATAATTTATTAATTTAATTTGTTAAATCCTAATGAATGCAAGCTAAAAATATTATGTCATTTTTTAACCTAGCAAAGTCTAAGTTCAAAATATCTTCCTCTAATTTGTTAGATGATGTAAAATATTGTAATTATGAATTATCAAACCCTAGCGAATGCAATCTCCAAATAACATGTTGTGGCATAACATAACAGCCGCTAAGCTCAAAATATCTTAATTTAATTTATGAAATCCTAAAAAATTATATGCTCCAAATATTATGTAGTGGCATAATCTAGTAGGCACTAAGCTTGAAATATATTAATTTAAAATCTTAAAATCATACAATAAATTCAACTAATTTATATAGGTCTTGATTGTTATACATATCTCTAAAGTTAATGGTGTTGATTAACTTAGAGGTCACTAAGATCAAAACTTCTTACTTTAATTTGTTAAAACCTAGCGACTTCTAAGATTATCATATAATTTATTAGGTTATGTTGAAGTATAACCTAGCGGACATTGAAATCAAAATATATATATTTAGGTTGCTAAATGCTAGTGAATTTTTAGCTCGAAATATTATATTGTTTAAGTACTTAGCGACCGCTAAGATTAATATATGTTGATTTAATTTTTTAATCCTAGTGACCACTAAGATACAAATATTTTATTTTGGCATAACCTACCAGTTTCTAAGCTTATAAAATATTACTTTCTTTTTTCTTAAACCTAGTGACTGCTAAGATCCAAATATTATGTTGTGTCATAAGCTAGTGCACGCTAAGCTCAAAATATAATTCAGTAACTTGTTAAATGATGATGACCAATAAGCTTGAAATAATATATTTTGGAAGTACCTATCATCTGTTTAGCTCAAAATATGTTACTTTAATTTGTTTAATCCTATTGACTGTAAGCTCCAAATATTATCTCGTTGTTCAACCTAGCGCCAACTAAGTTCAAAATATCTTCCTCTAATTTATTAAATGCTTTAAAATATCATAATTTTTAATTATTAAACCCTAACGAAATCAATCTCCAAATAATATGTTGTGGCATAACCTAGTGGGCATTAAGATCAAAATATCTTTATTTAATTTATTAAATCATAACCACCAATGGTATCTAAATACTATGTGGTGGCAGAACCTAGCAGGTGCTAAGCTCGAAATATCTTAATTTAAAATCTTAAAATCATAGAATAAATTCAACTAATTTATACAGGTCTTGATTGCTATAAAGATCTCCAAAGTTAATGTCGTTGATTAACTTAGAGGTCGCTAAGCTCAAAACATCTTACTTTAATTTGTTAAAACCAAGCGATTTCTAAGATTACAATATACTATTTTAGGTTATGTTGAGGCATAACCTAGCGTAAACTAAACTCAATATGTATTTCTTTAGTTTTCAAATGCTAGTGACTCTTCAACTCAAAATATTATATTGTTTAAGTACCTAAAGGATGTTAAGATAAAATTATGTTGATTTAATTTTTTAAATCCCGGTGACCACTAAGATCTAAATATTATGGTGTGTCATAAGCTAGCGAAAGTTAAGCTCAAAATATCATTTAGTAACTTATTAAATGATAGCAACCACTAAGCTTAAAATATCATATTGTTGAAATACCTTGTGTCTTCTTAGCTCAAAATATGTTAATTTAGTTTGTTTAATCCTACAAGCCGTAAGCTCCAAATATTATGCCTTTGGGTATCCTAGTGGTAGAATATCCTAGCGGTCACTAAGATAAAAATATTGCAGTTTAAATTCCTAAATCCAAACAATAAATTTTACTAATATATACAGTTCATTTTTTGGTAAAACAAGATTAATCTGTTTTATGCTCCAGAGGATTTACCTAGCGACCACAACTTTCT
Organism: Taxus chinensis; assembly: GCA_019776745.2. NCBI lineage: Eukaryota > Viridiplantae > Streptophyta > Pinopsida > Cupressales > Taxaceae > Taxus > Taxus chinensis. Next base: position 438,588,345 of record CM034156.1, on the reverse strand, counting down.
AAACATCAACCTTTTATGTGTTATACATAAAGATTTATCTATTTCTTATGAGCTTTTGGAGGAATTATTTTACATTTGTGAAAATTTAAGAAACTTGGACTATCGACCAAGAAGCTATACAACAAGTTTTTATATAAGACGTGATCTACTTGTTACACCCTAGTGGACACTAAGTTATTCTTAAAGGTAAATATCTCATATATATAATGATGTTGTGTTATATATCTAAATTATTAATCTTTGTGTATAAATCAAGACATAAATAAAAAATCCATTGTTAGGCCTAAAAAAAATGTGTTGCCTATATAAAAAATGATTGATCCACAAGGCCTCTAAGGTAAACAAATGTTTTCTCAAAATAAGATCTATAGCCTAGTGACCACTAGGTCAGGAAACTTATTTCATGGTATAGTGTATTCATATAGGATAAATCATATTGAAAAGATATAAAGGATAACAAATAAATATGGAGTTTACATAATGGATACATAAATATACATGTAGAAGCGTGTATTTAATTTGAAATAAATTTTGGGTTTAGTAAATTGGTTATTGAAACAAAGAATTATATCATGGCAGCCACAAACTTATGTGAATTTTTGGCTTGATTAGCGAGTGCATAAGGAATTATATATTAATTACTGAATATATAGTGATTAAAATTTATATTAAATAATATTTACGCGTATATATAATATGTTTACCTTCCATTGTACAAAAAATAAAATTTATGAAGACATTATATTTAACTATTTCTACATGGAAACACATATATAATTGAAATTAATTATCATACTACTGAATACTTAATATGGTTTTATAGTTTTAAAGTAAAATTTTAACCTCGTATATTATCCTAAAATGTCTAAGCAGCAACCATGTAAAAAATGTAATATGAACTAATTAGCAACATTTCTTTGTATCATCTTAATAAAAAAGATTAAAAAAATTTGGTTCTCCCAACCCATTAAAATTTTAAGAAAATTTCCTATGAAACAAGCCATCACTATCCTAAAAAAATCCACAGAAACAAGAATCAAAATTTCAAAAAAAAAACCCAGAGAGAGACATAGAATGGTAAAAATGGGAAAACGTTTAATAGAGATAAATACTAGAGATGAAAAGGGATTAAAGTTTCTTTTGATAACACAAAAAAATTGTTTTCATGAAGAACAAGGCAGTTTGGTGTAGATATCAAAAGTAAATGGAAAGAAAGGATTGACTGTGGATCATAATTTAGTAGGACAAAGCAGGGCTGGTGTGGATCATGATTTGATAGGGAAAATCAGGGCTGGATTTCTGTGTAAAACATAGGAACTAGTTAAATACAGAGTGACTAATAAATCCCACGATAAAAAATGTATCCATTTCTTATAAATACCTGATTTAGGAATATCTGGGATTATAGTTTGCTTTATTTTAATTTTGAAACCTCCAGCTACTACCTAAAATAAACCATCTATGCGATTCTATTCACAACCTCTGTTGCTTGCCTCCTTTATGTACATCATTTTTGTGCATAACTTGTGTGCTTACTTTGTGTGTCTTCTTTGCAAAAAAGATTATAATATCTTGCAAAAAACAACCGGGATTTGAACACTCAGCCCTAAAATCTACGGCCTCCACTTTAAATCTCAAGAGATGATTTTCTGAGGGACCAAAAAAAAAGAAACCCTAGTCAATATTTTTGTGAGGTATTTAATAATTTGTTTGGCTCATTCCATGAAATAAATTTCGAAAATAAAAAAGAGCGGCATACGAAAATTTAAAAATTTCACTTCCCACCTTATAAATAAAAAGTGCAAGCTATTGAAATTTGAAATATTCGAAAGCGCAGGGGAATTCATATTTCAAAAAAATTTCCCCTCATTTAGAAATAAAAACTAAACATGAATTTAAAACAAAAAAAATTGTTATTGTTTATAACATATTATAATATAAACATAATAACAAATATATTATATGAAATATTTTAACATAAGCATAATTAAAATATATATTATAAGAAAATGGAAGAAATAAATCCTACACATAGTTTTAAAGTTTAATAGAATAATGTACGAACATTTAATATTAATTTTTATCAAAAAATTTAGATATAGTGTGCAATAATTTAATATAATTCTCCAATTAAAATGTGCCACATGGAAATTTTCAGCAAGCTAGTTAGGCAACAATATAGTTGAACACATATTTCAAATTTTCTTATATAGGAAAACAATTAGTGTCTGCTAAGCTCCATTTCTATGATTTGTTATTCAAACGACCAATTTAAAATAATAAAGTGTTAATTTTTAACAATAGCTAAGCTATTTATTTGTCAAGGAAAATCCTAGTGGTTGATAGTGTCTATATATTCTAGGAATCCTTTCCAGTAGTGTATGAAACATTACAGGTTGTCTGAATGAATTATAATAATCAAATTGTCAACGAGAATCCTAGAGGACACTATGATATATATTTTTTGTATATTATTCATTCTATATTTAAAAATTTAGAAAATGGTGCACCTAGGGGCTCCTATTGCATTTATTTCATGAAGTTAAGGAGCTTTATAATTGCTAACAATTTTCTTTGATAGGAAATGATGTGAAATATGTGTTGAAAAATATGCATCTTATGTGAATTATAAACAATTTTATGACAAGCTATAAACAACAGATTTTTTATTTTATGATTTTTTATTAAATCCTAAACATAGTTTTAAAGTTTAATAGAATAATGTACGAACATTTAATATTAATTTTTATCAAAAAAATTAGATATAGTGTGCAATAATTTAATATAATTCTCCAATTAAAATGTGCCACATGGAAATTTTCAGCAAGCTAGTTAGGCAACAATATAGTTGAACACATATTTCAAATTTTCTTATATAGGAAAACAATTAGTGTCTGCTAAGCTCCATTTCTATGATTTGTTATTCAAACGACCAATTTAAAATAATAAAGTGTTAATTTTTAACAATAGCTAAGCTATTTATTTGTCAAGGAAAATCCTAGTGGTTGATAGTGTCTATATATTCTAGGAATCCTTTCCAGTAGTGTATGAAACATTATAGGTTGTCTGAATGAATTATAATAATCAAATTGTCAACGAGAATCCTAGAGGACACTATGATATATATTTTTTGTATATTATTCATTCTATATTTAAAAATTTAGAAAATGGTGCACCTAGGGGCTCCTATTGCATTTATTTCATGAAGTGAAGGAGCTTAATAATAGCTAACAATTTTCTTTGATAGGAAATGATGTGAAATATGCGTTGAAAAATATGCATCTTATGTGAATTAAATAATAAGGCTAGTGATCCAAAACCATATAGATGTTGTTTATAATGACAAGAGCTATAAACAATTGCGGTTGCTAAGCTATACCATGATTTTTTATTTTATGACAATTTTCAAAATAAAAAACTTTTTAGCCTAGTGTTTGATAGGCCATTTCTATCAATAAGTAAAGGAGCTAAGCGACCGCTAAGCATTTTATTTTGATAAGAAAAGATGTGAATTATGTGTACGAAATAATATATCTTATAGGAAATACATTATACGTGTCTATCCCTCTCGAGGTTATGTAGTAAAGCACTTGGATCCGCCACAGATAACCTAGTGAATATGGTACAATTATAATAGATGGAAAAATCTAGAATTACAAAACTATCCACATAGTGTTTGTAATGACAATACGTAATGGTAGGGTCTTAGCACCCATTAAGATAGATTAAGATTTTTTATGTTCTACCTATTTTTTAAATAAGAAACAATTGATCCTAGTGGTCGTTATGTTGTTCCTTTTAATAAGTACTGAAGCTTGGTGGTCGCTAAGCATTTTCTCTCATATGAAAATATGTGAATTATATGGTACCAATAATACATCTTGTGTGAACTACATAAGTCATAATCCCTTTCAAGGGTTTGTATTGTTTACAATGAAAAGACGTAATGGTCACAACCAAGTGGCTACTCTTCTAGACCGTGATTTATTATTTTATCACATACAAACCATTGTGAATTATATGTTACAAATAATAGCAAGCCAAAAGTGCAGAGATAATAATTACAATGACAAGATGTAGTGGTAGGCCCACAACAGTCATTAAGCTAGGTCATAATTTGTTATTTTCTTGCTATTTTAAAACTCTTAATGATTTTTTACCCTGAATCAATAAAACGTATTAGACAGTAATTGTTTGCATTCTAATATTATTGACACTCTAAATGGGTTAACATAAGTTTGAACAATTTGGAATAAATTTATTCAATCGCTATTGTAAATCTAACTTATAGTTGGAGTACGAAATAAAAAAACCTTGTTATAGAGGTACTCAATAGTCATTCTTAATAATCAAATCTTTTCTTAAGTAGGTATAACCCACCATGACCTTATAGAATTTTTTTTTGAATGAAAATGGATATAGTGTTGCCATACTTATGTTTAGGAAATGTGTAATCCTTATCGTTTGTTGTTTATATATTTTTTTGGAATTTCCTACCAATTGATACACTTTGAATTTCCTACTTAGAATAGTTATAGATATTTTATCCTCACGAATATAGTACATTTTCTATAGACATATTTCACATCTTCTTATATAACAAAAAATATTAATATACCGCTAACTCCATTAATGTGATTTGTTTCTTAAACAATCTCTTCAAAATACAAAACATTAGATCTTTTGATTGATACACTTTAAATATATTACTTACTCCTATTACAGACATTTAATCCTCGTGACTAGAATATGTCTGATATACACATAATTCACATTGTCTTGTAAAACAAAAAAGTACTCAACTTCCTGTAACTCTATTAATGTGATTTGTTTCTCAAACACTCTCTTCAAAATACAAAACATTATATCTTACTGTCTTCTACAATATTCCATTCAATAGGTTTAAATGACTAACAATGAATGTAATAAGATGTTCTTTTATATGTCAACTAGAATCCTATCTGCCACTAGGGTGCATATTTTTTAACGTTCCTATCATGCCATCTATGGAATGATATATATTTTCCAACTCATAGATAATCCTTTCAAAAGGTGCAAATTGTTTCTTATCCTTTCAAAATGTCATAATTGGCTATCAAAATTTTAGAAAAACACACGTTATTATTGATATGATACATAAGTTGTTGTGTCAAATACTAGCAGCTGCTAACCATTAAGTTAATTACTCTTTAATGATACAAAGTAAGAAACTCTAGAGGTTGGTGATCACTAGGGTAGAATTTATATTCCTTATCACATAATGCAAAAAAATCATCAATGTATTCTACACTAATTATTAATTTATCTACCCTAATTATAGGTAAAATGTCTTCCATTGTTTTCTCTCCATTCATGACAATTCCATTCATCGAAGGTAGTAATTATTGGATGTTTGGCCTTGTAAATGTGACTATTGAAGAACACTCTTGCAGAAGATTTGTAGAGAAAGCGCACACAGGAGAGAATATGGTGAGTGTGCACATGGATGTCAATATTCATCTGTGAGAGATAAAAAGGGCACTCAGGGATTGCTTTTAGAAGGATCGAGGAATTAGATAATTTTGGGCAAGATTCTAAGTATAGAGATGGAGTTGGCGACACATAAGGGAATATTCCATGTAGGAAGAGTCTATTTTTGGAGCAAGGAACTAGTAGTTTGAACTAGAGCACAAAGACATGTTGGTTATGCAAGGCTATTTTGGGATGAGTGGAAGATCAAGCAACATGCAGAGTTTTGGGATAAAAATAGGATTTGAACTGACGTTATCTATAGGAGATATATTGTTAGAAGAGCTTGCATACTCCCTTGTTATATTTATAAGTGGTACATGGCTATTCTTAGCATGTAGCCTATTTTTAGGATGCTTAGGAAGGGAAGGGAAATTTTGCACCCCCATATATATATGTATTGATTTGCATGGTTTTAGTAGAACTGCTTTGTAGTAGAGTTATTCTACTAGTCTATGAGTGCGCATGACTTATGGTGATATTGTTATGTATGTATTCAGCTTCTGTGTTTTAAAGTTGTTAATATAATGGATCTTTGTGGATGGATATTGGTTATTGACTTATCTGCAAATGGATCTTGCATAGCGATCCTGATCTTGATTCTTGTTTAGTTCATCCTTGCATATGGTTATGATCTAGATCTAGTTGTGATTTATCTTTGTATAGTTGTCATGGATGTGGATTATATGTCTTTTCATGCTAACTCCTTGAAAAATATGCCATTAAAGAGGAACCTGGTATAGTTGAACGCTTGAGGTGAGAGCTCAGATCTATCTGAGTGATGTGTCAGTGTACCTTGGGTCATTCTTGATAAAATAAAATACTACATTGGAAGAAAAGAGATAAGAAATGGTTTGTTGAAATCCATTCCCCTTAAAAATACAATGTCGACATGTGGTTATTTTTTGTTATAGATGATAATAAATAATAAGTTGGTATTGTTCTATCCTTAGAAGTTATTGATTCAAGGACACTACGTGTTCAGGTTGAACTCATTGACTTTGAAAACAATAAGTGTCTTATTCTTGATATGGAGTTGGCTAAAATTCTTTATTCAAGAAACATGAAATGCATGTCTCAATAAACATATGACCATAATCTTGTTGAAAATATGGGTGGAATTTGGGGATGCTTATAGATTTTGCAAAAATTTATTGTTCAAATGCAAAATAAATTCATAATGGTATATTTATAGTATTCAAAAAATTGTATAGAAATTAAAAAACCTCTTTTGTTTGTCATTTCTTACATAGAATAGGTTTTCTTTCACCTCCAAAACATACCAAGTTGTTTACTATGATGAGGTAAACATATTTGTCTAAATTGGAGATAGAACCATCTGAATCAAATTTGTATGGGTTGAAAAAGAATACTAAATCAGCTACATTTTTAAAGAAGGCAACCACTATATTCGAGAAAATAGAAATTTTGACTATTGAATTGTTTCATTTTTTGTTCAATGTTGAAGTATTTTCAATTGATGTTTCAAGATGTCATGTAGCACCTCAAGAATATCAATAACATCCTATAGATGATGAAAATGTTGACCTTATTTTCCACTCCATGTTGATAAATGTTATCCTACACAAAGAGACATAATTCTTCTTCCCTTCTTGCAGTCTATGAATAAAATTGTAGAACTCTAGGATCTGAATGGCCTGGAAAGGTATGATGTTAAATTTTATATACTTTATGGGAAACATACAATATGTGCAAAAAATATGTTATGGGCTCAAAAAATTACAAGTATTTGAATTCAAGGCTATGGTTTTGAAAGGCTCGCATTCTATTTGTAAATGCATCTACCGAAGCCATCACTAATATTTTCAAAAAACATAATGAAGTAAACAAAACTTAAATAGAAACCAAGTTTATTGATTTTTTGTAAAAAGCTAGATCATTTTGGCGATTGCCAGGATGTCCTCAATAACTTGGATTGACAAAAATAAAGATAGTAAAGTGGGAGGTAATGCATTTTAATTATATTTCATTGGTTAATAACATTTACTTTATTCATATAAAAATATAAAAAACTATATTTGTCTTTTGAATGCAAAGCTTTAATAAATAATGTATCTCAATTTTTTGAGTGAAAAAACTAGACAATATGTATGATAAATGAACTTTTCTAATATTTCCTGATGACATATGGACTAAATGGACAACAACATTTCAGTTGGTTAGATTAGATGGCCTTGCTTGTTCACATATTAAGGATAATCATGTTAACTTTAGCCAAATTCATTTGTAGGATTCATAGAAAAATCATTCAGGGCTACTAGAGGAATGAGCAACGAAGAAATATCAGTACTAGAGGATAAAGTGCAATCAGGGGATGTCTGGATAAAGTTCTACATTATTTGAAAAATAAACAACCAGTTAATATTGTATTGACATCATGTAGTAAATCCAATGTAACTACAAAATTTAAATTACATGAATCACAATACCACCAATTGTTTGTACTATTGGGTAAAGAGAGAAAGGGAAAAACAAATTCTAATTCCCATATAGGGGAGAAAATGGTAAAATGGAAAAATACCCTAAGGTGGGATAAGTTCTTCCCATCGAGGCTCAGACAATATTATACAACTATGTGATGTCAATGGAAGGAAATATACCAACATGGATGGAAGACACAAAATATTTTTCTTGTAAGTGTGCATATCCATTCTATATTCCATCAACTTCATCAGCTATTCCTTCAAATAATGCTTTCAAATTTGAATGTGTGATCATTTATTTTTTGTAATTTTTCCAGGGTTATTTTTAGGGGCAAATATTCGTAAAATGGAAAATATTAGGATTTTTCAAGTTAGAAATTGGCAATTTTTCATTACCATACGGTAGCAGGTTCACCAAAATTTAAGGGTCATGAGTAAATTTTACCATAGTTTAACCTATCTATTTCAGTAAGGATCAAGAAATTTTGGTATATTTTCCATTATGTTATTGGCCAACAACATATATTATGTTGTCGACTGGTAACATAAAATATGCTATCGGTCGGTAGCATAAAATATGCTACCGGTCAGTAGCATATTTTTTGCTACCGACCAAAAACATATATTATGTTATCGTCCAGTAGTATAAAATATGCTACTGGCCAGTAACATACAAAAAAGCTACCATCTGATAGTAATAGAATTATTTTTAAAAAATAAATAAATTACATATGTTAATGGCTGACACCATTTTAAAGATTTGAAACCCATTTTTTCAGATTTTCTATCATTTCAAAAGTTGTTTTCACATATTCACCAAGGAATCTATAGAATTTTTGTTCGGGAGGGGTCTTAAAATGAACACTGAATTTGTCTAGAGATATTTCTTCCAATGTAATAATGGAGATTACAATAGTTATCGAAACTAGTTTTCTACATTACATTATTATTTTTCTAATAACAATTGATTATTCAAAAATGTTAACATACAAAGTAAAAATTTACATGGAAAAGGTTAAAGACAGTGAAGAACCAATTCTATTAGGATGATATAGAATCTATGACAATAACGAAATATTCAACATTTTGTGTCTTATGTACACAATAAATGATGTGCACAACTGTGAAAATCACAATGATTATAGAGAAGAGGTAACTAGGGATTGGATGGAGAAACTACCACAAAAATTGGTAACTGCAAGTGAAATTGTTTTACAAGGAAACATGCATCCTTTTCCTTATGAAATATCTTATGAGTTCTGGGATGAGATGCTCAGTCGATTCTATTCCAAAATTTCTCTAATAATAGTGCTTTACGGAGGAAATCTCACACTCCATACATTAGTTGATTCCAATCTATCTGTTGTATTTATTGTTGAGACACATAGTCAAGAAATGTTTCTAAAACATTACTATTCTCATATGAAGAAAGGTTCATCACCAATGAAAAATTCAACAAGTGATTTTTTTAATAGCTTTGAACCGATATATGCTTCTTATACATGTATTTTTCATGCAAACAACCACAAAATATAGAATCTTATGTACATCCCTTTCAAGTTGACACTACAAAACCAGTTCAACATGGTTTTTATAAATATGTTTAATGAGCTCTATTTTTAATTTCTGTAGTTTTCATTGATTTAACAATATTATGTTTTTTACAGTTCTGATGACAGATGTGGAGGAAGCGGGCAATGTATGCACCAAAAATTACATGTTCTACATTGTCAGAAAAATGTTATAAATGTCCCAATTATGATTCATATCCTTTCAAAAGATGTTCGAGCTCCAAAACCCATTCACAATACATATTTATAGCACAGACATCCCTACTTATCCCTCACATGCTTTTTCGTAGCTTCAGAGTAGTTTTGACCTTTAGTGTCAAAATTTCTACCCTGTGTAGGGCGGCAGTTCTGAAACTATCACTCTACATAGAGTGGTGGTCCTTTGTAAATTTTCTAGAGAGTTCACTTGCATTTTGATGTGGAATTCTCTCTCTTAAATTCTATTTTTAGATTTGATGCTTGTCCATTTAGATGAGTCCAAGGCCCAACTACCTTGTGGCAAGTTATTCTTACACTTCTATTTTTGATTGATGGTTTTTAATAGTTTGAACACCCTCTTCACTTTTGTTATGTCCTCCTTTGGCTGCCAAATGGATTCAACCATTGCCCAACTAAATTTTTATAAATACCATGCTTGTGTGCAAACAAAACTTGGAGAAAAATTCTATTCTTGTTATTATAAAGTTGCTTCCTTTCTTGCTAGAAATTTCCAAAGCTAATCTCAGTTCAAATATGTTTGCATTATTCCACCTGCATTGATTCCCAATATACCAATCCAAGCTTATTCTACTCCTGAACTTTTCATATTTTTTTGTTGTTGCATTCCCACCTATTGGACTCACATGGACACATAAATCGAAAGGATAAACAAAGGGGATGAATTTTCACACAAATTGATTTTTCATTGTTCTTGCATATCTAGGTTAGAGGTGTTTTTTGTTTACTTCATTTGTTTAAATTTTTGTATCTAAATCATATTCATATAAAAAATATTAGAAAACAATTCTCTTTCATTTGTAAATTGCTAGTTATTTTCCAAGAGGATTTATATCTTTCATAGTAGCTCCTAGTGATGGATATTATTATTCTATCATTGTGGATTAGAAGGAGAAAGTATCTGTAGGAGGTTGTTTATCATATAATATTTTAATTATAAAATATCTTGTTTTATGTTAGCATTATTTAGAATACACTCAGGAAAGGTGAATAACCACACTGAGTTATTTTGCTTGTTTAGTTTTAGTGTAGAAGTAGATTTGATTATTTAGATTAAAAAAAAATTGTTGTTTAGTGATTGTAATATTTCATTTTTGTGATTTTCTTAGATTAGTTTCCATCATTATTAGCTTAGATTATTAATTTCATTTAGTTTACATTGACACTTCAAACTAGTTTAGCATTTAGAATCAACTAGGTAAGTAAGCCATAGGGAATTTACGCTACCCGTTCATAGGCTCTAAATCTCCCCTTTTCCAATTTAGCTATTAGGAATTCACATTAGTAACACTTAGTCACTGATTCTCTTATAGCCAGTGATTCACAACATTTCCACATCAGCTACCTCGACACAACCTTGGGGAGTCGAGTGCGGTTGAAGGTCACATGTTGATTTACATCCGTATAAATTGGTGAACCCGACGTGAAGGATTAATTCCTTATTGTTTCCTTTTATTTCATTGCGATTACCTCATCTTTCCATTTCTTCCCCTATTTTTATAGTATTTAATATTTTCTTAAAATTTATGGAAGAGAGTTTGGGGGTCCATTTTTCTCTGATAGATATTACACCAACGTTCAACCACATTAGTCCCCTTCTCTTTCAAGGTGGGGTGACAATTACACAAACAACATCCAAACCTCGCTTAGTTACACTTCAAACCCCATTAGTTATGTAAGGATGGAGGAGGTTGATATACCGTTAAATTTGTAATACGGTTAACCCAATGCAAACTACGTTGTTATCACAAATGGAACATGTTCTGAACAAAAATTCTTATAAAGACCTCACATTGCCATGTAATCAACAGAATATGATATGTTTACATGAATAACTAACCATATTTGTCAGATAGATTATTATTTAGATAGAATAAAGGCTACAACCTCTTATATTTTGAATTCCTATCCTAAGATTATTACTTCTGAGGAAGACAAGAATTATAACACAAAACAATTCATAATAGGGTATTGTGAGCCTGCTCAATTAAACCATAAACCATAGGCACCCCAACATGGGACTCAATCCTCTCCCAATGATTCCATTTCTAATTTATTAGGGAGGAATAGATAACTATAAAGTTCCCGGAATTCACAACCAACACATTTAGTAGGGAAAAACATGGGGTATCTAGTTGAGAGAAAAATATATATCCCTTCCAATGAGAAACCAATGCAATATCATGTACAACAAGGTTATGCGATTCATTAAAATCCAAGTGATCTTCTCACAAGATTAGTCACACTAGGTATTAGTCCTTATCCTTCTCAAGCTTATCCTATGCAAGGGCTCACTAGAAGCATGTTCTCAAATGTTGCCACAACAAGAAATGTGACCTTCACTGGTTTTACACCTACTAGTCCATATTGTGGTATTATCCCACCTTACTTGCATATGTATTCGAAGTCCCCCCAGGTGAACCCACATGTCATTCCCACTCCTTATGCTCCATACATTCCAGTCAATGCTTATAATGCATCTTATCCAACTCCTCCTCTACCTCCTCATTAAGGATATTCGATGGTGGAATCTTACACAATGGGAATCTATGCTACATACTTAAAGGATCCTCTTGATTTCACCATACGTGGAGTCATGCTTCCACGCCCATTACTCGATCTTCAAAAATTTAAGGGAGAAGGAGACCTGAATGTTCATATCAAGGCCTATGTTACTCCTATCAGGGAATTACTTCCTTGGGATGTTGTGGTGGCTAAGATATGGCTAAGATATTTTTGAAGAATCTCGAGGGACTCACATTGGAATAGTATTACCATATTCTGGAATCTTTTATACATTCCTTTAAATAACTTGTTTCTAAATTCATTAAAGCATTTGACATGAAAAAGTTGTTACGTAGAGGGATTAAGGATTTCCAGCATATTAGAAAAGAGAAAAATGAATCTGCCTCCAATTTCATCCAGAGTTGGTGACAAGTTCTTTATTGCTCTGTAAGTGCACCCAACATGGACCAAATTAAACTTTGTGATATTTTCCTTCTCTCTTTCAATCGACAGACTAGGGAAGAAGTCTAGAAGTTTCCTTTCCGTAGTTACGAGGAAGTATTGGAAGGTACGCTTCAGATTAACCAAGCCGCTATAGATAGTGGGCATAAGATCTATGGTCCCAATGGTAAATTGGTATCTCTAAATCAAAATAATACAAATTATGAAAATAATGGGGCCAACAACAAAGGAACTAAGGGTGTGAATCGTAATCATGGGGCTACCATGAATACTGCTACTGATCAAGCCAAGAACGTTGGTTTTACAAATAACAGAAACACTAAAAATAATAAAAACATGGGAAATCAAAGATCCCTTAACACTATCTCCTCGGTCAACATAGTTGACATAAACCATCCATCTTAAAAGCAAATTCAAACCCAAGGCCCAAACCAATATATAAAGTCTAGCCAAGGGGCAATGAATCATGGTTATAACAATAAATTTCAAAATTATAACCGAGTTTATAATCAAGAAAAACAAAATGCCTGTCAAAGGCCAAGAGATTATGACCCTAACCTATATTTTGGTTTCTATAAGGTTCAAGGTCATAATGATAGGACTTTCCATGATTGCAAAAAAATTCTACAAAGACTTCCCAAAAACCAAAGGCAACTCTTTGTAGACATGTTCCTAGCAAATCCTAAAATGAACCCGCAACCTAGTCATACCAAACTTTTCACACCTCAAAATGAAAACCCTTAACATCTTGGGGATGCCCAAGTGAATACTTAAAATATTAACAAGGGCATTCCTATAGGGAAAAATGACCATGAAGCCTAAACTTTAGAAAAATCTTGGGTTTATCCTAATCTTGGTTCAAATGATAATACAAAAATCTTGGCATTAGTTGAGCTAGAGGTTAAGCCATAAATTAATGAAACAATTCAGATGAATGAGTACATTTGAAAACACCTACCCACTCTTTCTTTCCTATAGGATGATGTTCCTACAATCACAAAACCAGTAGAAGCCTGTGTTTTGATATTAGATTTGAACAAGACCTTTTCTCACATCTTGTTCCTATATTTTTTGAAGAATTCACATGTGCATCATTTTGTGTTACTTCATGCACTAGGTCTTGGTCATCTAATCCATGTTATGCCTCCTCCCAGTGCTCAAATAAATCATATTGAATTGTATATACATCATTTGGGATAGGGTGATAGGGATACTAGGTTTTTTTATATAGACAAGATGTCATCTGACGTTGAAATTTCCCGAAGAGGTGATCCTACCTTATATTATAGGTCTAGGTTTACAAAAATTGCACTAAGCCATCCATGGTAAATGAATAATATTCTATAGACATATTTCCCTTCTCTTTCTTGTAGAAGTTAGGTTATGGAGAGACTAATTGATCCTCTACAAGAAACACGTTGCGATGGTATGACAATATCAAAGCAACCTCGATTGGAACCATATTTATTTTGGTCACACTTGGTCCAAAAACCATTTTTATGGAATTTTACATCATTGATAGGGAAACAAGTTATAACATGATCCTTAGGAGACCTTGGATTCATCGAATTAAGGGTGTCCCTTCCACCATGTTCTAGAAAATTAGATTCCTCCATTTGGGAAACATATTCATCACTCAAGGGGATCCTAATCCCTTTGATATACACTTAAAAACATGAATAAGAAGAAATGGGTCCATACAGAGTATGAAATTCCTATGAATCATTTGAAGAAACCACCTCCATCAAAAGAGTTTGTCCCTATCACCCTGGGCATTCTGAAGGCTGAAGTCGTTGACCCAAGAACATTTGAAGTGGAAAATAAAGATAAGGGTAAATCAATATATGTGGAAACAATGTCCACTAAGACCACAACAAAAATTAAAAAACTCCTACAAAATGAAAATCTGGTTTTCCTTCCATTTTAACCATAAGGGATGGGTAGTCTTCTTGGTTTAACATATCTTCCCTCTGACGACCTAGGTCTAGGTATAAACATGATAGAATTAAAAAATGAAGAAGAGAAGTTTGAGATTGAAATGATGCCCATCAAAACCATATTTTAGGGTTTCTCTATTATAAACCATGGTTTTAACTCATGTGCCTCTAAAACTAGTCTTGTCATATCCATGGGGCAAGGCCTCATCATTCTGCAAGGGTCACAAGTAAACACAATGCTTTACATATGAAGCAAGGCCAAGAAACATAGTCATTCTCACCCACACACCGTGTCTCAAGAATGTGAAAAAGAGGTTCATGAATTCCTCTCTCAAAAAAACAAGTTTAATGATTGAACATATACACTTCTGAGAAAGGTTTGTAATTTTAAACCCACATTGGTAGGCCCTTATCAAGAAAACAAAATTTTTAAGGATCATGGTTCTGCATTGTGTACTTTTAGGGGGGTAAATAATTTGATATTCATCAAATTTATTCACCTTAGCCATCATGACATGTAGCTGAATCTACATTTCCATATGTACATTACTTGAATCCACATTACATTTTCATCTTCTAGTTCATTTTATAAAATTTGTAATTAAGGGACTTATTCTTATAGAAATTCCTAAAAAATTATGAAAATATTGGCAAAACATTCAAATCATATCTCCTCAAATTTTTGTAATATCATCAATTGTTTCTAAATCATTTCATCAATTCAAATAGGATAAGACAAAGCTTTGACAATAACCATACCATGGCCTGCATACTTGGTTCTACTCATAGTTTCTTCTAGATTAAGTGTCTTTGCCTATAGTCTGTTCTAGAAGCTTCACGGTGTCACATCTATCCCATATACACCTCTTTGGAAATAAGAACATTATAAATATTTTACCTAGATATATGTGTCAAATGTAAATCAATACAAAAATTTTATTTACACACTTCTTTTTCCCACCAACCTTCG
Organism: Taxus chinensis; assembly: GCA_019776745.2. Lineage (NCBI taxonomy): Eukaryota > Viridiplantae > Streptophyta > Pinopsida > Cupressales > Taxaceae > Taxus > Taxus chinensis. The sequence goes on along the minus strand of CM034156.1, from coordinate 438,572,732 downwards.
GTGTTAAGCCCACATCTCATACTAGTGGTGTGAGGTTGGGAAAGGAGATAAGTTATCTTACTTGCCTATGCCTTGTCCTTGGTGATGAGCCCATGTTTCCTAATGGTAGCATGGGGCAAGGTGTAGGGGGTATGTATAACAAAATTAGAAAGTTAAAAGTAATCCATTCAATAAAGGATGCTGTAAAATCATAAAACCAAAGGAAAGTGAGTTAGATGTTAAAATTCCAAGAGATTTTAAAACCTTAAACCATATTTTTTCAACCAAGTTTCCATCTATGGATCTAAGTCTAGATAAACTAGAAAGCAATTCACATTTTAAGCTATATAGAAAACTTGAGTAAAATGAGGTTGTAGGTTCTCAATTTGGTTTTGTCAAATCCTTGTATTTCTCTCAACATTACCATTCAACAAATTTGTATAACTTGTGTCCCTTCTAGCTCTCGGTGTTGAGCCCTCACATTTTACTAGTTGCTTGGGGTTAGGAGTGGGGCAAGTTCATTCTATTATCATATCACGTTTTCATCATGTTTTTCCAAAACAATATGAAGTATCTAAAATTTATTAAAGAAAATAAAGTTCAACATTACATTATACTTACATCATCATATATCAGCATTACAAAAAAATGACAAAAAGGAAATCATTCTGTTAGCATTCATCATCCAAAACCAAAAATTATAAACAGGTAGAGTACACATGTGAATCAAACCATAAATGGAAGTCAACTCTATGAGACGAATAACCAACCAAAAATATGTATCTGTATATATATCACAGAATAAGTTTGAGTATAATGCCATCATGCACTAGGCATGGTCAAAACACTCATAATGAGCCCGAAAATACAGAAAAAAATCATATAAGTTCCTCACAAAATGGAAACAAAGTAATAATGGTTCAATAGCCTATCAATCTCTATGGGACCCATGAGAAGGTGCATGCCTAACTATAAGGATCCTACTATGGATCTGACGATGTGAGTACACTGAGTGATGTGAGTGCCCATGAGAATGACCACTAGCCACGGTCTCTATGCGGCTTTTCCTTATCGCTGCTCTCTCCCTCTCAACCACCTCATAGCCTGCAACTATGGTCTTTAGGTCCATAACCATCTCTGATGCCTTTCGGAGAGGTGTAAAAACATCAGTGAGTCGGACAACCTGTAAAGGTTGTTCCACATCCTCCAATAACTATGCTCTCTTCTTCCCTATGGGAAGTAGTAAAGTGTCCACATAGACTCAATGAATAAGGTCTTTCCACTCCTCAGTGTTCACTGTGAGACATAAATAATGGTGAGTTAGAAAATAAAAAATAAAAAAGAGAAGAAATAATAGACATATGAGTAACATTTGTATCTAATAGAGCCACGGAAAGAATTTCCACGTACTCAGATATCCATGCATCTATGTGGGTTCGACTGGTATTTCTTTCATGGGCACTGGGCATACCTCCTCTCCTTCAGAAGCTATGCACTAACCCATGATGGATCCCTTAGCCCCTCCCTCATCTCGAAGAAGTGGGTCCTTTGAGACTAAGGTCTCCATCTCCACATCCTCCTCCTCTTGCTCCGCTATCGAGACATCCTGGGTGCATGCCCCTCAGGGTCACTCTCCTCCTCCTACTCCTCCATGTGAGTTATCCCACTAAACTCACCACCTAACTCCTCTTCATCCAAATCACCACCAGTCTCCTCCTCTTCGAGTCTCCTCATCACCTGAATCCTCTCCAGTTTCATCTCCCGTCTCCTCCTCAGAATCAAAGTCTATGTCTATTAGTTCTTCCTCACCATTGTGAGTAGGTGTGGCATTGATCTAGAGTAAAGGTACATGAATGGCACTAGCTTCCCATTAGGAAAAAATAACTCACCTAACTACAATGGGCACTCCTAGAGTCACCACTGTCCAACCTAGATCTCCACCAGGGCCCTTTCAGGCCTCCTTGATACTCTTATACAAGGGTGCCATGGGGGGAAACATATCAATGTAAGGAAGACTAAACTACTGAGGAACTTAGTAAAATGATGAATCTCAACCTTCCCCATCCTGTCAACTAACTAACTAGTAGTGGCACAAGCTACCACTATACTCTCGTCATGTCCCCAAAATCCTGTCATGTCATGGTGCAGAGTGGAAACTAAGTCATTGCTAGCCAATGAAGCCAGTGGGTGATGTGGCCCTCTAAGGAATGACATCCTAGACCATTTAGTGGCCTTGACAGCCCATGGATCTTGTACTAGAACTCCCCTCTAGTAGGGGGTAATGCACTCATACAACCAACTCATCACGATTGTGGGATGGCTGAGAGATTGACCCTATAAATGAACCACTCGGTATAAGTCATGATAGGTGGTCTCAAGGATCTCGGGCCCCCAAGCATAAATGTGGCCATGTGTCTTTAAATGTGTGATGATAGGATCCTAGTAGTATAGTAGTGTATCAACCCACTTTACCCCCTATCAATCGTAAAGCCAAAATACCCATGATAGACTTACAGATAGTGGGGATATGAGTGGTGGGAATAGATCAGACCTTCATACCATTCTTTGAACTAACTGAAACCATGACATCACCCATATAATTATCCCAAATGTCCTAATGGCTCTAGATCCTTCTATCTCAAGAGTCAGCCTCCTCCCAAGTATTGGAACTCCAAGTATTTGGTACACATCCTCTAATGTAATCATCCACTCACCCCTGCAACCTAGAAACCAGAAGGTATTCCAGTCGATGTCATAATATGAAAAAAATTCATAAAGAATATGATTATTAGGAGTAACATGGAGAACCCAAGAAATCCTCCATATGCTTGCTATTTGCAGTCTATCGATCTTAGCCTGAGTTATCTGATCAAGGATCTCAAGGAGCTAATCATACTCATGCTCATGACTCTATCAGATGTACTCCTATTTCTTTTACATCGACCAAAATAGAAAAAGAGAAAGTCAGTGACATTTTTAGTAGGAAATCTCATGAAAAACATTAAAGATCCAAAAAAAAAAAGATTTAGCACAAAGCTTTTGCATTCTGTTCACAATCGCTGCCCTGTGTAGGATGGTGATTTTGTGAGTGCCACCTTAAGAGGGTGGTAGTCCTGTAACCACTTCCATGCACAGGGTGATGGTCTTAAACTAATTCACTGTACAACTATGTGGACCTAAAAAGCTCCTAAAAACACTAAAATTGACCATTTTCATAAAATAAATGACTACCTTATAGGTGCACCCCTAGAGACTAGTTTTAAACAAGAAATTTCAAAAATATCTCCTCCTAGGAAAAGATTTTGAAATTTTTATATTTTAGGTTTCAAAATAAACAAATGAGAAAAACCTACCTTAGATTGCGTGGCTCTATCTCTTGCTTGTGGAGGCATGATCACAGTCTCGCAATGATCATTTTGTCTGTACTCTAGTAAAAAACAATCACTATAGGTCCAGAGCTCAAAAATCACTAATCAAATATGTGTAAATGAATTGAAAAATTATCATGTTATGTGTGTGTGTGTGTGTGTGTGTGTGTGTGTGTGTGTGTGTGTGTGTGTGCCATTTGAGCGTATGTGTTTGCAAGGCTTGATCGTTGGTGTAAATATAATTTTATATTACCACAAAAATGGTAAGTCCTCTTGTCATTTTAATTTAGCATTTATTTTTTGATAATTTGTCTATCTGCACTTAAGTCTTCTTTTTCATTTTGCAAGTAGCGAGATCTTGGATGAAAAAATTTCGACACACGAACGTGTCAGGTATAGCTTCTAACTCCCCATTCCAGGAACATGATACTCGGACTCTACATTTTATGCCTCTTCATGGCTAAGATGTTTCTCTGAGGGGGCAACATGTATGCACCCAAAATTACATGTGCTACATTATCAGAAAACGGTTATAAAAGTCCCCAATGATGATTCATATCCTTTCGGAAGATGTTTGAGTTCCAAAACCCATTCATAGTATATATTTGTAGCTTAGACATCCCTACTTAGCCCTCACATACGTTTTCCTAGGTTCCTGCTACATTTCAGAGTAGTTTTGGCCTTTAGTGTAAAAACTACCACCTAGGTAGGGAGATGGTTCTAAAACCTCCGCCCTGCATAGGGCGGCAGTCCTATGTGAATTTTTTAGAGAGTTTACTCGTGTTTAACACATAATTCTCTCACTTAAATTCTATTTTTAGACGCATTACTTATCTTTTTTAGATGATTCCAAGGCTCAATTGCCTTGTGGCAATCTATTCTTGCACTTTTATTTGTGGTTGATGGTTGTTAATAGTTTGAACTCCCTCTTCACTTTTTTATGTCCTCTTTTGGATGTCAAATGGATTCAAACATTTCCCAGCTAAATTCCTATAAATACCATGCTTGTGTGCAAGAAAAAACTGGAGACTTTTTAGTATTCTTGTTATTGCAAAGCTACTGCCTTTCTTGCTAGAAATTGCCAAAGACAATCTCAGTTCAATTGTGCTTGCATTCTTCAACCTGCATTACTTCCCAGTCTGCCAATCCAAGCTACTTCTACTACTGCACTTTTATTCTTCTACTGTTTCTTCATTCGTACCCATCTAACTCACGTGGACACAAAAATTGAAAGGATAAACTGAGGGGATGAATATTCACATAACCAGATTTACCATTGTTCTTGCATATCGAGGTTGGAGTTGTTGTTTTTCTGCTTCATTGATTTTAATTATAAATTATGAATTTATTAATCTAAATCCATATCAAATACAATAGAGAAATTGTTTCATAGTTTCAATTATCAAGAAATTACATAGATCATATCACATTAGAAAGTTTTCTCTTCAATATTGTCGGGGAAGTTGTAGGAAATAATAGCTTCATTGAAGATATGATTTATTCTCTACCTTTGAGGAAGGATTGAGGGTTTGTTAGAAATATTCAATTGATTAATTAGTTTAGATTCAATTCACAAATGGACAAGAAATAGCCACATCCGACTGCTTTGTTTGTTTAGGATTTATTTATTTAGAATAAAAGTAAATTGTTGTTTAGTGATTGTAATATTTCATTTTTTATGATTTTTCTTATATTAGTTTCATTCAATATTAGCTTATATTGTTAATTTCATTTAGTTTACATTGACACTTCAAACTATTTTAGCATTTAGAATCAACTGGGTAATTAAGCTGTAAGGAATTTACGCTGCCTGTTTATAGCCTCTAAATGTCCCCTTTTCCAATTTAGCTACTAGGAATTCACACTACCAGCTGTTACTCACTGATTCTCCCATAGTCAGTCAATTGTAACATTTCCACATCAGATACCATGATGTAACTGTACGTCGGAAAGGCGACAAGAGAGCGTGAGAATCTACAAGTGACTCTTCCATGTACCCAACCTCCTGAGGTCGTGCCGAGACAGCCGGTGGAGATGGAATACAGGTAGTATACGGATAGAATAGTTAGGCAATCTAATATCTTCGACACGCACTAATGGAATCTACAAATCTAATGCAAAGAAGGCCCTTCTAACCTGGACCGGTGTGATAAATCAATCAGCAAGGATGACTGCTTGAAGGATCCAATCAATATTGAGCTCTTACGTGATTCGATCTATGGGTTGTGGAATGCATGGGAAATGACCCGGGATGGTTTCGTGTATTTCTCCTGATAGGGTCATATGGTGAATATAGTCAACTCTATGGATGATTCTCTGGCCTAGTCCATAATTCTCTAGCTTCGTTAGCTGTTATGTCCAGTAGGGATAACTGTTGGATGATGATAGGTGGAATTGGAGTAGACTGAAATACTAGTGTGCGTAGACCAGTGTCTATATCCAATTCTCTTATGGATTCGTTAGGCTGTGGGATCTGTGGATCACAACCATAAACTCTCGGTTGTTGTGGTCTTGTTATGGTCATACGCGAGATCAAGTTCTAATCCCTAGTATCCAATAATCGTATGCTTTCTCAGCTTCTATATTTAGAACCAACAGTTGTGCAATCTTCTCAGAATACCTTACAGGTGTTCTCGCAACCTGGATTCTTAAGCTGGTATCTATATCTACAAGGGTGTCTCCAGTGTCTGGCTGTGGAACTAAAGGATCACACTCAAATGTTTGTTCTCTTTCGAGCCCTTCTACAGTCATGTGGATATTTTCTAGGGTAATCTGTAGTTTGGCTGACTTGACCAAAACGCATGTGCTTGGTCGTCTTCTATGTTTAATCCTCTTAACTGTGAGCTGATCAGTTGTAGATCTGCAGTTGTTCGGAATACTTGTATCCTGAGATATTGGTCTATGTCAACTACTGCTGTGGCTAGGCTTGGTTGAGGCAAGATCGGCTCAAATATATATTCCCTGGGCTCTTGAGGTCCCATGATTGTCATACAAAACAAAATGTAATCTAACTATAATGAAATAAATTCTAACTATGTGAAATAAATCTAACATATATAACCTTTATCTTTATAAGAAATATTCTAACAATTCTAAGGAAAAAAAACTATTTTAAGCGTATCTAGAAATAATAACTAAACAATAATTTAAAACAGACAAGATAACCGAGTGTGGTTATTTTCCTGTGCAATTTGTAGAATTATTCTAAATAAATATGATAGCCTGTCTAATCTACCTGCAAGATTCTCGATCCTACCTCAGAAGTGAGGAGTGAATCATAGTTTCTCAGAAACTATCAATCCCCACAGCTTCCCTGGCATTATCGAGAATAGAATGAAATGAAATAAAGTGATTAACTACTCTATTTGATATAAATCTGACTAGAACTTTGAAATTTAAAACCTGGACTTCGCAGAACAGTGGCAAATCCGATGGTGTATGTGATCTCGTCCCCTCAGTATGATCTTCTCGTTCTTTCGTGTTCACTTGGATCCAGAAAAGCGTGTAATGCTAGCACCGATAGGAGTAGATTTTGGGATAAGGACAGCTCAGAATGCAGACCGAGAATGCGAGTAGGAGAGGGATAGCGCAAGAGTACAGAGCTTGGCTTATGTGATTCCTAGTGGGATTTTACTGCGAGTCATGCAATGTGAAGTGACCAGAACCTTTGACTATCCTATACGAAGAGCAAGACCTACAACTTTAATGGCTTCCTAAGCTATTTCGTTCCAAAATAAAGACACTGCTTGCACAAGTTGGATATGTGGCTTACCAACAGCTAAATAAAGCTAACCAGGTATATAATGAATTAAACTAAGAACTCTAAGTCACAGTAAAACAAACTTACAGCAAAATTAATTTAGAGGCAAGCTTCTAACCGGATTGGATGGAGCAACAACACTGCCTGCACAAGATGGGTCTGTGGCTTACCAACAGCTGAGCAATGCTAAACCAAGTATAAAGTAAACTATGCTATCAATCCTAAGCAAGCTAACCAAAATACTAAAAACCAGAAGACTCTAACAAGGAAAAATGGTGATCAAAACTCCAGCTCAAATTCTTCACACAAACTCAACCAAAATTCAGACCAAAATCAGACCATTTGCATGTACACAAACCATGCATTTATAGGAATTCAAACACCCAAGAATCAAAACCAAATTGAAATCCTAAACAATAAACAAAGGAAAAACACTATTCCAGGGGACCAAAAACATTAATGCATGCTCAAGTCGGCAAAGAAAAGCTGGTGAAATGTTATATTTCACACGGGTCACGCCAAAAGGGCGTTCTAGAAAATGCGCCCAGGACCGCCGCCCTGTTCAGGGCGGCGGTTTCGTCACTGAAGATCAAAAGGGGCAAGAAAAGAGGGAAAAAGGGGAAAACAAAGGACATAGGGGATAAGTGGGGTATGCGGGATGTTAACGCATATCCGAAGAGCTCTTTCTGGATCCCGAACACCTTGCGAGGAGACCTGTATCATCATTGGGGCATTTATTACACCGTTCCGCAGTACAGTACCTTACAATTTTGGGTACGTACATATTGCCCCCCTCGGAGAAGCGTTTTAGCCATGAAAGGGCATAAAACGGTGGGTCCGAGTATGGCAGTCCCAAAATGGGGGGTTTAGAAGTTATACCTTACACGTCCATGTGTCGAAATGGCGCCATCTGAAATTCCCGCTACCTACAAAATGAAAAGAGATCTCAAGTACAGATAGATACAATAATTTGAAAAATAAACGCTAAAATAACAGGGAAAGAGGACGTACCACTTGTGCGGGGATAGGAACTTACCTCCATCAGCGCTCCAAATCTGCGAAAAAGTCATTTTAAGATGAAATAGAACAATATATATATGAAAGTGGGCCCATTTTCCTATTCAATTTGCGCGAGTTGATTTGATCGATTTTGAGCTCTGGGACCCCACGGTGACGGTTTCTCGCGTGAGTATAGTCGAAACGTCCGCAGTGAGATCATGATCATGCCTCCACGTGTGGAACGCCACCCTGCGAGATCACAGGTTGGTTTTCTTCAATTTTGCATTTTCCCCCCTTCAAATTTGAAATGGCAAATTATTTGTAATGGGGGGGTTATTTTTGAAAATGTTTGGTTCAAAAGGTCCATTTAGGGGGGGCGCCTACTGGGTAGGATCTTTTTTTAGCTAAAATGGTCTATTTTTTACGTTTTTTGGACTTTTTAGGGTTAAAACCCGCGCGGGTTTTCGGACCGCGACCGCCGCCCAGGCCAGGGCGGTGGTTACACGACCGCCGCCCTGATCAAGGCAGTGGTTACGAGACCGCCACCTTTAAGGCGGCAGTTACAAAACTGCCTCCCTGCTCAGGGCGGCGGTTTTGCACAGAATGCAAAAGAGCTTGTTTTGGAGACTTATACTTATATTTTCTTGCATTTCTGTACGTTTTTATGACTCTCCCGGCATTGATTAGATACTAACTTGCTCTGTTTTGTGTGTTTTTGGGTGTATGCAGGAAAGGGAGGAGTACATTAGATGGAGCCGGGAGAGAGAGTGTGATTGGTTGCCCGGGGTATTGGATGCCCTTTTGCCAGACAAGGAGGACACGTTGCAGAGGGCCTGCATATTGCGTATATCACGTGTGCCCCATGGTACACCATTGAGTCACATCCTTTGTGACTTATTTTCTTATTGGGATGCAAATTGGAACACTTTCCAACTGCCAGGTGTCCGCGGTGAGTGGACTATTACTCTAGAGGATGTCTACCATATCTTGGGGGTCCTGATCATCGGGAGGAGACTCACACTGGAGACAGCTGGGTCCAGAGCACAGATTGCATAGTGGGCAGGTTATATGGGGGATGCAGCTATTTCCACGGGGCCGAAGAAGGGAGTGAGAGTTAGATCCATTCCTTCTTTGCCCATCCTCGTATTTCGACAGGCCATCATGGGGATCCTTGCCTCGAGACTGATTGGGGACAAGGGAGGGGATACATTGTTATACTGCTGGGCCCCCATCATTCCACAGATAGAGGGGCATGGTCGGATATACGCCTGGGGCACAGATGTTTTGGGGACCACTTATCATGACTTATACAGGGTGGCCCGTTTACAGGGACAGTCTTTGAGCCACCCTACTCTAGTTATGAGTTGGGTGTATGAGTGCTTTATTCCCTATGGCAGAGGCGTGGAGGTGGCAGATCCTGGGGTTGTGAGGGCAGCCAGATGGTCAGACATGTCGGTGCTTAGAGCACCTCACCAGCCAGTAGCTTCCCTCACCACAGCAGATATGGAGGCCAGACCATACCAGCTCATGGCCGGCATTTGGGGAGAGGAGACTCTCACATTGATCTCTTGCTCCACCACAGGGCAGCTTATTGACCATGTGGGACGGGTGGAGGTACATCCTTTCGGTAGGGTCCCTCAGCAGTTCGGCCTCCCATATGTGGGCATGCTTCCTCCAGTGGCACCAGTCTATAGATCAATCTGGGAGGCTAGAGTGGGGCCTAGAGGCCGTGGTTGGATAGTGGTCACCCCTGGTAATCCTATTGCAGCCAGGGGGATTGTTCGGGCCAGAGGGAGAGTGGGTGCGCCACGGGCACCTTTACTTCGGATTACTACGGGTCCTGCTCATAGCAGCGATGACCCTATAGATATTGACTCTGATTCTGAGGAGTCCACAGAGGGAGGGTCGGAGGAGCAGACGAATGATAGCGATCCTGAGTGGCATGACACCCAGGATATCATGCAGGCAGAGAGGGAGGAGCAGAGTGCAGAGAGAGAGACTCTAGTTTCAGAGGAGCCACTCTCTCAGGGCCGTGGTGGAGAAGACGAGTCCGTTGTGGGGCATCATGTTGCTCCGACTACAGGAGCAGCCCCCCAGTCAGCAGCGGTATCAGTGGGAGGTGCTGGCCCTAGGGACCCATCTTGGAGCCCCGGTGATCCGAGTAAGTTATCCTTTCTCCCTTTCAATGCTAGTTTGATTTAGGACTTGTTTTAACTGCTATCTCTCCATATATTTGTATCTTGTATATTTTAGCCTCTTGCCTAGTTTCTAATTCGTCTTTCTTTTTTGTTTTGCAGAGACTGTCGACGAGTGGCGGGATCTAATCCATAGGGTATGCACTGATTCTCTGATGATCCCTATGGATAAGACCCGTGCGGAGATATCTGTAGATGCTGGGGAGCCTTCAGCAGCCGGTAGGCATACTGACGTCTTTGCTCCCGTTTGGCATGTGGCCAAGATGGTGTCGACTCTCCATACAGAGTTGGCAGGCTATAGGACAGCCGAGCGTCTTATGAGGAGCCATTCTCGTGGTGAGACCGCGGCTGCTCCTCGAGACCCTGAGCCCTCCATGCATTCAGAGCGCCAGCGTAGCTGGAGTCCTAGGCGAGGGAGTGCACCTTCAGCGGGATCGCGTAGGGGTTGAGAGGCCACTTGGCTGCTATGCACTTTTTGTATTATAGATTCTTTTGTGTATTACGGGCTCTTTGAGCATTTTGACCATGCCTAGTGCATGATGGCATTGTATACAAACATTGATTATTTATGTATATGCGTTGATTTTTGGATCAAAAGCTTATCACTCATGTGTGTCCTTTCATGATGCTGATACATGATATTGTAGATATACTGTGATCTTGAATCTTAACTTTTGTTAGCAATTTGGATACCTCATGTTTGTTTTGGCAAAGTGATGAAAATAACCAGTATGATGAACAGATTAACTTGCCCCACTCCTAACTCCACGCAACTAGTAAGATGCGAGGGCTCATCACCAAGAGCCAAGAAGGGCGCAAGTTATGAAATATGGGGAAATGATAGTGATGAAAGACAGACGAAGCTTTGGCGGAACCAAATTGGAAGCTACAATCTTACTCTACCTGAATGACTTCATAGTTTTGGGTGCAACTTGCTTTGCGGTTTATCCAGACATAGACCCGTAGATGGCCACATAGTAGACAAAATCTGGGTTTTAGGATTTTTAACTCTCTTGGAATTTTGAGCATCTGATTCATTCGTTTTTGACTCAAAGTTTGAATAGTTTGTTTATGACCTTTTAACGTTTGCATTGTCTAGAGAACCCCCTACACTTTGCCCCATGCTACTAGTAAGAAGCGTGGGTTTATCACCGTGGGCAAGGCATATGCGAGTAAGGGCATTTCCATCCTTTCCCAACCCTACGTCACTAGTAAGAGACGCAAGCTCATCACCGAAGGTTGGTGGGGCAAGGAAATGTGTAAAAATAAAATTTTCTGTTTAATCACTTTTTGACTTGTCTTTTTGAGTAAAATATCAGTATATGCTTGTTTCCAAAGAGATGTGTATATGGGATAGATGTGACACCATGAAGCTTCTAGAGAAGACCATAGGCAAGACACCTATCCTAAGAAGAAATCAAAGCGAGAACAAACTTGCAGATCTTGGTATGGTTACCGTTAGGACTTCGTCATGTTTGATTTTATTGATAAAAGATTCCAAGATGACTTGATGATACCGAAGATGGAGAGGTATGATTAGAAAGTTTTGTGCCAAGAACATCATGAGTTTGTAATGAATTACTTTGAGAATAGATTCCTTGATCACAATTTGTGTAAGAACAAGTGGACAAAATGATCCTAATCTATATGGAAATGCAATGTAGATAGTTATATAGGCAGCGCTTGCTGCTTATGCATAGAAATGTTTGAGGTGGAGGGAATTGACTGTTTCGCCAAACTCCTCACCTTCTAGCGTGCATAAGAGGTATGCACCATTTCCATAGTCCTTCGTGACTCGGTATGGGCCCAACCATTTGGGCCGGAATTTCCTTCCTTCGCCGGTCTTCTTGTCGATTCGGCTGTCTAGTCTTAGAACTAGATCACCTTCGTATATATCACGTTCATAGAATTTTTTGTTATACTGCCAGCACATCCGGTCGGCATAGGCTCTATGCCACTATTCAGCATGTAACCTAGTTTCATCTAGGATTTCTAGTTGGGAGAGACATGCTTCTCTGTAAGCGTCTTCATCCAGAATCCCTTGTAGTGAAATGTGGAGACTGGGTATTTCGACCTCAAGTGGGAGAACTGCTTCTGCCCCAAATACTAGTGAGAAAGGAGTTGCTCCCGTTGGTGTTCTTATTGAGGTTCGGTGGGCCCACAAGGCCGGATATAACTTCAAATGCCAATCCCACTTGTTTTCTTTCACTGTTTTAAGGAGAATGGCTTTCAGCGTTTTGTTTGTTGCTTCATCCTGCCCATTGGCTTAGGGATAATACAAGGAAGCCGTATGATGGCTTATTTTAAATTTTTTGCATAGTTCACGAACTTCTTCATTTTTGAAAGAAGTTCCATTATCAGAGATAATGATTTGCGGGATACTGTACCTACAAATGATTTGATTCAAGATGAACTTAGCGATCACCGAGCCAGGTACGGTAGTAAGAGGCATAGCCTCTACCCATTTGGTAAAATACTCAGTGGCCGTGATTATAAAATTGTGGCCGTTTGTGGATGAGGGAGAGAATTTCCCTATTAAATCTAGGCCCCATGTAGAAAAGGGCCATGGATTAGCGATTGGTTGCAGAGCCTGTGCTGGCATGTGGATCTCGTGAGAGAATTCTTGGCACTTATGACACCTGCGTGCAAACTCTATCGCGTCTTGTTCTAGAGTGGGCCAGAAATAGCCCATTCGACGTATTTTTCGAGCAGTGGCATGACCACCGAAGTGGCCTCCACATATACCGCTGTGGGATTCATGGAGAATCCTCTTGGACTCTTCTGTGTCGACACATCTCAAGAGCATTCCATCAAATGCTTTTCGATAGAGCACCTGCTCTATGATGACATATTTAGATATGATTATGCATAACCGCCTTCTTTGTTGCGGTGTAACTACCTCCAGGTACATATGGTCCATGATATAATTAATGATATCAGTGTACCAAGGGCACTTAGAGATAGAAGGTCGAGTTTCGATGTAGTATACGCATTCATCTGGAAAGTTTAAATCTACTAGATCGCCTCCGTCTAATGGGTTGTCAACTAACTAATCTGCGATGATTTGTCCTTTAACTGACTTCTGGTTTACAAGCCTTAATTTGAACTCTCGCATTAAGGTTATAAAACGTCCAGATTTTTTGGACAAGGACCCTTGTGTGAGAAAAGTCCGTAAATGGTCCGTTTTTACCATGACCTTTATTTCTTGATTCAGCATGTAATGTCTTAGACGTTTAGTAGCAAAGACTATGGAAAGGCATTCTCATTCTGCCTGTGTATAGTGTGTTTCATAGTCGAGCAATGTTCGGCTAATGAAATAAATCGCACGCTCTCTCTTACCATTGTCTTCTTGGGCTAACATACAGGCCAACGAGACATCGGTAGCCCGTGAGTATAGAATTAACGGGCGATCTAGCTTAGGTGGCATTAGTGTAGGTAGTGATAATAGGAAACGCTTGACCACTTCAAAAGCATGATTGCAATCTTTAGTCCAATCAATGCTATAGTCCTTCTTGAGTAAATTGTTGATTGGATGAACGGCGAAGCTTAGATCCGGGATAAATCTCCGGATTGCACCCAGTTTTCTGAGAAATGATCTGATTCTAGATTCACTCGAAGGCGGGACCATTTCGAGGACAACCCAAATTTTGGTTGGATCAACATCGATCCCTCGTGATGATATGATGTAACCTAGGAGTTTTCCTCCTGTTACACCAAATACACATTTCTCTGGATTTAGCATGACTCCGCATTCTATTAGACGTGAAAGAATGATGCGGAGTACTTCGGGATGGTCACGAAGCTTCTTGGCCTTAGCCAACAAGTCATCTACGTAGGATTCCATGATTTTATGAATTAAATCATGAAATATGTATGTCATGTCCCGTTGGTACGTAGCACCAGCGTTCTTGAGACCGAATGGCATAACAGCGTAGAAATAGGTTCCCCAAGGAGTTATAAAGGTGGTTTTAGCTTGATCTTGCTTGGATATTCTGATTTGATTGTATCCCGAGAATCCATCCATGAGAGACAAGAGTTCAAAACCAGCTGTTGCATCAACAATAACGTCTATAGATGGTAATGGGAAGTCGTCCTTAGGGCAAGCTTTGTTGATATCTCGAAAATTTACCCAGATGTGTATCTTTCCGTTCTTCTTGAGAACGGGAACGATGTTGGATACCCATTGGGAGTAGTCAACTGGCTTGATGAATCCTACCTGAAGGAGTTTTACTACCTCCACTTTTACCATGAGAGCTACTTTGGGCTTCATGGGTCTTGATTTTTGTTTAATTGGCTTTGCATCTGATCTAGTGACGAGGTTGTGCACCACAATGTGGGGTGCGACTCCTGTCATCTCTTTGTAATTAAATGCGAATTCCTTTTGATGTTCTTTGAGAACCTGACTATGTATTTCCACTTCTTCTGGGGTTAATGAAGAACCTAGTTTCAATATTCTTGGTTCATTCTCTGTCCCAATGTTGACATCGATTGTTTCTTCGATTAAAGAGGCGTTACCCTCTTCGAACTCAGGTGGTGTTGGAGGTAGATCTATATCATCCCCATTTTCTATTGCGTATATGCCAGGTTCCCTTTGTGAGGGAAGATCCGTTACGGGATTTCCGAAGTAGGAAGATGAATGCGGAATCAGGGATAAATCTAGCGTGTGATAGGAGAGATGTAGTGCTGCATAGGTATTTAAGTAATCCAAAGCAGCCGCATCATTTCCAACATGGTCTAGGACGGTAGATTCACTTCCGCTTGAAAGAGGATTTGTCATTTTTTTTATCAATGGTTCGTTATGAAAGAATACTGTGAAGTGAGTATCTTCTAGCTCATTGTTTGGAGTAAAACGTGATGCTGAGGTTGCTATTGAATCGGTGAGAATATTTTTTTCTCGCGGGATTGCTTCAATGGATATGAAGTTGAACGCCTTGCTTAAATCTAATATAACATTTTTGTAGAGTTGTAAATGTTCGGCTTTAGTTTCATATATTTCAGAAACTTGGTTTGTTACTAATTGCGAGTCTCTGAGGACTCTGATGTTATCAATACCAATTATTTTGGCTAAGGTAAGGCCAAGGAGGAGAGCTTCGTACTCAGCGCTGTTGTTTGTGCATTCAAAGTTTAACTTAAAAGAGAATGGGAGGACCTTCTCCTCGGGCGAGGTAAGAATTTAACCTACCCCCGCTCCATAGCGGCATTTAGCTCCATCGAAATGGAGAGTCCAATACTTAGCCGGGAGTATAGATGTTGGGGCATCTGCTGCGTTTTCACACTCTACTTCTACCATACAGAGGTCTTCTGCTGGCAAGGAACCAACACCTAGGGAAAATCCCATGCCTACTGAATCGAATGGTAAGAACATTGGTGAATCTTGTTCTATCAACTCAACGATTTTCGCAGTAGTCCCTAATGATACTGTTTCTTTAGTTTTACCTTTAGGGGTTGTTTTGGCTATGTTGGTAGTTTCAAGATCTGTCGTAGGTATCAAATTTTCCTCTAGCTTTTTGGTCAGAGGGTTTATTAAGTTGATTTGTTGGCAGTTCGAATTCTGAGTGCACCCCTGGTCTTTTCTTTAAATCAGCTAGGTGCAAATCGAAAGGTTTTGGGTCGCCTTTGGCTACAAATACCTTTCCCAGATGCAAGAATCTTACTTCCTGAAATAGCGTGGAAGGGATTGCCTTCATTCGATGTATCCAAGGTCGGCCGAGGATCATATTATAGTTAGTTTCCCGATCTATAATATAAAATTCAGTCAAGATGGTTTTGGGCCCTAAGGTGACCGGCAGTATTATAGTTCCTATTGAAGTGGCTTTAAGGCTATCATAGCCTCTCAAGGTGTTTCGTGTAGTGGAACAGTTCGTTTCTCCATATCCTAGTTTTTGGAGGAAAGAGAAAGGGACTATGTTAACCGCAGCCCCATCATCAACCATCGCCCGTTTTACGTAATTATTGTAAACCCACACTTGCAAGTGTAAGGCTGGATCACCTCGGCGTGCGATCTCAGCATCTGTAGGCATTTTACTTATGTCGAATATGAATTCGACATCTGTATCTGCCTGTCCCGGAGGATGAACATCGAAGTCTATATGATTTACCTGTGTTTCGGGTGGTGGAGTGATATTAATTAAATGACCTAAGCCTAGTGCCTCTAAAAGAGCAGCTCTGTGAGGGGGAGAGTTCTTTAGCAAGTCCAAAAATGAAATGTGTGAAAAGGTCTTTGTTAGGTCACTAATTAAATCATAGGCACCAATGGGTTTTTCAATTATTTGCTGACTCCTATCTGTCTCTGGCAGATGACTTGGGCTCGGTTGAGAGAAATACTCTCGTGTTCTTGTTATAGCTTCGATAGGTAGTTCAGCATCTAATTCTACCAAACTAACTATCTTAGGTCTTGGTTGAGCTCCCAACTATGGCGCAACTGACGGATTTAGCGAAGTCGAGGCTTCATGGTCATTGTTTCCTATTATTGCACCCTTGTTTACTCCCGTTGAATTTAGTCGATTATTATCGTGATTTGGGAGTGGATCGTTAAAGATCTTGAGAGGAGCATTTTGAGGGGAAACTGCCCCTGCAAATGTATTGGGTGGCAATGGCACAGGATCTGCCAAAAAAAATCTGTGAAGAATTGTCTTTGTTCTTCTGGTAAACGTTGCATGAACTTGTTGTAGTCACGACACATTCTAGTGTCATGACCCTGAATTTTATGGAAACCACAATAAGAATTGGGATTGTAATTCGTGTTTTGTTGGTTTGGTGTGTATTGTGGCCTAAAATTCCGATCAAACTGTTGCCTATTAGGACTAAAGTTTTGTTGTTTCTGGTTTTGATTTTGGTTTTGATAACCAAATGAGTTTTGGCTTGGTCCTTGCATGGGATTTCACCGTTGTTGTTGTTGTTGTGGATGATTAAAATCCACTGTATTGACCGTTGGGGTAAAATTATTGTTTCGTTGATTGTTTGTTTGTGACGGAGTATTAACAACATTTACCCTCTTGGGCTGGTCGGTTACCCCATCCGTTGTTACCCCACGATTTTTGTTAAGGATTTTGGGTCCTTGATTGACGTTTGTGGTAGTTGTAGTATTTTGAGTAGAGGTGATTAACCTCCCGTTTGCTCCATATGTCTTACGACCACTATCTATTGCTGCCTGGTCTATTCATAGAGCGCTCTCAAGTACTTCATCATAAGTCCTTAGTGGGAACTTCTGGACTTCTTCCTTCACTTCTCTGCTGAGAGAATGAAGGAATAAATCGCATAGTTCCATCTGATCCATGTTTGGAGCGCTTGCCGAGGAATAAAGGACTGTGTGCCACCTTTGGATGAAATGGGTGACAGATTCGTTATGTTCTTGCTTGATGTGTAAGAACTCCCTGATTCCTGTCCTTAATAGCTTGTTCATGTCGAAGGCTTTGATGAACTCAGACACGAGTTGTTTGAATGAATGTATGGAAGCTTCGGGTATTCTGTAATACCAATCGAGAGCAATGCCTTCCAGCGTTTTGGGGAATATTTTAGCAACAACCCCATCCCATTGGAGTAATTCTCGAATGGCTGTAGCGTAAGCTTTGATATGCGCATTTGGATCTCCCTCACCCTTGAACTTGGGCAAATCAAGAAGAGGCCTTGGAAGCATAACGCTTCGTATGGTGAAATCTAAGGGCTCCTTCAAATATTCTTAATAAGTCCCTATCGCATATGTTTCAACCATTGATGGTGTCTGTTGAGGAGGCGATGGCAGAATGGGTTGTTGATATGGCATAACGTACGCGTTGGCAGGGGCATAAGGCAACCCCTGTATTTGGAAAAACATGCCGGGAGAGGAGAACATATCCCCTTGTGGCGATTTTGAATACATGTTTAAGTACGAAGGGGTATTATCCAGGAATGGATTGCTCTGTACTAGACTTGGAGGAACAGTGCTAGCGATAGTGGGTCTAGTTGGCACTTGTTGTGAATACTGAGGAGTCATACCTAATGTGCCTGCTCCTGTGAGGAGATCTACTTGGCTAGGATGGTGCGGAGGATTGGAACTCCCTGTTTGTATGAATCTTGAATTTTGACTTGCTTGGGCAAGTTCTAATCCTCTAACCTTCTCTATTAGAGTTGAAATGACTTCGTTTGGTGAAGTCACAATATCGTGCCTTGGTGGCGTTTGTTGTATGCTATGGTTTTGCGGAGGTATGTGATATCCTGCTATGAACTGATCATTATCTTGCCAAGCATCTCTGAGAGTATTTTCTATACGTGATGGCATAGAGGTATTTTCTTGAGGAGAGGACTCGGGCTGTATTTGCAAACCTCCTACAGGTGGGTACATACCCGGGGAGCGTTGTTCACTCCTAGGATAACGTATTGAGTACTCGTCATCTAGAACCGAGTATGGGTCTGATTGTCTACTAATATGTGGTCTAAGTAGCATCTGAGGAGATGAAACAGATTCTCCAGTAAATGTCATATTGTTTGAGCCTGAAGGCTCTGTTTGTGTTTGAGCGAGTTGTTCCAACCCCTCTGCTTGGAAGGACGAGTTATATCTAGTCCTTGGAGTTTGCGTTGACAACTGACTAGTTGAATAGTTGTCGCCCCACATTGAGAGTGAGGGTGATGACTGTCTATTCTATTGGGCATAATATGCCTCAAGACCCAGGAGGGGTCTGCCATATGCATCGAATCCCGACATATTCGGGGGGTATATGAATACCCGCAGAATAATGGGAAGGAGCGAAGGTGATTTGGATAAGATGAAACTTCTCAGAGAGAAGGTGAAGCAATTGTAAGGTTCACGTCGGGTTCACCAATTTTGTTGGTGAAGCTGATGTGAAGGCACGTGAAACAGTTGGGTTCACCAATTTTGTATGTCGGAAAAGCGACAAGCGAGCGTGAGAATCTACAAGTGACTCTTCCGCGTACCCGACCTCCCGAGGTCGTGCCGAGACAGCCGGTGGAGATGGAATACATGTAGTATACGGATAGACTAGTTAGGCAATCTAATATCTTCGACACGCACTAATGGAATCTGCGAATCTAAGGCAAAGAAGGCCCTTCTAACCTGGACCGGTGTGATAGATCGATCAGTAAGGATGACTGCTCGAAGGCTCCAATCAATATCGAGCTCTGGCGTGATTCGATCTATGGGTTGTGGAATGCGTGGGAAATGACCCAGGATGGTTTCGTGTATTTCTCCTGATAGGGTCATATGGTGAATATAGTCAACTCTATGGATGATTCTCTGGCCTAGTCCAGAATTCTCTAGCTTCGTTAGCTGTTATGTCCAGTAGGGATAACTGTTGGATGATGATAGGTGGAATTGGAGTAGACTGAAATACTAGTGTGTGTAGACCAGTGTCTATATCCAATTCTCTTATGGATTCGTTAGGCTGTGGGATCTGTGGATCACAACCATAAACTCTCGGTTGTTGTGGTCCTGTTATGGTCATACGTGAGATCAAGTTCTAATCCCTAGTATCCAATAATCGTATGCTTTCTCAGCTTCTATATTTAGAACCAACAGTTGTGCAATCTTCTCAGAATACCTTACAGGTGTTCTCACAACCTGGATTCTTAAGCTGGTATCTATATCTACGAGGGTGTCTCCAGCGTCTGGCTGTGGAACTAAAGGATCACACCCAAATGTTTGTTCTCTTTCGAGCCCTTCTACAGTCATGTGGATGTTTTCTAGGGTAATCTGTAGTTTGGCTGACTTGACCAAAACGCATGTGCTTGGTCGTCTTCTATGTTTAATCCTCTTAACTGTGAACTGATCAGTTGTAAATCTGTGGTTGTTTGGAATACTTGTATCCTGAGATTTTGGTCTATGTCAACTATTGCTGTGACGAGGTTTGGTTGAGGCACGATTGGCTCAAATATATATTCCCTGGGCTCTTGAGGTCCCGTGATTGTCATACGAAACAAAATGCGATCTAACTGTAATGAAACAAATTCTAGCTATGTGAAGTAAATCTAACATGCATATAACCTTTATTCTTCTATAAGAAATATTCTAACAATTTTAAGGGAAGCAAACTATTTTAAACGTATCTAGAAATAATAACTAAACAGTAATTTAAAACAGACAAGATAACCGAGTGTAGTTATTTGTCCTGTGCAAATTGATAGAATTATTCTAAATAAATATGATAGCCTATCTAATCTATCTGCAAGATTCTCGATCCTACCTCAGAAGTGAGGAGTGAATCATAGTTTCTCAGAAACTATCAATCCCCACAGCTTCCCTGGCAATATCGAGAATAGAATGAAATGAAATAAAGTGATTAACTACTCTATTTAATATGATTCTGACTAGAACTTTGAAATTTAAAACCTGGATTCCGTAGAACAGTGGCGAATCCGATGGTGTGTATGTGATCTCGTCCCCTCAGTATGGTCTTCTTCGTTCTTTCATGTTCACGTGGATCCAGAAAAGCGTGTAATGCTAGCACCGATAGGAGTAGATTTTGGGACAAGGACAACTCAGAATGCAGACCGAGAATGCGAGTAGGAGAGGGATAGCGCAAGAGTACAGAGCTTGGCTTATGCGATTCCTAGCGGGATTTTACTGCGAGTCATGCAACGTGAAGCGACCAGAACCTTTGACTATCCTATACGAAGAGCAAGACCTGTAACTTTAATGGCTTCCTAAGCTATTTTGTTCCAAAATAAAGACACTGCTTGCACAAGTTGGATATGTGGCTTACTAACAACTGAATAAAGCTAACCAGGTATACAATGAATTGAACTAAGAACTCTAAGTCACAGTAAAACAAACTTACAGCAAAAGGAATTCAGAGGAAAGCTTCTAACCGGATTGGATGGAGCAACAACACTGCCTGCACAAGATGGGTCTGTGGCTTACCAACAGCTGAGCAATGCTAAACCAAGTATGAAGTAAACTATGCTATCAATCCTAAGCAAGCTAACCAAAATACTAAAAACCAGAAGACTCTAACAAGGAAAAATGGTGATCAAAACTCCAGCTCAAATTCTTCACACAAACTCAGCCAAAATTCAGACCAAAATCAGACCATTTGCATGTACACAAACCATGCATTTATAGGAATTCAAACACCCAAGAATCAAAACCAAATTGAACTCCTAAACAATAAACAAAGGAAAAACACTGTTCCAGGGGACCAAAAACATTAATGCATGCTCAAGTCGGCAAAGAAAAGCTGGTGAAACGTGATATTTCACGTGGGTCGCGCCAAAAGGGCATTCTGGAAAACGTGCCCAGGACTGCCGCCCTGCTCAGGGCAGCGGTTACAGGACCGCCGCCCTGTTCAGGGCGGCGGTCACGAGACCGCCGCCCTGCAGGGCGGCGGTTTTGTCACTGAAGATCAAAAGGGGCAAAAAAAGAGGGAAAAAGGGGAAAACAAAGGACACGGGGGCTAAGTGGGGTATGCGGGATGTTAACGCATATCCGAAGAGCTCTTTCTGGATCCTGAACACCTTGCGAGGAGACCTGTATCATCATTGGGGCATTTATTACACCGTTCCGCAGTACAATACCTTACAATTTTGGGTACGTACAACAACCTCAGGGATTCAAGTGTAGTTGAAGGTCACATGTCAAATTTCATCCATACAGACACATCTTTTACAAATACGTAATCAGATCCTAGTATGCTAGTCTTGTGAATTTACAAAAAAAATCCAGTAGTAATCATCATAGATTTATAAGATAATAAATGATTATGCAAAAAACCAACAACTGAATAACGCAATCATGGAGGGCACAGAAGTATCCAACATGAATAAACACTCATGATCTTGTATGTTAGCCATGTGTATTTTAAAACAAAATCATTTATAAGGCCCAAAAATTTATAGGAAATGATAACTAACAAACATTAGTCCATATGCTTGGCATAAAATAGAACACATGGTTTAAGTAAATCCATTTGTAAGATAAACTAACAATTAAAAACAATCTATATATCTTAGCAAACTCTTTGCATACACATTTGATACAGTAATGGTTACAGTAAAAAACTTTACTTTCATCAATGTCTCGTTGATTTACAACGGCATGTTATCTATAATTTTTCACTGATTCACTACTACATACTGACTACATACATGGAGTTAACATTTTTTTGGCTTCAACATCATCATAAATAGAACTACATATGGCTTGATCCCTCTCATGGATATGTAAAGAAACACTTGGCTAGCCTCATTAAAGGTTTTCCAGTGAAGTGTAGTTTGCCCAATGATGACATATCATAACAGTCACAAATCCTCATAAATAGTTGAGGATTATTTTCCACCAAAGGGTGGTTTGGTGAATATAAGCGTAGCCAAACAACTGATAAAATTAAATCATAATACATAGAAAAATTGATATTGTACCTACCATATTACCACATAAAGCAATATGTTTTTCCAATTAAGATTTTATTTGCCACAAGATAAAATCAATTATGAATTAATTAATGTTTATTTCAAATACATTAAGCTCACATTTTCAATAGTAAGAAATAGATTAAGAATTGATAAATGTTTATTTGAAATAGATATTACATTAATGGATCTAGCATCTTGTAAAGGTGGTGTTATCAAAGCCGCAATCTCAATCAGTAACTTGTAGCCTTAAGTTAAAATGTTTTTTATTTCAATTGGTTATAATTAATATACGGTCAATGAAAATAAAATTTATTTACTTACCTGTAGGTAGCAACAAGATTTATTTACTTATTTTAGATATGAATGACTTGTTGTATGGGATTAAAAAAAAACATACAATAAGAAGACTTCATTTAGGTTGTCATGAAAGTTGTCAACCTGTGAGGTGGTCTATAAGAATTTAAAAAATTATTATCACCATACTGTGAACTAGGATTCTAGTCCAAAAATCTCATTTCTGCTAATGTTACAAAGATATCAACAAGAATCAATAAAAAAAAATTGACTGTATTCAATCCAAGACTCACTTGGGGAAAGGAACATTGAAATATAGCTGACAAAATTGTAATAATATATTTATAAAAGGTTTGGAATCGAATCAATTTTTCCTACAGTTCTTACAACACTTTTTGTATTACATTAGGTGCAAAGGGAAACCCTCCTGAAAATTTTATGGTTGGGATGAAAAGTAGACACAAATATTGTACAAAACGATAAATGGTTAATATCTGATTTGTAAAAAATAATATGACAAATCTTGTCTCACATATTGAATGTGGTAGAGGGAATCAAATATTTGGAGGAAGAAAATGCTAAATAACAATTTATCATTTTAAAATGTTGTTATGATGGTTCTTCTTAACATTATAAAGAATATACACATTCATATATTATTATGAAGGTATTGATTAACTTTGTTATATGTTGAGATTGTACAAATATGAGCTGGGAGTTTTTATATTTCCACTGATTATAAGTTGAGAGTATGATTGAATAACTTGTGTGTGTGAATTATCATAAAAACTTACTCTTCAAAAATTGTAAAATAGTATTTATTTTACACTGTTCATAAAATAAATATAAAATTATACTATATACACCTAATTTTTTTTAATATAATTTATATATAAATCTCTAGAAAAAGAGACAGTCATATCTAAAATATGCAAGTCCTATGTGATGGTTATTTCAAATATTTGCAAGTATTTTATGAATAAAATCGTTAAAAACGTCTAAACGGTCGTAAAATTTAACACTAGGTTATGGCCTTTGTTGTAATCATTAAAGGGCATCGAAGATGTTAGGGATGTTATTTAATCAAAAACTGAATTAGAGGGAGCTTATTTTTAGGATCTTTACTATGATTTATATTGTTAACTTGGGATTCTATACCTTTGGAAATAGTGTTACAATAAAATTCAAACAATTCTTATAATGTTTTACTACATTTCTATCTTTAATAAAGTAATTTAAGTTTATTTCATATCTATAATTGAATACACAAATATATCTCAGTTGTTTTTATAGTTAATTTTAATTAATTTCATTCCATATTTAAATAAGAAAATATGTATGGAATGTTTTTACAGTTAATTACATTCTCCTACTCTAAATAGTCACCATTTTCAAGTTTCTTCATAATATATTTAGTAATTCTCTGGTTACGTTGAGGTTTAATCACATAATACTGAATATAAATGGAAGTGTTTCAAATCTATATAATTTTATTAGCCTAGCAGCTGCTAGGCCATGAGGTGTTTTAACTATTCAAATCTTCATAATTTTATCTTACAAACATTTCAATACTGATAAGGACATTATTCCAAAACATAAATTTATGCCCAGTGGTCGCTAGCTCGTATAAAACAGATACATGTTATGTTTTTAACAAAGAATAAATAATGCATAGCATCCGCTAGCCCATATAAAATAGATAAATGTTTTTCTTATTCGAAAGCATAAATAATGCCTAGCGGTTGTTAGCATGAATAAAACATAACTAATGCCTAGTGGCCGCTAGCCTATATAAAACAAAAACATGTTCTTTTTATAACAAAGCATAAATAATTCCTAGTAGTTACTAGCTTGTATAAAATAGATACATGTTATCTTTAGTTGAAATAATAGATAATTCCTAGTGGCCCCTAGCACATATGACAAATTCTAATATTTGACTTTTTGGATTCCAATATTTTTATTTTCAAATTTTAATATATGGGACTTTGGAGTGCAATAAATTCCAATATATGTAATTTTGTATTCAAATATATGTTAATTTGGATTCTTATATATGTGATTCTGGATTCCAATAAATATGATTGTAGATTCCAATATGTGTGATTTGGAGTCCAGATAATTCCAATATTTAAGATTTTGGAATCCAAAACTAATAATATTAGATTCCAATATTTCCTATATTTTTTAGCTGCTCAGACTGGAGTAAGTCTAGATTTATGGAAATAATCATTAGTTGAAGATGAAGGAGAATAAGAATGTGCTTGGATCAGTTTTTTTGAATCAACACTTGATGATGAAGAATCCACAAATAGTTACTCATATTCGGTGTTCACTTGATTGCAAAAGGATAAAGAAGGCCCTTTATTTTCTTCCCAAGCTTGGAAATTGAATCCTCAAATGGCGAATCCGAGAAAAAAAAAATGAGAGGATGATCATCAATTTCCTCTTTACTAGGGTTAGATGGGAAGAAGCATGAGACTACCCCAATAAAGAATCCTTCTACCTCTTCATGTAAGTATCCTTCAAATTCTCTTGAAAAAACAATTTATAGAAATCCTAAGAACATCCATGTCAAATCCTCCACAATCCCTAATGTTCCTACTTCTTCCTCATCCTTTGATATTGTTGATCATTTCAAAAAATCAAAATTCCAAATTTTCTAATTTGAGTATCTAAGAACTTTTCCTAAACACTTGAGAAACTTGTTCAACATATCAAAGGAAGTGTCTTTGTTTCTAAATATGCCACCACTGACGAACCATATCATGAATCTTAATCCAATCCATCTATGAACTATATTTTCTCCACACCCTCCACCTCTAGGAAGGTACAACCTTTCTAAATAATGTTTTTGGTCAATGGATACAAACTAAAAAATTGCATCATTGACTCTAGTTCTTTGGATAACGTCATGCCTGAAAAATTTACTAAATATCTTAGCATCTCCCTTTCTCCTACTTATAGCCATTTCATCTCAATGAAAATGAGATAAGTTCCCCTTATGGGATAGATAAAGGATGTTAAGGTAGCATTGGAAAACTTTCATGAAAATAAAATCACAATGAGAATACTTATAGCAGACATACCCACCTCATATTGTATGTTTTTGGGCCAAAGAATTTGTCAAGATATAGCTAGATTAGTCACACGCCACCATCTTAGTCAATGGTAAAATAAAAAAACTCGTTTGCATCAGAAAAATGAAGTATATTATGCAGAAACTAGATGACCCAATGGCAGACATCACATATGAAAATTCCAAATCTTGCCACTTTTTCATGACTTTCGAGGATGATATTTAACTTCCCATATTGGTGGAATAATTTTAAAGCATTAGGGATCAGATTGAAGAACATCATGATGATTCAATGAAATCATATTTTTAGAGTACATAATTCACATGGGATTAGAGCATAAATAAAGTTTTTCCACTAGATTTTGATGATGATCATAAGATCCTTGGCTTGCAACAAACAAATTCTGAAGTGATAAGTAATAAAGATCCAGAAGGGGTGATCCTCAGTAACTTCTTGATAGGTAACTTCAATGTTTCCAATAATGTTCCAAATACTTAGTATGAGGTTCCATGTGATGAACATGCTTTTGAATATGAAGAATTCTCTTTCTCTTTGAAATAAGATGATGAGAGATACAATAATGACAATATGTTTCTGCCTCTCAAATGAGAACCTTTTCAAAGAGATAATGATTTCATCACAAAAATGGATTTCGTAGTTCTCAGAGATCAAGAATGGGAAAATGATAATGAAAAAATTTCAGCTCAAATGTTTTTCTCATTACTTTTTCATGACGATGGAAAAATTTTCAATGAAAAATGGAGAAAGGAAATGTTTATTTATCCTATGACTATTTTTATTCAAAATATAATTTTTATTAGTAGACTTAAACCATTCATTTCTCGATCTAAGAGAAGAATGATCTCGTCATAAAAATGGATGAAAAATTCCAAAATGGACAAGGAAAAGAAGATGACAATTTCCATGTTGTATGCCCAACCCTAAGATCATTCTCTTTTAAAGAAAAAGATTCAATATACATGATGCACTATGTAAGGAAACATGTTGCAAAATATCCTATGTATGAAATTCATGATTTCCTCATACAATTGAGGAATAAGGAACATCAATAGTTTGATGATGATATCAAAGTTTTTAATACATATATTAAGAATCAAACTTCGAAAGTGATGGTCATGAAGAAGATGACAGGTGGAGAACAATTGTCGTGGAATGTAAATGATAAGTCAAGTGTAATCAATTATCATCTTCATGGTAGTGATGAAAAATCAACATATGGAATGACCCTAAGAATCAAGTAGAGATCTGAAAAAAATTCAAAAGTGACAGAGGGCTGAGGAAATGAATTGGATGGGAGGATCATAAATTTTTATAGAAATCATGATAGATTTCTCAAGAAGCTGAGGAGGGGCTCATACTTCTATGAACATGTCAACATATTTTTGAAAGAAAGGCATCTAGTGATACCCATTTATGGGTAGGCACTTTGTTTGGATAAGTGTTTCAGTGAAAGTGGGTTATCAACCCCATATAAATACCTGATTTAGGATGTTTAAATTTTGGTGCTGTTTGTTTCCTTTCTTATTTATTGTGTTTGTTTATCATCATGTGTGTGTGTTCAATAAAGGAATTTTTGTTGTATCTTTCTGTGATAACTCTGTAAGCCCAATGGACATTACACTAGTCCATGCAGTGCATTGAGATTTTGGGGTTCCTTCTTGATTTTTCCTCAATGTGCTTGATCTAGAACATGTCCCTAAGCTAGAGGCATATTTTTTCATGTGTTTTTTCAAGGGAAAAATTCAATATTGAAACATGAAAACTTAACCCAAGTGTCAAAATTTTCTTATAAATCCTCCTAAACTTCCCTCCAGGTCATTCTTCCCTCTATGTAATACCTATCCTAACCTTTTAGTCCCCCATATGTGTTGTATATACTTTACCCACTATTTAAAATGTTGAAATAAGCTAACTCATTCAATTCAGTACAATGCTTCTAAAGGTAGATTTTTCAATAAGCATTGAAAGGCTATTTTTGTCCTTTCTAGGATAGGCATGTATCCTCTAGGATAGATTTGAAGGCTCAAATTCATCATGAAGTTGTATTGAGGAGATAATAATATGTTTCATCTTATTTAGGAAAGTTTAGGAAATATTTGGAGGTTTAGGGACAAATATTGCAACATCAAAATTCTAAGGTGTAAGGAGAAAGTAGTCAAAATAGGTACCTAATCTTCCACAAATGATTCTAGGATCTCCATAATGAGTTAATAGGAAAAAAAATACTCATTGGAAATATTTTAGAATTATATACGTGATGAAATTTTCAAATCCTTCACAAGATATAGGCACATATTTTCATGGCTCATTTGTGGTAGACACACACACACACACTACTATCCCAAGAAAAAATGCTATTTGTGGAAATAAATGGATGATGATACCCATCCCATTGATCTTATAATGTTTTTTTGAGTTAATTTAATATAAGGAATCACTACAAAAGACCTCCTATAGCTCTGACAATCAAAGTTTCAAGTTGCATATCTTACAGGTAAAGGTTTCATAGTTAGTCAATTGTTTTAAGAAAAAGTGCATGGCACATTTTATAGTCCCTCCTATTGCTGTCCCTTTAGGACATGAGAATTTTCCCAACCCACTTTTATGTCCTTTGGTTCATCATATGACCTTGTTGAGGCTCCATAGTGCATTTTAAGCCCTTTTCACCTCCTTCCAGCCCTTCCCATTGACATAGGGGAAAAGAAAATTATCCCCTATCTATCCCCTTGTGTGGTTTTTTATATGACCCAGTCTAAGCCCCCGGTGTTAGAATGTTGATTTCCCTCATTTTTGCATCATCTGATCATAATGTGACACATGACAGGTCCAAGCAAGATTGTATTTTTATTTCCCTGCTATCCTTGTCCCTTTGGGATAGAGGGGAAAATAAACTTTTCACCATATGAAGGAGTTGAAAAAAAAAAATATAAAACTAACTAAAATTTTTCCACCCATCTCTCAAAAGAACTTTCAGAGGCTTTGAATATTTTCACCTCTTTCTTCCTCACAAATCAAGATGGAAGCCATTGTTGATGGTTGAATGCCTGTAAATACCTACAAAAACATCCTTCATACTTCCCATCTTCTACTAGAGACACTCATGGTTGTAAGAAATGGTTCTTCTTCATCATTCTTGATCCAAAAATTAAGGCACAAGATCCCAGTACGAGACATAACGTGACTAGAATTCATTATTTTCACTAGGATGATTTTTATCATTGTCAAAGCTTTAATCCTCCATTAATGTCTTACATGAGGTATTAGATAAAGGATAGTGAGGCACCTCTTCACTTCCCAAATACGCAGTAGTCAGAATGACGTAAAAATTGGAGGAAATGATCACTGAAAAATCTAGTTTCGCGTGAACTAGTTTTTGTGCCATGAAGACCCTATTTTTAAGGGATATGGAGGATTTTTTTTTTCATCTAAATTATTACCTCTTCAAATAAATTTTCAATAAATATCCAATAGGATAAACCATCCAAAAATAATATGGAAGAGCTTTTAGAAAATCTAATTTCATTTAGACTAGTTTTTGCATGATAAAGTTGCTGATTTTTCAAGATATGGAAAACTGAATTTTTTCTCAATATTGTTGGATAGATTTTATGCATAGCTGAAAACATAGGAATTCATGAGGTAAATCTCCCTCATTTACCATTGAGGCTCTCATGTAATATTTTTTTCAATTATATTTTCTAATATCTATCTGTTGGTTTTAGTTTAACCACGTAGCTCATGCACCATAGCTAGGTAGTTTTGCAACAAGTAAACAACTGTAAGAAATGCATATATGTAGAAGAGGGAAATAATTGAATGCAAATAGAAAAGAAAGAAGATGTGTAGCCTAAACAATAGTTGAAAGAGTTGGTCACATGCACATAGACGAAACAAATAGATCTTGAAATGCAGAATTCAAAGAAAAGGAAAGTTTCAAATTTAGATCTAAGATAACACAAAGTTTATGCAAAGATCTAAAAATAAATAAGAATCAAATTCACCATTGACAGAAATTTCTCCCGAAATATGTCACCTCTCTATTCCTTAGCTTTCAAAAATATATCAAGGGTTTAATCTCAAATTCTAGAACACAAGAATGTTAATTAAAATTTTTGATTCTTTAACCCGTGTGTTCTTCCTTTATTTGTAGTGTATAAAGGGAAATTACAAATAGGAAAGCAATAACTAAACTGACACATGCATAAGCTATAAAGAAAAAAACTTTCAATCTTTCCTTGAAACTTTTCTCCTCATGATATGCATCTGAAAACTAAATCAAATTTTTGCATGTCTTCCACCTATTATCAATTGAGGACATTTTTAGATAATAGAAGAAATGGATTTTAACCAATGACTTTAGTTTTACAATTTTGTCTGAGAAATAAGAATAAGGGAGGGAAGGGAATAAGAAATAAAATATGTCATCCATCATACTCTACACATTTTCTTTTTCTGAAACTGGATATACTTACTGAACATGTGACTCTTTGTTTTCCCATCTATTGTTGGTATCCTGCATGCTAATTGCAATCACAAATGGCTGTGCCGAAAGCTTAAGGCAATAATTAATAAATTGTGCATCCAACCTAATTATTGTCTTCCCTGCATCATCTTGAATTGTTCTAGAAGGAGGATGATAAGACTTGGAACATTCCATAAAAAATTTAGGAAAATTGAGTTGTGACTGGAAACAATGAGGCTTGAATGATCCCACTAATTTTAATTTCCCGCATAAGAGATGTCCTTCCAGCTCTGGATCTATCAATTAAATCGGTAATAATTTCAAGGCCTATGTCTATATCATTGATTTTAGCATATCTAGAACCAATGAATGATTTTACTGACCCTTCTCTTTCATTATGCCTGGAATAATCTTTATCTGAGCTCTTTTGCTTTTAATTCTGCCAAAATACTTTGTAATTGGATCAATTTGTGTAGATCTGGCAATTTATTTTGATTTAGAAGATATATTCAATGTATCTGACATTGAATTTTTCTTTCTTCATGAACATGAGCACCTACGATGAATATTTGCAATTGATTCAGACAAATATGGAGACCATGGCATGAATACTCAATTTTCATCACCAAAATTTGCTTATAAAGCTTACTGCCTCTATTTTTAGACTTGACTTACATGTCAAGCAAGATAAAAATATTATTTTATTCACTTGTGCACTCAAATCAACATGCATATGCTCTAAATAATAAAAAGAAAGCTTCTCCAACCCTAGGTGCCAAAATTGGATGCTTCCCAGGAATTAATAAAAAAGTCATCTTTTAGGCACTTAGCTATGCCAGAATAGGTCACACTTTTTGGCAAGGGTGAGTGCTAAAAATAAGAAGTCAACTTGATGGGAATTTCCACCATAAAATGCAAATCCAAAAATCCCCTCTTCCACTTAAGTGAATTTTCCTTCATCATGGGAATTTTCACCCGACGTTGTAGGTAAGAAATTCCCATCTTGTTGCCACTGCCAAATCCCCATAGGAACTTAAGTCATTTCCCAAAATTATGGCTTGTATGGAAAACAACCTCTTTTGAAAAAGTGTGACTTGCATGGGTGAATAAAAACTCTTTGATGGTAAAATTTAGCTTGCTAGGTAGGCAAGAAATTTCCATCGGTGTTTTAAGTAATTTTTCTTTATAATGGGAATTTTCACCCTGCGTTGTAGGTAAGAAATTCCAGCCTTCCATCCTCCTCTGAAACTCCCATTGCAACTTAAGTGGCTTTAACTTGATGAGAAAAAGTAACTTGCTATGCAGGAAAAAAATTCCCATCTTCCTACCATTGCAAAAATTACCATTGCAACTTAGATCAATTTATCCCAAAAAGTGTGACTTGCATTGTGAATGTTGCCTTTAAAATTGCGTGAAAATTCATCACTGAAGGCAGCATAGAAATTGGAAGTGGAAGTCAACTTTGAAAACTGTAACTGATATGAAGGTTGCATTTCTTTCCTTTTTTGGATTTTTGGTTAATAAAACACAAGGATAAAATAAAAATTTTCATTTTTGGAAAGGGTCTGAGAAGATGTAGCAGAACAACTTACACGTGCCATAAATTTCATTCCATGGCTTCGTTTTAGGTGTTATTTTTTCTAAAAGTGCATATTTTCTCGAGCTCTATGCATTCATGGAATTTTTTTTCTTATTTTCATAAAATCCATTTTTACACCTTTTTGGACCAAGTGACTTCTTGCAATTTTCTGAAAGAATCCTAAGCTCCAATCACCTAAAGATATATTAGCAATTAAAAATACTGTATAGATTTTCAAAACCCTAGGCCTGGCAAAAGATATGGTAAGAAGGATAAATAGGCTATGGGAATTGCCAGAGGAAATAAACCAAAACATAGACAAAAATAAATAAAACAAAACAAAAACAGCTGCGGGAAATTGCTTGAAAAATTTCTCCACTTAGCTGATCTACAAAAATTCTTCCCCCTGAATGAATGTTATATGGTAATAATGATGGGGTGAAGTGCTTTCTATAACCTAAATCCTCCAATTTTAGCTCAATATATTTTTAAAAGAACTTTATTTATTTAATAAATAAATAAATCAAATTCTCTCAGACAAAACCTAGCAAAGGGATAGAGTGAGTTTTAACATGTGGATATTTGGATGTTATGACTCTCTGGGGATATATTAGAGAAATGCAAACAACTATAGGAAAAACAAACACTAAATGACCCGTTTTATTGAAAAGAACAATTTTTTTAAAAAGGGGTAGTCCTAGATTTTAGGGTGAAATATCGGGGACACCAAATATTATACCCTATTTGATTAAAAATATATTTACCACTTTCTCAGATGAATAAATATACAAAAAATTGAAATAGGGAATCTTGGAATAAAACCCTAAATTTTAAGACCTTTTTTGTAACAGGCCGACACTCGTAGTGCACTTACTAGAAATAACATGTGACCATGGTGAGGCATGGCTAAAAATTGTAAGTATTTGAATAATGTGAATTCATGGCATCTGTGATCATCCAGTTAGGAAAGAAACATCAGGGAATGTGAATAGGTAAAAATTACAAAAAAAATACCAGCTTGCGGGACCACCTGCTAAAAATAAAAAGTCTCATTTCTAGTTATAGAAAGTTACAGTTGGCTCTTATTTCCCTCAACTTGCTGATTTTTTCTATCCTCACATGGTTGTAAAGTTGAGTTGGTTGTAGCAAGCTGGTTGTAATGAGCTCAACTGACTAAGTGAGTCAATTTGAAGTTAGCTCATCTAGCTGATTAGTTGGGTGATTTGATAAATTGGGTGGATTGAGTAAGTTGAATTAAGTTGAGCTTACCGCAGTGAGTTTGCATTGGGATGGTTTTAGTAGCGAGCTAGTCAATAACTCATTTTTTCATAAAGAGACTATGGAAGTGAGCTAGGTCAAGAAAGCTGGGTTTGCTAGATGAGTTGCAGTGAGATGAGTTGGTAAACCCAATGATATTTGGAAAGATCTATGAGTTGGTTAGAGTGAGTTGATTGAACTTAATAATCTTAGTAAGCTAAGGGATTTGATTAATCAAGATTAAAGAGGATCATCATGAGCAATTCCTATGGTCATCTTGAGCTCACATTAGGGGATATTGCAACAACGTTTCTCAACACTCTTTTGGTGCTCTAAGGTGTCTGTGTGTTTTGCAGAAGGAATTGATCGTAATCATCATGATTCAGATAATAAAAAGGAGTTTCTTCAATGGATCAGTCAATCCCTAACCCATATCCTCTTCTCTCCCTTTCTTCTAATTCCTCTTTGTACACAATCATTTTATTTTTTCCTATTCACTTTAGTGAAAATATTTGTGAATTGTAAAACTATTCTCTCAAAATTATAAGATATATACTACATTTGTATTTTCTAAGGGCAATTGAAAGGTCAAAAGTAAAATAGGAACATAAAGAGCCATGTGGGGGAGATGAAAGTTTAATTCACAAGGCTATAAATTGGGATGCCCTCTACATTCCGAATGATCCTAGATTTTGAAGATTTCTAATTTGTAGTAATTGTGAATTTTTGTTTGGGTTTTGAACTTTTTATCACTAACAAAATGAATAAAGGATACATTCTTCCATGGATTCCTTTTCTCATTTTTTCATTTACTTTCTCTTTCCTGCAACTTTGTAACTATGGTGATCAAGAAGGAACTTGGAGTCCTTTATGAATGAATCTAAAAAATTACATGTTTGGATTTTTTATGCCTGAAGGCCCGCAACGAATGGGAAGATGCCATGTGTCCTAGTCTTGGTGGAGATTGGGGGTGTGGGGGAATTTGGAAAAAAATTTCAAAGGGTCCAAAGGGGCACAAAGAAGAAATTTTTCCCGTGGGCCCGCAGAGGGGAAAGAATTGATTCAGGCCCACGCGAATCAAGGTATGCCATGTGTCCTGGTCTCAGCGGAGGTCAGGGGCGTGGGAGAACTTTCAATTTTTTTCCAAATTGTTTCTGAAGGGCATAAAGGAGAATTTTTTCCTATGGGGCCATAGGGGAAAGAAATCTGGCTAAGGCCTGTGCCCAATTAGAGAGTGCCACGTGGCATCCGACTGGTGAGGCACGGAGCGACAAAGGAAATTTTTCCAAAAATTAAACAAGGCGTAAAATGGTTTTGTGAAGCCCACGTCCAATCAGAATGTGCTGCATGGCATTAGAGTAGTGGGGGGAAGAGATTTTTGGGGATTTTTTCGCAAATTCAAAAAAAGAGGGAAAAATTTTGGGTTTTGGCCCACTGACCCGATTTTTGCCTTGTTTTTCCCTAAATCTTCAGAAGTGCATATCTTTCGATCTAGAGCTTGGTTTTTATTGATTTTGGTGTCATTGGAAATATTTTGAAGTCCTCTACATGTTGGAATCTTCAATTTTGTCTTTTGGTGGAGTTTGGTGAGAGAAAAATGAGAAAACACCTTTGGCATGGGGAAAAGAGCAGAACTGACGTTCAACCACCATTTTTTAATGCAGTATGGCTTCCATTCTTCTCTAGCATGGTCGAAAATCTTGGGGAATGAAATTTTAAGGGTACCCATGTTGTTTTGATGGATTTGGTTGGTGGTTGAATGATTCCTTTACTTTTATGACATTTTCTCTTTCCTAAGCTTGGTTTTTCATTGTTAAAAGCTAGATTTGGCCCATTTGTAAAGGGTTGGACATTTTTTACGAACTGCAAGCTCCCTCCTTCACCCTGGAAAGTGAATTTGTGGAATATCAGACCTATTTTAGGACTACAACATCTTTTCTACCTCTTTTTTTTTGTAATGCATTGTATCTTAAAGGTGGAAACGGCAATACAAGCTCTGTGAATGAATTTTCAATCCTCTCTTGTGTTGTTTCCCCTATACTAATCCTTCATTACATTTTTATCAATTTGTGCATGATTTTTGTTGCTTTTTGTAACATGTGTCAATTTACAGAAATAGATGTTCACCACTCCTTTGGTGTATCACTACTTTTACTTAGTTTTATTTCTTTTTCATCCTTTATCTGTATCTCCTTGGAATTTAAAGTAGGATCTATTATTAAACCTCCATAATTTTCAAGCATACATTTGATTAGAGGAGTTGAGGAACCAACCTTTAATCTGGAGATTCTTTTCCCAATTTTACAAGTCCCACACTTGGGGAAAAAATTCAATGTTATGCAATCACATTGGATGCCTACTATCAAACTAGAAATCTGAGAAAACATCCAAGGGTGCTGCTGATTTGCACTAACAATTTTGGCATGCCTGGTAGGACCTTAGAGGTCTTCATCTTCATTGCAAAAAATTTGATGTGATTTTGTTGTAATTTCTTACTTGAAAGATCCCTGATTTGCACATCTAGCGACTCCAAAGAGGAAAAATCAACTGGTTTTAGCAGTCCATGTTTGAAGATTCATGAGAAGGATCTAAACAAGGTCAAGGGCTAGAGAAGAGGGATTGTCTGAGTATCTGCAGTTATCCCCATGAAGAATATAGAGAGGAAGAAGGATTCAAAGGTCTTCATCTCCACCAAACAGAACTCTATTAACCCCTCCACTTGGTAGACCTTTCACCCAATCAACAAGGGTTCTCATGCCAATCAGAATGGCACAACACAACCCTTATGTGAACTTCACTGGCAGCAGCCCACTTGCTCTCAATGCACAAAATCCAGTTCTAGTTACAGCATTGAAGAACATCCCATACTTTACTGGGGAAAATCATACCACTCCTAGTGATCATGTTAAAGACATTGCTAATGTTTGTGCAATCCATGAGATTGTTGAAATGCAAATTGTTGTCAAATTGCTTGCATCTTCATTCAAAGGGAAAGCCTTGCAATGGTTTAAGAGCCTTGGGGCAGGCTCTATCCAAAATTGGAACCAGTTGTGCATAGCTCTCCATGAGTAGTTTGGAGAAAAGGGGGATAATTTGTCTTTACTGGAACAACTGAAAACTATCAAGAGAGCTCCCAATTAGTAGCTAACAGACTTCAACTTCAGATTTCAAAGGACATGGGATAGAATCCGAGTGGCAGTAAGGCCAACAGCTGAAGGTGATTTCTTATACTATCTCAAAGCTTTAAATTCTGAAGTTTCTATGTTAATTTAATCCATGAGAGGTACAAATATACCTGCAGCTTATAACATTTCCATTACGGCTGAAAATTGTTTGATTCAAGCTGGTAAGCTAGCTCCTAGGCCTCCCATGCCCTTGTATCCAAACTTGGAAAGCCCAAGCACTAGTCAAGTACCTACTTTAGCTCCTATTCCCACTCCTAGAAATCAGAGTTCAAATGAAAATTCTACTTCATCCTCTAATGCCTCAAATGAACTTCAATAAGTCATGAAACAATTACAAAATTTAGGCAATGAGCTGGTTACACTCAAGAGGCAGTAAGCCCAAATTTTTAGACCTTCTTATCAATCTCAAACTTAGCATAATAAGTAACCATATCAACCTAATAGACCACTCAATCCAACTGCAAATTAAAATTAAGTAAGGCTTCCTGCCAATAGACCATTTCAGCTATATAACCCCAAGGTTGCATCTACCTCTAAAGCCTTAGTGCCAATGTAAAATAATATAGCACAAGAGTATGATTGGTGTTTCCCATGCAATGAACCTCACAACTAGTCTATGTGCTTTAATGGTGCTTTGAACCAAGACTTGATGGTGAAAAAAACTTGCGTAGAGGTGAGGTGAGCCAAGAAACAAACCAACAACAAGGAACATCTCAGCAAAATACAAATCCAAATGAGACCACACTTGTGAATTGGCAGGCTGAGTATTTTTGTGGTATGAATCAAATAATTTCCCAGAATGTAGTAGCTAACACAAGGTTAAAGAAGAGGAATATTGGTGAAGGGAAGTCATTAGTTCCAGGTGATCCACAACCTTCCATCACTACACAAAGTGCTGGCAAGAAAAATGCAGTTCCAAATGTGCCAAGGCATCCCAAGACACCTTCTAGACCAGCTCAAATGCCAACGGTTGCATCCCATGTACAAGAAAAGGGTGTACAGGATAGGGGGTAAAAAAGAGATGTTTCATCCCCATTCAGCATCATTGAACAAATGAAGAAGACAAATGTGAATATATCTATGTGGGAATCACTATCCATCCCAAGCCAAAGGAATCTTCTACAAGCTGCCATGAAGAATTGGTCAATTTCAAATTAGCAAGCTCATATGAAAGAGAAGGTACTCACAAATGCTACTCAGCCTGAGGGGAAACATGGAGGACATTAAGGTAAAGTGTTGAAACCCCCTCCATTCTATGTTTCATTGATCATTGGGGATAAACTAGTACACAATTGTATGATTGATTTCGGGGCAAATAGTTATGTAATGCCCAAGAAAATAGCTGATCAGCTGGGTCTCCAATATGAAGTTATATCCAAACGGGTGGTGTAAATGGATGGGAAAATAGTAACAACAGTGGGAGTAATTAAATATTTGATCCTTACTTTGCATGCATGCACCAATGTCACTGTGTTGCAAGATATGTCATTGATAGATTTACCACCACTTTTTGCCCTATGTTTGTCAAGGGATTTCATAGCTAGAATTGGAGGCTACTTATCTACTTATTGGTCACACATGTTGTTTAAAACTAGATATGGACCTAAGGAAACAATTAGGTCTAAACCTATTGCAAATTTTCACATTGAGCCTCATACTCTAAGACAAATCAATGCCAACTGTTCAGAATTTGATCAAGAGGATTATCCAAGCACAGATGAAGCTGACACCAAAGTTGGAAGCATCCCAGATTTGACTCTTGATGAATGGGCAAACAAGGTACATGCTTTTTATCCCTACAAGGAAATAGAGGAATCTGAACTAGGATTTTATTGCATGCATGAAGAAAATCAGCCTATTCCGAGCATCACCAAGCCAGACCATAAAGATGACAATGAGGTATGGCAGCTATTCTTTGATGGATCAAGAAGTAGGTAAGGTGTAGGTGGGGGAGCTATGCTTGTTTCACCTCAAGGAATTAATTATTATTTAGCTTTTAGTTTTTAGTTTGCATGTTCTAACAACACTGTTGAATATGAAGCTTTGATACAAGGATTACATTAGTCAAGGAAAAGGGGTATCAAAAACTTATAAGTATTTGGTGATAGTGAGCTAGTTATTAATCAAGTTAAAGCGAAACATGCTACAAAAAATGACCTTCTCAAGTGTTATAAGAATAGGGTATGGGACCTCATTGAGGATTTTGATGGCTTTCGCATCAATTCCATCCCTAGGAAAGAAAACCAAGCTGCTGATAGACTTGCAGTAGTTGGGGAAGCCTTTGATGTTGTGGAAAGTATCATGGAAGATAAAGTGTAGCCAAGCATTCATGTAATTATAAGGCCATCAGTGCCAGAAAATAATGTAAGTTGGAAAGTGTTTGAAAGTGACCAACAAATCATCAATTTCTTGTAAGAAGAATATGAGTTCTCAGCCAAAAATCAGGAAAAGTTAGAACAAAAGTATGGTGATCAAGTAGTACAACTAAGAACCAAAAAACTGCCAAAATGAATTGTCACCTTGGAGTCCATCTTTAATCCTGATGATCAATTTAGGAAAGAGAAAGAAAACATCTAAGTCAATGGAGAAGATTCAGTACCCATCTCAGTGGGAGAAGGAAAATCACTTCAAATCGGTAAAGTGGCAACCAAGCAAGAAACATATGAGTTCATGCAACTTTCCAAGAGTTCCCAGACATATTTTCTTGGAGCTATGAAGAATTGAGAGGTTTCAATCCCAAGCTAGCTCAAAACACAATTGAATTGGATCCAAGTGCTAAACCCATTGGGAAAAAACAAAGGCCAGTCAATCCACACATGGAGCCTCTCATGAAGAGAGAATTGAATAAGTTAATAGAGCCAAGTATCATATTTCCCATCAAGCATTCTAGCTGGGTAACAAACTTGGTTCCAGTTAGAAAGAAGAGTGGAGAAATCAGATTGTGTGTAGACTTTAGAGATTTGAATAGAGCATCCCTCAAGGATCACTACCCACTTCCTTCTATGGAACAAATTTTGCAAGTTGTTGCTGGCTCTGAGAGGTTTTCATTGCTAGATGGTTATTCAGGGTATAATCAAATCATGGTAAAGGAGGATGATCAGTTCAAAATAGCCTTCACCACCAAATGGGGGACTTATGCATATAGAAAAATGCCATTTGGGCTATCCAACGCTGGAGCTACCTTCCAAAGGGAAATGGATATGGCGTTCAAGGGATTGATCAAAAAAATAGTGCTGATATATCTAGATGATATTACTGTATTTTCTAAAAGTGTAGCAGATCATCTCTTTCATTTGAGACAAGTGTTCCAAAGATGTAGAAGATTTGGAGTATCCTTAAATCCCAAGAAATGTATTTTCGTAGCTCATGAGGGAAAGCTCCTAGGCCAAATTATTTCCAAAGAGGGATTAGCAATTGATCTAGAGAGGGTTGAAGCAATAAAAGCACTACCATTACCAAGTCATAAGAAGGCCATTAAAATTTTCTTGGGAAGAACCAATTTTTTTCGAAGGTTTATTCCAGATTTTATAGCCCTTATCAAGCCAATAACTATGATGTTGAAGAAAAGTATGGCTTTCAAATGGAAAGTTGAAGGTAAGGCAAGTTTTGAGGTAATCAAATAGGAAATTTCACAAGCTCCAACTCTCATTAACCAAGATTTCTGTAAGGACTTTATCCTGTATACATTTGGAGGTGATGATACAATTTCTACAATTTTAGTACAACAGAACAAAGAAAATGCAGAGCAGCCAATTTCCTTCTTTAGCCAAATCCAGGAGGACTATAAGGTGAGGTACTCCTTCATTGAGAAGCATGTTCTTGTAATGATTAGGAGCTTGAAGAAATTTAAGCATCTAGTTTCAAACAACAAGGTTCAACTGCTGGTTTCTCATGTGGGAGTTAAGGACTTCCTCCTCAACAAAGACCTAAATGAAAAACATGCAGGGTTGATTACTCATGTCATGGAGTATGAAATTGAGATAAAAGTCACCAAGCTGGTATGAGGAAAGGGATTGTGTGAGTATTTGGTCTTGAGCAAATCAACGGAAGCAAGCAATGGGAAGGATGTTGTTTTGGCATTGCAAGAAAACCAAGAGATAAGAAAAATTCAAGAAGATAATGATGGTGTGCTCACTCCTTGCTGGACCCAAGACATAATGCACTTCTTACAAACAGACCTATGCCCTCCAAAGATGAACAAAATCTATAGAAGACCCTTCAGATTATAGGCTGTCACATATGCACTTGTTGATGGTGTCTTGTTCAAGAAGGATGTAAATGGAGTGTTGTTGAGATGCATTGGGACAAATCAAATTAATAGAATGTTAGAAGAGTTTCATGGTGGATCAGTTGGGGGTCATTTTTCTCCAAGAGTGATAGCCCTCAAGATTATGAAGGCTGGCTATTATTGGCCCAAGGTGTTTGGTGATTGTTATGCATGGATTAAGAGGTGTAAAAATTGTGCATTCTTCACAGGAAAGGGGAGGTTAGTAGCCCTTCCATTGCACCCAATTTCAGTTGACCAGCCATTCATGCAATGGGGTTTGGACTTCATTGGAGTCATTAACCCAAACTCAATCTAGGGACACAAATGGATTCTAAAAGCAATAGACTACTTCACCAAATGGACTGAGGTGGTGGCACTCAAAGAGGTAAATGAATCTAGCATTCTAGACTTCTATGAGGGGATAATAACCATATTTGGTATACCTACCACTATAATATCATATAATGCTTTAATATTCATAGGATCAAAGGTAACTAAATGGGCTATTAAAATTGGGATTTATCTGAGAACTTCATCAAATTATTACCCTTAAGGTAATGGCCAAGCTGAGTCTACCAATAAGAACTTATTAAAGATCATCAACAGGACTCTTGATGAAAATAAGAGTACTTGGAACACCAAATTGAAATCAACCTTGTGGGCTGATAGGATAACTTCCAAGAGATCCACAAGCAACTCTCCATTTAGACTTGTTTATGGAAGAGAGGCAATCTTGCCCATGTCACTTGAGTTGCCAACGTTGGAACTCATGAAGCAATTGGAGTTGTTGGAGTTTGAACCCATGGAGGTTAGATATGCAAAATTAATGTAGCTCCAAGAAATCAGAGAGCATGCATCCTAAATAATGGAGAAGGACCAAGCCTTGATCAAGAGAACCTTTGATAAGAAAGCTAAGCCTAGAACCTTCTAAGTTGGAGATTTAGTGTTGAAATGGGATGCAGATCGAGAAAAGCCAGGAAGGCATTCAAAGTTTGATGCCATTTGGAGTGGCCCCTACATGGTCACAAAATGCAAGAACAACAATGCCTTCTACTTGTCTACATTGGATGGTGGAGAACTGAAGATTCTAGTTAATGGAATCCATCTAAAGCATTGCTACTAGAAGGGAAACTCTCCACCTTGTACATATTAGCTTAGATTTTCATTTCTCCTAGTGCGTGTCCACATTTTTCTATTGTAGCTTAGTTTTACATTTCCCTAAGTGCTTTGGCACAAACTTGTTGTCCCAAGGATGCATTTTTGCAGGCCATGTTCCAGATCAAGTGATGTTCTAC
Source organism: Taxus chinensis (assembly GCA_019776745.2). Taxonomy (NCBI): domain Eukaryota; kingdom Viridiplantae; phylum Streptophyta; class Pinopsida; order Cupressales; family Taxaceae; genus Taxus; species Taxus chinensis. The sequence goes on along the minus strand of CM034156.1, from coordinate 438,530,649 downwards.
TCTCACAATCTTCCTTCTTGAAATTTTTCTAATGAATTAAGAGTACCAAGTAGTTAATTTGATGCCTCCATGCCCAGTGGATTGTTTCAGGCAACTGGTAACTTCATCCAGCAGATAGATGACCCCTATGAGTCGCCAAAATTGTTATCCAAAATAAGCCCCTTGCTTATTTTTTGGCCAACTCTCTTTCATTTCTTCCTTCCTTGTGCCTTAGTCATATTTTTCACTTTTTAGGCACTCAAATTGTTTTGGAAATGGATTCATCAGATAGATAATTTTCTCACCTTTCTAGAAAGGTAACTTTTTCCTTCTAACTCCTTGTATTTTGCAAGTTATGGCTCGGTAGAGTTTTTGAGGGAAATTTTCCCTAGGAGGGTCTGCAACCAATCAGAAAGTGCCACGTGGTGGCGGAATGGTGGGTTGGTGGAGGTAAGTTAGAAAATTTTCCAAAGAGGTTGGCGAGGGTGAAAAATAAAATTTTGGCCCAAAGCTCCACGAACTAATTGGAGGCCAGTGGGAGTCAGGGCGGTGGAGTGAATTTTGGCTTTTCGCCAAAATTGTTAAGGGGCCAAAAGGGAAAACCTGGCGTGAAGGCCCGCAACGAATGGGAAGATGCCATGTGTCCTATTCTCAGTGGAGGTTGGGGGCATGGGGGAATTTGGAAAATTTTTCCAAAAGGCCCAAAGGGCTGCGAAGAAGAAATTTTTCCCATGGGCCCGTAGAGGGAAAAGGATTGATTTAGTCCTGCGCGAATCAGGGTATGCCACGTGTCCTCGTCTCGGTAGAGGTCGGGTGCATGGGAGAACTTTTAATTTTTTTCCAAAGTTTTTCCAAAGGGCACAAAGAAGAATTTTTTCTTTCGGGCCCATAGGGGAAAGAAAGCTGGCTAAGGCCCGTGCTCAATTGGAGAGTGCCCCATGGCATCAGAGCGGCGGGGTGCGGAGCGACAAAGGAAAATTTTTTGAAAATTCAAAAAGGTGTAAAATGGTTTTGTGAAGCCCGAATCTAATCAAAACATGCCACATGGCATTGGAGTAGTAGGGGGTGGATATTTTTTGGGAATTTTTCCCAAATTCAAAAAAGATGAATTTTTTTTGGGTTTCGGCCCGCCGACCCGATTTTTGCCATGTTTTGCCGTAAATCTTTAGAAGGGCATATCTTTCGATAGATCTCAGTTTTTCTCAATGTTAGTGTCATTGGAAATATTTTGAAGTCCTCTACATGATGGAATCTTCAATTTTGTGTTTTTATGGAGTTTGGTGAGAGAAAAATGAGAAAACACCTCTAGCATGGGGAAAAGAGTAGAATTGACGTTCAACCACAATTTTTAATGTAGTATGGCTTCCACTCTTCTCTAGTATGATCAAAAATCTTGGGGAATGAACTTGTAAGGGTACCCATGCTGTCTAAATGGATTTGGTTGGTGGTTAAATGATTCCTTTACTTTTTCCATGTTTTCTCCTTCCTGAGCTCGGGTTTTCATTATTAAAAGCCAAATTTGGCCCATTTGTAAAGGGTTCGACATTTTTATGAATTGCAGTCTCCCTCCTTCACCCTGGAAAGTGATTTTTTGGAATGTTAGACCTCTTTCAAGACTAAAATAGGTTTTCTACCTCTTTCCTGTTGTAATTCATTGTATCTTAAAGATGGAAATGACAATACAAGCTCTGTGAATGAATTTTCAATCCTCTCTTGTGTTGTTTTCCCTATATTGATCCTTCATTACATTTTTTAGCAATTTGTGCATGATTTTTGTTACATTTTGTAACCTGTGTCAATTTATAGAAATAGATGTTCACCACTCCTTTGGTGTATCACTAATTTTACTTAGTTTTATTTCTTTTGCATCCTTTATCTCTGTCTCCTTGGAATTTAGAGTAGGATCTAGTATTAAACCTCTGTAATTTTCAAGCATACATCTGATCAGAGGAGTTGAGGAACTAACCTTTAATCTGGAGATTCTTTTCCCAATTTTTCAAGTCCCAAACTTGGGGAAAAGATTCAATGTTGTGTAATCACACTGGATGTGTACTATCAAACTAGAAATCTGAGAAAACATCCAGGGGTGCTGCTGATTTGCACTAACAACAACCACCAAAAAGAAGCATTTAATGCCTGTAAATATGTGAAATACGTTTCCTCAAAGTATGTTTTGAATTTTAGAGAAGGAAAGAGGATAGATTAAATCAAATCAGGTGGTTAGAGTTATCAGATCTACTCATTAATTCCTAGAAATATGTTTTCCCATTTCTCACCTACCATATCCACCAAGAATTTGAATTAGGATCCCTAGCACTATAGCCCACATCAAAAAATATCAATTGAGACTAGGACCACGCTGATCAGTACTTTATAGTGAAATATATGGCTATCAAAAGAATTTAATGGTTTCTTATATATGCAAGACATGTTGTGTGCACTAATTGACTAAAAAACTGTCAACTACGCAAAAACAATTTTATCGTTTCTGCCATGTGTCACTCACTAGTTTACGGAAATTATTTAGCACCATGTTGGCACAATTTGATAGGTTATGTGGGGCAAAATCAGATGTGTCAGATAATGAGATGGCACAAAATGACATAGAGGAGGGTGCAAAAGTATGTGCATGGAAGAATGAGGCGCGAGAAGAAAATAGAAGGAAGTCGCGTGTAATCGCAACGTGCATAGAGGAAAAAGGGGAATAATGGTGAGTGGAGAACATATAGTAAAGGATAAACTATTACTTGGTAATGTACGGGGAACATAAGAGGGCTAGGGAATTTTTTGATTGAAGAAACTAGAAGGCACACGCACAAGATAGATAGCTACTAGGAAGAAGGAAAATGCGCAAAAGATGTGTGCAAGGTAAGAGTGGAATAAAGAGGAAAAGGAAAATTGAAAGGGGAGAAGGGGAATATCACAAGGTCATGTGAGGAAATAGTGACCAAGTGAATAAATAATGTTTACGTCACTTGTAATGAAGAACTATGAGTCAGAATATGGATGCAAGTTTTCCAGATAACTAGGAGAGTTATTTGGATAAAAGTTTTGGAAACTTTCGAGGCTATCTTCATGCTAGATGAAGGAGATCAATAGCCTAGAGAATCCATTAGGCATGGATTCTGATAAGTAATCATGAAATTTTTATTTACAGCTTTGAAGAACTTCCCTTGAAGTTCCTTGAAGGATAATTTCTTGACTCTATTCTGAATCTTGTAAACTGTTGAAATAATACCAACACCCTGAAAGAAAAAAGGAAGAGCACACATAGGAAGCACGTGAGGAGAAAGAACTAATGTAAAAACAAAAAATGTACATGTAGCACACTTGGAGGAATTTAAACTACTCTAATACATACAAAATTATGTAACAAACTTAATGGAATGGTTTTAGATAGATTCCATTCACAAGGATTTACAACTCATCTCCATAAAGATGAGTTAACTCAAAATAGTTATCCTCCTTGCATGAACAGATGATGTATGGGCCACTCCAAAGTACATCAAACTTTGAATGATGACCTAGTTTAGCTCTATCAACATCCCATTTCAAAACCAAGTCCCTAAGTCATAAAGCTTTAGGCCTAGCATTTCCATCAAACCATTTCTGTTTTGCTTGCTGATATTTTTCTAGCTTGATCATCAAAAAGTTCCTTGATTCTTCAAGATTAAACAACTCTGTCATTCTGATTTCTCTCTAGTTTGTGCCTTCAAACTCCATCTGTTGGGAAAGTGCAAATGAGTACAACTCAAACGTCAAAGAAAGGGTAGCCTCCTTTTCATATACAAGCTTATAAGGAAATTTTCATATTGCCCTTTTAACTATAAATCTATCTTCCCATAGCATGTGTGTGACCTTTACATGCCACTGTCTCTAGCTGTTGTTCATCATGCACTTCATGATCCTGATCAGGTTCTTATTTGTTGACTTTTCTAAACAATTTCCTTAATGGTACTGTTGGAAAAAGTCTTCAAATATATGCCCATATTTAGAGCCCAATCAGTGATTTTAGTGCTAAAGAAGGCTTTTTCATTATCAGAGATAATGGTTTGAGGAATGCCAAACCTTGTGACTATACCTTTGAGAAAGTCAAGGATTTCTGACTTTGTTGATTCCTTGAGCGCAAAGAATTCTATCTATTTGGTAAAGTAGTCTATAGCTATCAATATTCATCTATGTCCAATGCTTGAAGGTGGATTGATCATGCTAATGAAGTCGAGACCCCATTGCACAAAAGGATGATCCGCTTGGATTGGTTAAAGGGGAAGCAATTCCAATAATTTTTTCCTATAAAGAAAGCACATTCCTTTCATTTTTTGACCCATTTGTGTGCATCTAAAAATAAAGTAGGCCAAAATATACATGTCATTATGATCTTCATTGTTGTAGTTTTGGAAAATAAGTTTCCACCAGAAAATCCATTGTGAAATTATGCTAACACGTTTTCAGTCTGCGCTTCATTGAAACACCTTAACAACATGCCATCAAGATTCTTCTTCAAGATAAGAAGGCTTTTGAATTATCAGAGATAATGGTTTGAGGAATGCCAAACCTTGTGACTATACCTTTGAGAAAGTCAAGGATTTCTGACTTTGTTGATTCCTTGAGTGCAAAGAATTCTATCTATTTGGTAAAGTAGTCTATAGCTATCAATACTCATCTATGTCCAATGCTTGAAGGTGGATTGATCATGCTAATGAAGTTGAGACCCCATTGCACAAAAGGATGATCTACTTGGATTGGTTAAAGGGGAAGCAATTCCAATAATTTTTTCCTATAAAGAAAGCACATTCCTTTCATTTTTTGACCCATTTGTGTGCATCTAAAAATAAAGTAGGCCAAAATATACATGTCATTATGATCTTCATTGTTGTAGTTTTGGAAAATAAGTTTCCACCAGAAAATCCATTGTGAAATTATGCTAACACGTTTTCAGTCTGCACTTCATTAAAACACCTTAACAACATGCCATCAAGATTCTTCTTCAAGATAATTCTATCAAGTTTTGGCACATTCCTTTCATTTTTTGACCCATTTGTGTGCAAAACAATAAAGTTATACCACCAGAAAATCCATTGTGAAATTATGCTAACACGTTTTCAGTCTGCACTTCATTAAAACACCTTAACAACATGCCATCAAGATTCTTCTTCAAGATAATTCTATCAATCAAAACATAAGTGATAAATTGTAACCTTAGATGTCTCCACTTTTCCTTTTTTAAGCTTAGAGGGTATGTGCCCTCGAAAAGGAATGTGATCATGTCCTTCATCCAATCATGCATGCCAAGATCTGTATTCTTCTCAAGTTCTTTGTGCTAGAGATATTCATCAAGAAATAATGAAGTCTCAGATTCATCATGCGCATCCATAGTAAGCTACTTGTAGAGTTCGTTGCCTCTTACTAGATTTTTAGATTTGATAGTCACATCATACTCCATGATTTTGTTCACCCATCATGTTTTCTTTTCACTAATTTCTTCTCCCATGATGAAGTCTCTAACAGAAGAGTGGGAGATTAACACCTTGATACTATTTTTGGTGAGCATAATTTTTAACTTCTTGAGTGCGAACAATTATGTAGACCTATTTCTCCTTCTGAATATATCTTAATTCATAATCCTTAAATGTCTAGCTAAAGAAATCCACTTATTGTTCCATCCCTTGTTCACTTTCTTGTGTTAGGACAACAACGACACTCACATCAGCACCATAAGCATAAAGGATAAAATCATTTGATTAATTTGGGTTGATGATTGTTAGCATGTAAGAAATCTCTTGCTTGATTTTTTTAAAGATTTCCTTTCCTTCTTCTACCTATCTGAAAGTTATATCCTTCTTGAGCATTAGGGTTATGGGCCAAACAAGTCCTCTAAAGTTAGGAATACAACACCTAACAAAATTTATTTTTCTAATGAAGTACTGCAAGGCCTTTTTATGTGTCGGTAGGTAAAGAGCTAGGATGGATGAAACACACTCAAGATTTATTGTGATATCATCCTTTGAAACCACATGGCCCAAGAGCTTTCCCTGCACCACTAAAAAATTACTCTTCTCAGGGTTAAGAGATACCCCATACATTTTACATCTCTTAAATACTTTCTCCAGGTGTGCCATGTGATCTATGCTCTATTTTGAGAAGATTGTAATGTCATCAAGGTAAACCAAGATGAGCTCATTGATGTAACCTTTGAAGGAAATGTCCATATCATGCTAAACTTTTGTGCATGAATTTGATAAACTGAAGGGCATATTTTGATATGCATATGTTCCCCAATTGGTTGAAAACACATTTTTGAATTGATCCTCTTCCTTAACCAAGATCTGATTGAATATAGAGTATTCATCCAGCATTGAGAATATTTACGCACCGGACATAGTCTACAAAATCTACTCCATAGAAGGAAAAGGATAATTATCCTTTAGGGATGCCTTGTTCAAATATCTAAAATCAACACATATTCTGATTTCACCATTCTTCTTCCACACTAGAAATAGATTCATGACCCAGGTAGAGTACTTGATGGGAAAAATAATCTTCACCTCAATGAGTTTGGATAACTCCTTTCCCATAAGGGGCCCTATCTTTAGATTGACTGGTCACTACTTTTGTCTGATGGTCTTAAAACTAGGATCAAGGTTAATGGAGTGTTGAGAAACACTTAGATAAAAACCTTTGAGGTCTTCATACTCCCATAAGAATATATCACTGTACTTTTGACAGAGAGAGATGAAGGCCTACTTTTCATCATGTGCATAAGATTTACTAAGAAGAAAATCCTTTCCATGCGCAATAGTGACTGGGGAGCATTCTTCTTATACCATGCACATATTTATTTCTTCACCTTTATACTAATCATCAGGGCTAAAAATTTTCTCTAAGGTGACCAGCACTTTAGGAAACTTGTTTGTCTTCAACTGTATTACTTGGTCACTAGAGCTATCATGAAAATCAGCTTGCATACTTGATGAGAAATCAGGTTCATTCCGTATGAACTGGATGATCTACACATCAGTGTAAAACATGTGCTAGTTGGTGTTGTTATCTGGAATGGATGGTATATTCACCATCTTAATGTGTTGAGTATTTTATTTGACAAAGTTCTTAGCAGGAGAGAACTATGAACCAAGCACAACCATTTGGTCAGTTTCCTTGATTATTTTATGTGGCACCACTTGCATATTTAGAGCATCAAAGCTCTCAAGGAGGTACCAAATTTTTTTTCCATAAGCTTTGAGAATCTTATTCTTCACCACGAAATTTTTGGATAACCAATTCTGCGTCCCCAAAGATTTACATCACATTAATCTTCTTAGTTTTAGCAATAAGTATACCATGCACCAGTGCCTCATATTCTGCTAAATTTTTGGAGCATGTAAAATACAATGTGTTTGAATAATAATTTCTCATCCTTACAGGAAATGAGAATGACTCCTACTCCCATGCTATTTCTGCTTCTGGATTCATCAAAGTATAACTTCCATAGACTTGGGTTCTATTCACTTTTCTTGAGCTCATGCGCCAACACAACCTCTTCTTTAAGAATGTAGTAAACACCAAGCTGAGTTTCATAAGCTTCCAACTCTTTAGTGCATATGGGTCAAATTTATGGTACCTCTCCACCCACTCATCAAGTATTAGATCAGGAATAAAAGGTGGAAGAGGTTTCTCTTCACAAACTAAAGCTTATTCTTCTTGGATTCAATAGTTGGCTTGGAGAGGGGATGGGACATATGAATCTACATGATAAGAAAATATTGGCTCATCTTGTATGGTAAAGCAAGTACCATACCTTACATTGAGTAATAAATGGTTCCCATCAGAAGACAAGTAACCACCCACTTTAGTGGTAAAATCTCTTGAAAAACATAAGGAAAACAAAGGGCGCAAATCAATGATTGATATGTATTAAGTTATTTTAAGACCTATACATGTATGGATGGTTAACTCAAGATCCTTAATGACTCCCAGAGTAGTGACAGTTGATCCATCAAGTTTCAGGTCTCCTTTTGTCAGGGGGCTATACTTAAGACCTAATATATCAACAATCTTCTTAGGCATGACAGAAGTACTATCACCTGAGTATATCATACAATTATGGAAAAGATGTTTTCCTATGATAAAATACATATAGAAGCTTGGGGTTTTAAAAAATTTCCTTCTCCTCTTCTTGGCAGTTTTTACAGAAGCGCACGGATTTTAAATGACTGAACCATTACATGAAAGTTGATCTAGGCATTCATGTAACAAAACGCACTGAGATGAAATGGTCAAGGCATCCGAAATTGTAATATTTATGTTTTTCTTCTTCATCTGGTCCACAATGTTGAATGGAAAACCCACTGACTTACACATTTGAGGAACAACAACATCATTTATTGGTTTCTTAGGTATAGAGGTAGAAACCTTAGCTGGTGCAAAGGCTTGACCTACCAAAGGAGGGACACATGCCACTTCAGGAGGATATTTTCATGTATGAACTTGACCAATTTTACCGTTGGATGCCTTGGATTCCTCTTTTTGTTCTTGAGGATAATCCTATGTTGCTAGAATTGTGAACTGCATGCCAGACTCTATCAAGGGTAAATCACACCAATTGTACCGTAGCCTAAGACCTGCATCTATTTCTACGTGGGATAAGCTTGGAATGCATCTATGTAATTAATTTGAAGATAAATCGGATCAAATATCACTAGTGGAGCAGCTCCCTATAATGAAGTGCACCCCCAACAAGTAGATGATTTATTTTAACATCATATTCCATATGAATTGGGATATAATTCCTCAATTCATAAGGCCTATATCCCAACATGCTTTCATGTATGATATAAGGGATTTGAATAGTGATATTTAATTCATGATTCAATCCATGGGAGGAATAACCTTACCTACTGCATACAACATTACAATAAGGGTAGAAAAAAAATCTCATTCAGGATGGTAATTTGGCACCTAGGCCTCATGTTCCCTTGTTCCTAGAGATGTCTCAAGTACCCTAGCCTTATATTGCTCCAGTTCTAGTAAAAAGCACAAAACCCATTAGATCTACATCTTACTCTCATATATAGTAAAAAGAAGTTGAATTGAAGACCCTGATTAGAAACATGTCCAACAAGGTCATATCATTTGAGAAATAGCAAGCACAAGCCTACAAAGGTAGTTATAATTAGGCAAAAAGCCAGAGTAATCAACCTTGGTAGAATCAGTATGGGAATCAAAGATATGGAAAAAACCAGCAGAATGATAGATGATATGTTAATGTGCACTTGCCTTTGCAATTTATTCCTCTTGGACAACATAATCCAATGCCCAGTCCAAGTCAAGAAATTATCCCAATCCAGAACAACATAGCACAGGAGTCTTAATGGCATTTTCCTTACAAAATGCCTCATAGTCAGTATCATTGCGCCAATGCTACATGTGCGCAAACATACATGATCCATAATGCTTCCATGTGTGAGCCTTTAATGAACCCACATGAAGTAGATAACCAAGAAAGGATAGAATCTCCTCTGGAGGAAAATTTGATGTTATTTGGCACTGAGGAATTATGTTCCATCAACTAGGTTTCAGATGATGAAAATAGATCACACACTTGAGTTGCAGATAACACAAGATATAAAAGTATATTGATAGAGGAACCGGCCTTCTCCTGATATCTATCTCAAGCATGCAAGGTCCCACAACTTGGAGACAATTCCATTGTCATCTCAAATGACTTAGTTCTTCCAGATCCAAGACACGGGTGAAATTTTGATGACCAACAAGCATAACAGAAGTCATATACTCTGAATCAATCATATAATTATGCACAATAAATTTTCCTCTTATCAAGGACATATAGAAACAACATATAGATAGTGATAGCAGCTTGAGGTCTTTGGATAACTGGGTCAATGTGTGAGAGTTACAATAGAGCTTCAAGTAATAGGTCACACTAATATGGAATGGCTAGGGAATCCCACATTGTGACATTTACATTTCTTTTCTTCATCTAGTCCCACAATGTTGAGTGGAAGGCCCACGGATTTGTTCATTTGAGGCAAAACATTCTCATTTTTTTAATGTTCAAGTGTGAAGACATAAACTTTGGGCTATGTAGAGGCTTAACCTACCAAAGAATGGGTACACACCACTCTTTATTTTAATGTTGAAAAGAATATCATGAATAGAATGTTGTGCACCAATATTTTAGAGTTCAGTAACACCCTTTTATGCTTGAAGGTGATTCACATCCCTTTGATTTTGAGGATCAACTTGTGTGGAAAGAGTGGAAGGTTGTGTGCCTAAATCATGAATTCTCTTCTTGTACCTTTTTTTATCAGCAACAAGTTTGTGTGGTCCATTTCAGATATCCATAGCTTGCTTTATCACATAGAAGTCTTCTACACCAAATAACATAGGGTTAGCCTTAAGAAATACTTTTGGTGCTTCTTCATTTTCCAGTTCATGTGCGCTAGTGGAAGGCTAACTAAGTGAAGAAATTTGAATCATGTAGGCCGGTGCACACAAGAAATTGGCATAGTTATACTGGCTATGTGGAACATTACAAGGAAAGAACCACTGAGTCTATTTGACCAAATTGTTCTAAACTGGAACAAGTGCTTGACTTAAAATGGGCATTGAAAGAGGTTGCGTTGGGGAAATAGTCTGAAGTAGGAGATGCACATTAGCATGCCATCTTTCATTTTGTTGGTTCTTCCCATATTTTTTATTTGGATATTGATTTCTAGAGGGTTGATGGATTTTACTAAATCCTTGATTAGAATTATTTATGAGGGCTTGTGCCTACTTTTTTTCTAAGGACATGACTTTATTCGACATATTTATGATCAAATATTTTCATCTCTTCATCCTCTTTTTTCTGTGGGGAAGAATAAGATGTGGAGGCAACAAGTTGATAACTTTGTTAAAAAATAGGGGAAATTGAAGGGTGGAGCACTTGAGGCATTTCAAGAAATAAGGGCATGGGTGGCCTAGGAGATAACTTCCCTAAATAAATAAGACAATTTTTCACCTTATTTGCAATGTTATAGGAAGATGATAAGGTTCTACCCCCTATAGACTAAATCACAACTGAAATATCACTATTTAAATCCTTTAGATAATATAAGAAAGGATGTTGGGCTGTAGGCCTTATCACTTAAGGAATCTTGTCCCATTTTTTTTAAAATTTGATATTAAAATCAGTCATCTTCTCATTAGGTTCTCTCTTCATTGTTGTTAGCTACTCTACCAAGGATAGGTGATCTGAATTATCCTTAAAATAGTTGTAAAGATTTTTTCTAAGATCATCCCAACTATTAATGGATACCGGTCTCAATATATTATTCCATTAGAGTGATTTACCTTTTAGTGAAGATGCTAGTAGCCTAAGTGTTACATCATCATGTCTAACTAGATAGACAAAGCACACATTTATAACATTTTAAATGTGCTCAGTAGGAGTAGCTTGATTCTCATCAGTGAAGTATGGAATACTTTGTAGCACAACTATTAGCTTGTCATGTTGCACATTTATAGTGAGAGGAATTACTCCCTTCAAATTTACAAATGGTAAATTTCTCTATGGTGTCTACTACCATGATGGGGTGTGTAGGTCTGTAGAGAGGATGAGTGGAAAGTACATGGCATGTTGGAGATGGAGATGTATGCATGGTTGTTTTAATTCCTCTTCTTATTAGAGATATTTTAAGGTACTCAAATGACTCTTCATCCACTGTGCTTTGTCTGGTATGTATTATTCTCATGAAAAACCCACTCAATTTGCTAAAAATAGTAGATATGGAGTTTAGAAGTTGTTATATGTGTTGAAAAAAGCCTAAAAAATGCTTTAAATAACTAAGTCACACACTAAACCTAGAAATGATGAAATTTAAGATTTCAATACTTGTCCCATTTTCCATGCCAAAACATTTTGGAGCTTAAAATCACACCCATCCTAGATCAGGATGAACTGAGCTTTTGAGGCAACATGGGACTGTCTCTAACTCTTAGGACCTTGTATTCTTAAAACCTATAGAGAAGGCCAGTTCCTATACCTATTTATAATACTAGAACTACTCCAATGAAGGTAAATGTAACTACCTATAACTAATCTAAAAATCCAAGGGAACAAGGTGAGAAGGAGATGTATGAATAGGGAAATCCTAAGATAAAAATGGAGGCTATAACACAAAAAAGGAAATACACCCACATCAGATTATGAAATGCCTCACACACTCATTTTCATGAGGCAAAATTAGAAAAGGAACCTGCAAGGGACGTAGAAAATGCATAACAAACAATGCAAAGGCAAGTCAAGAAGATGTAATAAAATGCATATAAGGGAAGAGATAGCAACAAAATAATATTTTATCACTTCCAAGAAATGTATAATAAATTAAAATGGTGGATGGCACTTGATCCACATGAAAAGAGCCATATTTGAAGGCTTGCAACTCAAAATATTAAAGAGAAGAGATCTGAATAATGCTCTTTGAAAACTGAAAATATTCAGGCCTTTTACAATGAGGAAAACTCTACTATTTATAGAAAAAGAAGGAGAGAAGTGGATGGAAACTCAGATTCAAAATCTCAACCACCAAAAAAAGTAATAACTTCCTATAAATTCTCCTCCAAACATGTCAAATCTACATCCCCATGTTGATTTACTAGTGGAAGAAGAAAATATGGAAAATCAGATCAAATCTGGGTGGTTGGGCTGATTAAAGTCATGTATTAATGGCATGAGACATGTTTCCCTATTTCTCACCTATGAAATCTGGCGAAAATATGGTTTTGAATTATCTAGAGTGTAACCCACATTAGTATATTTCGAACAACACCAAAAGTACATAAACCTGATCTCTGTAGCAAAATTTATGGTGATTAAAATTCTACAATTAAAACTAAACATGCAGACACGTGGTGTACTCTAATTGATCAAAAGGATCATTTGAATGTTTGGTATTTTGTCATTTATTCCACATTTGGGGAACCCATATGAGTTGATAATTTGGAGTGTATTTGGCATGATTTGGTAGTTTTTGTGTTGAACACTCAAGTATGAGAGGTTGTGAAGTGGAACAATGACTTGGCATGGGAGAGTGCACTTGGCATGTCCATGAGCAAGGGCATGAGAATGCAAATAACAAGTGCAAAAAATGGGTGCACACATAATTAGGAAGATAAGGTGCATACCTAAAAATATACAAGTATACAAGAGGGATGCAAATCAAATGAGGAGCGAGTGGTGAAAATAAAGGAAATGTGCGCTCGAAGAAGGCACACAAGGGACTTAGCTAAATTAGAAGGTGAGATATGGGGTGTGCATAAAAGATGCATGAACTGAGGGAAAAAATGTGGGTGTGCAAGGAGTGTGCACAAAAATAGAATGGAAGGAGATAGATAAATGGATAAGGATGGGTGTGCAAGGGTACGCAAGAGAACTACAGCCAAGTAATGTCCCAAGGAAACAACCAGAGTGTACATGTAGCCTGGAGTCTTGACCTTTAGAGTTAGAATGAGGATGTAAGTTCTCAAAATAACTAGGGGAGTTATTTTGGACAACATTACTTTCTAAGTCTTCCTCTTGAATCAAAGACCCTTATAAAACATGTCAAATTTACACTTCCCTTAAAAAGACACTTTTAAAAGTCTCAAATGACCAAATACAATCTTGTAGCTTGCATTTTACACCTTTATTGCCTTCTCATAGTCACTGTACACACAAGATGTAATGTACACATCATTCAAACTCTACTAACATACTTGTATTTTCATTTTAGTGGTGAGAGACACTTCAAGTTCCCTTCTAGTTCATGCATATTTGTTGAGGCATTAAGAACCCTCATGTACAACATGTTACTTTTCAGTGACACTTCACAAATCTTCTTCATCTTATTTAGCATTGTATCCTTGTTTGAGAGAAAACTTGAAGAGACATTATTGACTCCTCGTGACCTTATAATAACCTAACCATACTCAAAATTATAAAGCTTGACAATCAAATTGTGACCTAAACCTTAAATAGTATGAACTTCAATATATGGCATATCTCAAAAACCTTGCACTCAGAATGTCAAGCCTTTGATTGATTGAAAGAAAAATTCAACACAAAAGAAAAGGATAAGACTCAAGATTTGATCTATGATCTACCTTCATGATAATATTTCAACCTTAATACTTTGTACCTTAGTGTTGTAGAGTTTTAATGCCTACTATCCTCTTTTAGTTTGAGCACCCTCTTTATCTTTGTGGTCTTGTACACATAATACTTTGTTAGACCTGGTAATAAGCTTCTTTTGATGCATGCATGGGTACGTCAACTTCTTTACTTGCCATAAATATCTCCTTTATTCCTCTTGATGTATTATATATTTTTTATTTCTTCTCAAAACACTAAACATACCCTTGTCACAATGAAGGAAGACATACCTTGATATTTGCACACTTAATCTTGACATAGAACACTAAAGAACTAGAATAAATCACTTGAATTCATATCATCTTTCCTTGTAATTGTGAATTTGACCTTATTTCTCTTGTAAATATGAACTAATGATGTATCTTAGTGAGAACATGGACCTGGATTACTTAGTTTCGTATCTTCACAGTCTTTGACTCAAAAGCATACCTTACATTTTCATAATTTTTCTTCATTAAATACTTCAAACTCTTTGATGGAAAATCAGGAACTTCATTTCCTATGACATGCATTGATCCTTCTTTATATTCTCAAAACTCTTAATGGACTTCATAGTCTTGCTCAAGTCAATGTAGACAACACCTTATCAATGTAGACAACACCTTTACTAGTTAAAGTCATGAAAAATACTCTTTATCTATGAATATGAAATATTTGTAGTCATCATGAACATATTTCAATATTTTTACATCATGAACACACTCCTAGAGCTTCAACACACCACTTTTATCTATTTTGGACTTGTACGCAAAACTTATCATCTTATTTTGATATAATTAAAGTAATCATACCACTGAGACTCATTTCAATGCATAACTAAATCATAGAAAAAATCTTCAAGGTAACATAGACTTAGCTTGGTAACATAGATTAGACAATGATCACACATATCACTCATTCTCTCAATAGGAACTGATATACTCTTGCAGATTTTGAAAAGACTACAACAATGACTAGACACTTTTAGCATCGACTTGGGCTCAACAATGACCATTTTATGATAGCCAAAAATATATTGAGACATCTATAATAATATTAATTTATGTATTATCATCCTTAGGTGTTAATCATTCAAACATAATGAGTAGATAAGAACACTCAAACTTATTCAAGGACATGACCACAAGAATTAAGGAATAAGGAACTTTTGATGATGAACCAAAATTCTCTTGGAGTACCTAGAACATTGGCTTGAAGACACTAACTCGGAACATAAGACTTTTGACATGACTTCATGACTGAATACTAACATAGTTCATTATATATGAAAATAACCCAATAAGTTTGTTTGAGAAAACTAGATAACATACCTTGACACAATTGTCTCCTCAAACATGAAACTAACATACTTTGATGAATCAAAAACTTAGGGATATACATGTTACATTGAGTAAAATCCAATGGATATGTATCTTCTCCTTCTCATGATAGTAGCAATATATTTAATACTTCAAGAAATTGTATCTTCTTAGTTCCTTATTCCACTTATCTACTGACTTGTGAGCTCTTTGTTTGAACAAGAAGAAATATTAAAATATCATACACACAAACCTTTCTGGATGTAATGATGGATCATTAACTAACTCCTCTCTTGATAATTTCAAGCCCTACTTGGCTTCAAACCCTATAATTTTCCTTAACAAATTGATATACTTATTATGAATGGAAAAATATTCTTCAAGACACTCTTGGATCTATTTATACCTCATTTCAATAGTTAGGGTTTTATGAAATACCACTTCTTTCGTTATAGGTTTTAAAACATCCTCAATCTCTTCTTTAGGGTCATTAACATCTCCATCATCCTCTTTGGGGTTACAAACATTAGGAACATTTTCAATTTCAGCACTTATGTCTTCTTCATCATTTTCTTTAGAGCAACCTTATTCAAATTCAACATAAAGAGCTAATTTAACACCTTCATTAGGATTCTCAAGAGTTGGATTCGAAATGGGAGAAAAAATTCTAAGAACACTCTACCAAATTTCATATCCTAAAGGTTTTAAATGTGCTTTCATCCTGACCAATGGATTCATATAAACTTGGGCTAGAAAATATGCCATACTTTTGCTTCAAGAGGATCCTTAAAGTTATTAGACTTTATTCATAGGAACCTACTCTGATACCAATTCTAGGAAGTACAATGAACTGAGAGGGGGGGAAATCAGTCCAAAAAAATTCTTATTTCATTTACCATTAACTACAACATCCATTAACATATATTCATTCATATACATTCAATAAGAGCTTATTAGGTGTGGATGATACATTCACATAACCATAGCACATGAGAAAAAACACATAAACACAAGATGTAAGTGGGAAACCCTTAAGGGGAAGAAAATACACTAAAACATTTGTTGATATAACTCACAAAATATACACAAGTGAATATTACACATCACAAGATATTTATTTTCTGAGGCACCAGCCCCATAGAGAGCACCAACCCATAAACCCTTGTTGATAATACTCAAAACAAGAGACACCTATGAATATGACTCATCATAATATATTTTTAAGAAGAAGTATGATCATTGAAAAAATGATAATACCACATCTGATTATGATCCCAAAATTAAGCTCCAATTCCTTCAAACCCTCTCTCAATGCTCTCTCCTTCAACTAGCTCTATATTGGTCTTTCATGGAATAATTTGGCTTCAAAACCTTACACACATCCTCTTTAAACTACTTCATAATTTTTCCCTCATTCTTAGGTCCCTCTTGATTCCTTTGAATAGATTTTACTTCCTCACCTAGGTTACATTTTCCCTCCTTACATAACTAGTTCAAATTTGAACTCAAACATGCACTTTATACCATTCTCAACTCAAAAACATAGTATAGGTCAGTAATTCATCATTAATTCAAAAAAAAAAACTCAAAAACCTATTAATAAAATCATGTACATTCATAAAATGGAACCATGTAGGTCTTCTATGCTCAAATGCACCAAACAAGCTCAAAATAAGCTCGAAACCCCATCATCTAGATCACCAAAAACTAAAAACCTCATCATCATGATTATTTAGGCTTAAAAATTCATCACACATGTCAAATATGAAATAAAAACACCATCCATGGTCATACATTATCTTTCACCAATCAATATTTTCATAACTCACTCAAGAAAGCTCATATCCTTTTCAAAACAATTGTTTCCAAGAACTAGTCTTCACCTTTGGGCCTCAAGACCACCCAATAACATATAAAATATAGCATGTAACCACGAATTGGAATACCCAATAAATTTTATATCACATATATTATCTCTATAACTCATGAAACATCCATACATGAAAACCACACTAACTTTCCTCTTCATCAAAGTAAGCTTCTCAGAAACCATTTTTAGAAACACAACTGGTTTGCACCCTTTCTGCCACTTTCAAGACCTCAAAAGGAATTCAATAGGAAAAAAATTAATCCCTATTCACTCTCCAACTTATGTAAATCATAAAACAATCCATATCATGCATCTTTTACCTCCATCTTTTATCTAGAGAAAACCTGTCTTGAAAATAAGAAACCTTTTTCTTCACAAATTGAGTTAGATGGCATATAAAATCACCTCATCATGATACAAAAAATATACCATTGAATATATATATATATATATTATATTTCCATAAAATATTAAATTTCCTTCCAAATCCAAGTGGAAGGCCTTCAATCAGGTTCATCTCTGAAACTACTCACTTAGGCTTCTAGGACTCAAGAACTAGTCTTAAGATCAACCTACTCTATCACCTCAAAAATTACTTCCAAGCTTAACCAAAGCATGGAAAAACCTTATAAATGATTTATACACACTCATAAACCTTCACCAAGCATTAATAATATCAAAATAATTACCTTACCTTCTGAAACAACTCAAGACCCTGCTTAACTAGTTATCCTTCATATTTTACCCTCAAAGAATAGGTCATAATGTCTTCATGCCGTATCAAAAACACAATTTTTATATATCATTGGAAATCTATCTGAATCAAGATCTAAACAAAACTTAAACCAAGTCCTAATTTCACATGTAGCTCCTGCAATTACACTTCTACTATAGACTGCTCTAAAATGCCTCAAAAATCAATCTTCATTTATAGGTCACACTTTGTCATTTAGGACATAAACCATTATCTGAAAATATCATGGGAATCTAGTAAAACTTCATGAATAAAACTAATGCCAATTTATTTCATACCTTATTTGGATAACTTTTCCACAAACTAAATTTCTTTAGAAATAAACATTTTTAGGTGGGGTCCACATACAATCACAAGCACTATCTTACCTTTATGGAAATATAGAAGATTCCCCTACAACCTCCAATAATAACATTTGAAAAATCAGGATACTTAAATTTCTCTAAATCACTTTGATCTAGGGTTTAACTAGGGTTTCAACGCAACTTATCTTCTTAACGATTACTCATAAAAACCTAATAATCAAACCACCTATTTATTTTTTTGAAATATTAATAGCTGATATAAAAATATATTCCAAAAATATAAAGTGATTATTTAAATCATACAATCCACAACAAGCATGAGAAGGTCCAATTTTACCTCAAAATCACACTTTGGAAAACCCAATCTTTCTAAAATTGACATATCTTGCAATTCCCTTAACACTTTGACCTAAAACATGTCATGAAGTATCATGAAAACATCATGAAACAGTCCATGATCACCATCTAGCTCAAATATTCCTAAAACTCTCCAACCAATCTCACTTATCTACATTATCTTGCATGTTCTCAACCTATTTTCTTCCAAAAGACCAGGAAATACCATCAAACCTCTTATAACTGACTTGAAACTCACCATACATGTCCTATTCCTCATCACGATACTTCTACCATGCTCTAACAATACTAATTAGCACTAGAATGCATTCCTCCATGCCATACCACATGTTCTAGGTCTAGGAATAGGCCTAGAATGACTACTTCACACCATGACATCACATGAACTTGCCTTATAGACCACATACAAACTCTTAGACACTCTTGAAACACATCTACGAACATGAATGACCTCATACCAAACTTCAAATCACTTGGGATACTCATACTATAAGTATGCAAGCTCAACCATGTACAAGAACCTCATAATACTTCACTAAACTTAGTCACTACCAATCAACCTTCATGTTTGACAGTGAAAGGCACCATATCGAGACTCACACAAAACCATGAAACACTTTTCCATCAATGGAATTGACCTCACTGACAATAATAATGCATAATGGCCAACACATGATAGAGGTACTATCACCCAAGTCAATTATATACTTATGATACAAGTGTTTACCAACAATTATCAACATGTAGAAGGGTAGGGTTTTCTTAGCATTGCTTACTTGTTCCTGCTTTAGTTGGCACAAGTTTATCATTGAATGTGTTTTTTGTATAGATGGTTCAGATTGGGGAACTTACTTTAGAGCTTCATGTAGGAGATACCTTTGAATGGAATGGATAGGGCGTTCCACATTATCACATTCATTTTTGTCTTTTTCATATACTTGACAATGTTGAAGGGGATACCCAAGAATTTTTGCATTATAGTTGTGGTATTCTCCTTCCTAACCTAATCCACATATGGAGGCTATTTTACTAGTTTATTTTGCATGTTCCATGGACCTATAATGTTATGTGGATTTTCTGTCTTGTGGATATTACTTTTTCTACTGATGTTAAGTAATCCATGATAGATAGGATGAGGCTAAATTCCCACTTAAGTTGTTGGATTGAATCTCTTTAAGATGTAAACCTAACGATGAAAGGAGTGATAACATTAATGTATTTAGAATATATTATGATTTGCATTAAATACTCATAATATTTTTTTTTTATTATTATTATTGGCAAATAGTTTTTTGAAAGGGACTATACCCTTGATTACAAAAGAAGGCCTAAAAGCCAAGATAAGGAAGAGAACTAGATTGAAAAGGATTAGAATCCAAATGTTACAATGATGTTCAAAGTAGCTAAAAAATAGCTACCAAAACGAGACAGAACAACAAAATTACTGCAAAAAAGTAGTAAAGGATCCGCAAAAAATAGCAAAAAAACAAACAAGGACAGCAGAATCAACTACAGCTACTTCCTAGTAGCTTTGTCTATGATGGTTTTGATATTCTTCTAGGATTTAAACATACCCAAAGTAGTCATATGGGTAGCGTCATTAGAATCCAGCTGCTCCAAGGTCTTCTTGCTTTCTTTATCAGTACCCCAAAGAGTTTCCGACACTCCGCTTAGGTTGGAGACACTTCTGACGTGTTGTTCAATAAATTCCTCAATCGCCCTAAATATGGCGATGTTGTAATCATGCCTAGTCTTGGCCTTCCCTAAGCGAGAGTCCAAGGAGTGCAATTTCTTGTATATATCTTCAATTTGGCTACTGTCCACATCCTCCTCCTCCTCCTTCTTCCTCTTTCCTTTCTGTTTTGTCAAGTTTTTAACTTCATCCTTTAACTATTATTGGGGTGTATACGTGAAGTCGATTGGGTGTTGTAAAAACTCACGTAATTGGCATGAGTTGCTTATAACGATCCTATTATTTAGGAGAGGAACCTCCTATATAATTGTGTAATGGTAGGAATGAAATAAAAGAAGGGAATATTTTACTCTATGTTTATTATGAAATCTACTCTCACAAATCATTTGGTATCAAGCTAGAATGATATTCCTAAATGTGCTTTATTCAGACTTGTTTTAATCATTTTATTGAAATCAAGGGATCCATGAATTCTGAATATTAGAGTCTACATCTAATTTTGGAAATCATGGAAAGATGATTAGATGTTTAAGAAGTTTAAAACAACAAGATTCCATCACGTGCATTTTTCACACATGCCCAAGATAATACTCAGATACTAAGGAATTAGTGAATTTATCTCAGGTTTTATCCTCACTCAAATTAGTGAATTTACATAGCTCATGCGGTAGTTAACAATTTCATTATTTTTTATTAAATGATATCCATGATTTTATTGCATCATCTCAACATCTATATTTTGAGTTGTATTCATATTTGAGATACATTATGTATTTGTATTGATATTTTAATGGAGGACATGCAATGTAATAGAACTCAGGAATAATATTATTGGGTAGTTCTACTAATCTATGATCACAGGCTATACACATGGCATTCTTCGTGGATTAAAATAACTCCATATGAAAGGGAGATATTTACTTGTGGGAATTAGTTTTATACTAGTTTGGAAACTTTGGATTTGTTATAAGATTGGAGGATAACGGATTATAAGTTTTTTCTTGTTAAGTTAAAAGTTTTAATATTTTAGCATCTTGTTTGAATTATATTATGTTATAAGTCCATTATTATTACTTTCATTTTATTAAAAGTTTTGATTAAATTGTTTATACCCATTAGTTTGGTGTTAGTGGTTGTTATTTTATTGGTCGAATTTGTTTTGTCTAATGTCATTATTTAGTGTCATTATAAGAAGTGGGTCAATTACATTGTCAATCATCAAAATGTAATGTAGTGTCAATAGTCCAATTTGTGTCATTGTATAGTTATATAAAAAGTAATTAAATATTAATTTTTTAATTGTTGTCTTTATTATCTTGTTGGTCAATATTGTCTAGTAAAAATTTTCAATTTCAGTCATTTAAAAAGTTTTGTATATATGAAATAGTCATGTTGTCAAACTTGTAAAAATAAAATAAAATTTCCCGTATTTCATCTGGATGCATTCTCAGTGGAATCTGACATCCTTTGATATATAATTAAGATCCATGATACAATCTAGATGAGTTAGCAACATAAAACTATAGGATGGAGGCATCAAAGGAAGGAGGTTGAAAAACAACCTCTCATTGAGTTTAATTCATCGGTAATCCCCTGATCGAATAATGTGATGAATGTTGATGATAATAATGCAACATCATGATATTATGGTTATTGGTTATCTATTTTGAAAACCATTCCAAAGGTTTGTTGGTTATCCTAAAAAAAATCATATTTTTTGGTGGTTGGTTTACCACTTGAAAAACCATACAAAAGGTTATTTGTTATCCTAAATAAAAACCATCTAGATCATGAGAAATCGTCAAAACATGCACGTTGTAGTACTAAGAAGGTTTTCCCCATGTTTTCACTAGGGGGATGTTAGGATATCATTATTTGAGTGCTAACATTTATTTATTTAAAATATATTATAATTTGCATTAAATACTCATAATATTAGATTAGTTATATGTGAGTGTAGTAATAGTTGTTTTAACAATTATTATATTGGGTTGTATACATGAATTTTATTGGGTGTCGTAAAAAGTGACATAATTGGCATGAGTTTCTTATAACCATCCTATTATTTACGTGAGGAATTCCTATAAAATTGTGTAATGGTACGAATGAAATGCAAGAAGAGATAATATTTTACTATGCAATTATTATGAAATATTCTCTCACCAAATCAACATGGAGTTGCATCTTGTTTAAATTATCTGTGGCTTAGTTAACTGCATAAAATTCATCAGACCCAAAAAACATAATGTTGGGCTTATTGACAGCCTTCGACACTTCTTGAAGATTAGAACAATTTTCTTCTATTGATGGTTCATGTTTTTGTTGGAAAATTAGACACTGAGAGGGGAGGTAAATCAGTGTTTTATTCATTTTTTTAGATATTTATACTTCACCAAACTTGTTAAGAAAAGCACATGAAACTATACAAGCAAATGAAAAAGAGACAGTACATAGTTTTTTAAAGTGGGAAACCTGAAATGGGTGAAAACTCACTATAACAAGAGAACTAGCTTTGGACAATATTTAATATGTGTTACATTGATTTCAAGTTGAGCTAAAACTCAAATTTTGAGGCTACAACCCCAAGAATATAATCAAGCTACAACTTGATTATGGAGGCTACAATTCTCCCAAATTAATTTAGGTAGTAACCACTGACCTTCTGCAAGCTACAACTTGCAAAGAAACTACAACTCCTTGATTATAGTGATCTACAACTCAATGTGTATACAAAACTGATCACTCTTCAAATATGGTTTCCCAAGAACCTGATTTTGATCCTAAATTTTCAAACTAACTTTCTCAATTTACATGAAATTTCGTGAACAATTGAAACCTCTATTCATCTATTATCATAATTGTAGTCTTCTGATACCTTCACTTCTTCTTCTTGGCTTACAACTTCAACACTCTATTCATTCTTCAAAATTCATCACCTAGATCATTCAACATGATTTCACAGTATTTAGATTCTATCTTCATAGTCTTCAGAACATGTCAGAGTAATCAAAATGCATAGATACAACATTATTTTTCTTTGCACTATCACACACTCTCTTTCTTTCACACACCAATTTGCATTTCATATTTTGTAGACATATATTATTCGACAATGGTCTCCATATTATTATCTTCACACATTCAAAATAATTTTTATATATCTTTTTGACAATTTACACCCATTGCCTAGAGCTCATCTCATAAAGAGGCCTTACACATTCAAATTATTGTCATTTTTTGACTTATCAAGCATATTGACTTGTTCATGTCACTTTAATTCAAATTTCCTCTTCAAATCCTTCTCTTTTCTATATTCTCTAACATTTTTCATCAACCAAACCTACTCAAGCTCATCTGTGTTGCATACAACCTCTTCAAATTATCTGTTTTTTTTACTTAATCTCCTACTTGCACCACCACCCATGTCAAAATTCAGTACGTTTTGAATTCTTAAAATATTTTTTTATTTTGTCTAAACTCTTAAAATTATTTTGTCTCCAATGGAAACACTTCACATTCTAATTCAAGATTGGATGAAGATAGAATTAGTTTTTAAATTTTTGGGGGCTTTATGACTTCTCCTAGACTCACCTTCTTAGAACAAGGCTCTTAGGATTCATCAAGAAACTGAAATTTGAGAAGTCCAACCAACATCTCTATTTTGAACCAATATAGCTAAGATTTTTGAGATTAAATAAAAATTTATTTCATAGTTCATACTAAAACATGACTATCAATCTTGAATTGATCTCCACTAGTTCGAACACACACTTTGAAGCACTCACTTTATGGTAAACAACACTCCTATAGTCTACTAAGGCTGAAAAGCAAGAAGACTGTGTTGATTCTTCATTCCTCTCACAATTTTTTACACTTTGAACTCAACCCAATCACAAACATTCATTTTTGGACCTTCATCATGCCTTCTGGAGCCTATGAATTTGATATGAAATGTCCATTTTGAATAATTTAACCATAAACTTGAATCTTACCTCTCCACAGACATGAAAGACATCTTTTAGAGAAAAATATCAAAAAATTATTGATTGATACTTAATGAAATTTATTAATTCCTTTTTCAATAGGATCATATCCCCCAAATATACCCCTTAAAAAAATATAAATTTTGGTTGGATACTATTCAAGATTCTATTGATTTCCTCATTTGAACTCTAGAAATAGGGATTCTGGCACTATGTGAACCTGAGACCCATAAAGAACTCATTTCTCCTTCAATTCTTAATTAAATTTTAAATTTTCATTTTTTTTGGATTGGTAGGATCATTTCCTATCTTCTTCAATCATTCACCAGGTTTGAAACACTTCCAAACACTCCCTGTAGGTCTAATACAATGATGGAAATTGCTTGTTGAGTTCAAGAGATACTGAAGTTTCTCCTAAGATTTTTACTTGATGTAATGAGATGTTTGAATTTTCATTCTAAACCAACAATTTTCCCTTAATGCAAAATATGGATTTCTTAAGAGGTTCAAACCTATCATGCACAGCTTAAAGACTTGGTTTAGACCAATATTCCTACAGTGCCTTATTTCTAATTGTTAACAATATTAAGAAATCAATGTTTATTAAGGTCATAGAGGATAGAAGGATGATTATATTATTTTCTTACACTTCACTGAATTCATAAGGAAGGTAAAAATGTCCATTCCATTCAGAGTTATACACTAGCTTCCTTGAGCATACACATTGATCTTAAACCATTATAGTCTTTTATTTTACACTTAGAGAAACTTTTAGGAAATATTATTTATGTAAACACTTCCCATACTATATGTAATTACAAACCTAAAATAGTATTTTCAAGTGCAATGACAAATTTAAGATTGAGTTCATCATATCTCGATACCTTTCAAGGAAGTGTTAACCTCAGACTCACTTATCCTTTATCCATTACTCACATATCCATCTGTAGGAGGAATACATCTTGAAGATTATCTATAATACCTTTACTACTTTGAGAAAAAGGTGATGAAGAATACAAATTTGGTCTACTAAGAAACACAGCAGTTAGAGAAATATGGTTCTTACAAATTCACACTCATTCATATGCAAACTGAGATCTTCAACAACTCACACTTGTCTTGTATAGGGCTATTATAACTATTTTTCCCTGGAGAGAGTATAATTCACTTATGGGGAGTTC
Source organism: Taxus chinensis (assembly GCA_019776745.2). Classification (NCBI taxonomy): domain Eukaryota; kingdom Viridiplantae; phylum Streptophyta; class Pinopsida; order Cupressales; family Taxaceae; genus Taxus; species Taxus chinensis. The sequence continues at coordinate 438,505,038 of CM034156.1, read as the reverse complement.
TAAAATCTTACAAAATACATTTGGAGTCAACAAACCACATTTTTTTCCTAATGCTTCAAGAAGAAGATTTGGAAAGGGAAATATTATGTTTAAAAAATGTTCATGATTTTTTTGTTTCCCATCCAATTTGCCTCAAAATTTTTACACCAAATCAAGATTGGAGTTATCTACAAAAATTTATTCTAGTATTTATCCACAAAAGGCTCCATATTTTTGTTTGGGTGCTAAGAAGACATGAATCTCATTTTTCACTTCTAAATGAACCAATTTTAGAAAAGCTTACAAAAATTTCACATACTTCTTTAGAACTTGATGAAATTTGACATGGAGAACCAAAAATCACCCCTCTTCATGATCCATGATATTGTTTTTCACAGATATGATCGTACATCTCAAACCTATCTCATTTTCATTAGATTACACTGCTAGTCCTCAATCCAAACTTTGGTGAATTTTTGAAATCTACCTCTAGGAGCTAAAAACCCTTGTTATTACTCACACATGCCTTGTGAAACATTCCTAGGCTCCTCCCATGCTGAGATTGTCTTTTTTTGACATGTACCAGAATTCCAAACCTCATCAAGCTCTGGACACAGGCTTGAATAAGAAAATTTGAATGGAGACTTCCAACAAATGACCTTAAAATCACACCATTATATCTAACCTAAAAAATATTTGAACCAAGAATATCAACCATTTCCGTGCTTACACTATACTCCTACCTAATAAAGCAATCCTTTAGAACACCTAAGTTCTCCTGAATGTGCACTAACCACTGAGAAGTGACTACCAATCAATATTCATGCCTTTGAATGAGCCTCACTTCACCAATCACTTCTTTTCCATCAATTCCACTTGACATCAATGAAAACACAAATGAATAGGATTCAACAGTTTTAATCATAATAGCCTAGACTTGTAAGCCATTATATGATCATTCTAGTTATGTGGTTGATTGTATGGAAAGAACCTTTCTACTTCTCATATTACATTATTTTGAACTGGAAAATGTTTTTTGCTTAAGTTGGAAGTAGGAAGCACTTATAGAGGTGTCAAATTTTGAATCGAGGGATGCAGGTTTTGAGACTACAATATATGACATTGATGATTTTTTCCATATATATTATTTGGGTATTGAGTTGTGTGTGGTTTATAACCTTGATTAAAGTTGTGACCCGAAGACTATCATTTAAAGTTGAAATATTGCATAAGTTCATTAGGGTATTTTTTCATAGTTGTTAACTATTATAATAGGTATATGATGTTTTCATTCTCATTAAACTGTTAACAGAGAATTGTGCGAAGTTCATCCCATGTGTGAATTGAAGTGGGTCTCAAACTTCTATACCATTGAAGTGTTTTCCCCTTTAGTGAAGAAGAAAGAATCCTAACTACAACAACATCTTCAATATTTAGATGAAGTAAAAAAACATTAGCAACATCATGGGTATGATTTGCAGGGGTAGTGACATTTTCACCAGAGAAGAAAGTGATGATTTTCACAATAGGCACTAGGATATCATTTTGGGAATTTAGGGATAATGGAATACTACTACTAATTATGACAAAGGGTAAATTTCTTTGGTTCTCTATGAAGGGAATAGACCTTGAATTTTTAATAGAATAGAAGGTTATACTAGGTGGAGGAGTGGAAAGAGGATTTTTTTAAGGTAATGGATACCTATACAATGATATTTCTCTTCTCCTTCTTTGTGAGAGCTGTAGATACTCAAAAAATATCATTTGCATAGACTTTGTTTTGTTTATATCCTTCTCATGAAAGTGGGCATTACACTTCTTAATTGGTAGCTTTAATCTTGGGAATCACTATATGTTCTCAAAGATGCATCCAATGTTAGGAATCTCGTAATACAAACAACAATATTAGGGAAGATGTTGTAAATCTCAATGTGTTGGTCCAACTAGGAATTGTGAAACTATTGGAGCTGAAATACACACCTTGCTGAAACCAGGTTCAACAATTTTCATGTAACATTGTTATAACATGATTCTCTGTGTTACTCATAATATTTCTCTAGATGAAAATGTTGGATCCCTTCATCTAAATTTGTTACAACTAATCCTATACCGTCTTTCTACTCTAAACTATCTAACCTAAGCTAAAAATCGCAAGGAGACAGAGTTAGAAGCAAGAAAAAACTAAAAAAAGGGAGAGGTGATACACTAAACTGAAACAAGGTTCAAATATAACCTATAGAGACACAAAAGTGACCACAAATGTAAGACTCAGAGAGAAACATAAAGTTTTGAAGGAGACAAATGAATAAAATCAAAGGAGAGAAAGAAGGAAAGGAATAACCATAGTTGTAAAAACACTTCAAAGCATGTTCATTAGATTTATAAAAGCAGAGGTTTTGTAAGAACTTGAAAAAATGAAGTTACATAGGTCTAAAGGTATGGAAATTGTAAAACTATAAAATAGAGCTCCAAATCTAGGATAGAAGAACCACTTTATTGTGCAAAAGCACTTACATATATAGATAATGAGAGAGAGATAGAAAAGGGATAAATGAAGCAACCATAAATTGCCCATTTCCACCCACCAAGGACAAAATGACATCATTTTTATAGGTTTAAGCATGGGAATACTTTTCTTTCTCCTATACACACCATCATACTTTGTGGACACAAGAATGGGAGCCATTAAAAATTAAATTTTAGTTGGTGAGGTGGTGGGAGCCTAATTTCATTGGAACCCCAATTTTCTCTCATAATTCTTGTGTTTGCACTTCTCAATCTCAAAAATACATCAAATATTACATTTGTTGGTCCCAAAAATAAGATCATATAGAGATGATTCTAATTCCACTGATTTCATGCAATTTAGAAATCTGCAGTGGAATTTATGAATAAAAACCATTACCACTTTGTTCCATGCATTTCTTATGTTCTTCCCTTTGATGTGGGAATTTTCTTGTTACATGGAATTTGGACGTTCTCTGAGGCTTTCCATGATGTTTTTTTGCATTTTAATGTTTTTAATCCTAGTTTCTTGTGTTTTGTGGGTTCAGAGAACTCATGGAACACAATATCTAAATGTTCCACCTTTTCCATGCAGATATTGTTCCTTCATTTGGTCAGTGAGGAGAACCCATGGAACATTATGTTTCCATGGCACAAAGGCATGACTTCAAAATTAATCCACCCAAATCCTTTTCACTCATTCCTTTATTCCACCAACTTGGAGATTTCATAGAATTCTAAGCTCCTTGATTCCGCAAACACTAAGTTTCAGTGTTCTGCAGATTTGTATGGGTTTTTTAGTTGTCAAAATATCCAATGAGGTTTACTTGGACAACACCAATTATGAATAGTTTTCCCATTACTTCTAGTTTTTCCTTCTTATTGGATGTTAGTATCTTTTATTTTTATCATTTATCCTCACTTACCTCCTAGCCTTTACTCATGTTTTCATCCTATGACGTAAGGGTTTCCCCATTGCTGAGGCCATCACCTGTGGGTAGTGGCACCTAGTTTGGATTTTCCTTAGTCAATGCCATCACCCATGGTTTATCATACCAAGTATATAAGCCCCAATGTTTTCTTAGTATTACGAAATAATTAACAATCATTTGAACAAACCTATAATTTATCTTGCTTTCACTATTTTGCACTATATGTGTACTTATTAGTTGACTTTGAAGTTTTGAAGATTTATTATTTTGCAGTTAGGTCATCATGGTGGGTTAGGTCTAGATATCTTCTTATTGATATTTCCCCTTCTCCACTCATATTGATTCTCTCTTGGTGTTTTTGTCTTTGGGGAGGATTATGCATCAACGGTCACACCGCTATAGGTAAGTATCTCTAATTATCTATAGTATTTCATTTTATATTTATGTAATTGTTTTTATTAGTCATTAATTACTATATATTATAGTAGATGTATATTTTTTTGATATGTTTCTTTTTCTTATTGTTATTACACCCATTTGATTTATCCACCTCTTGTTTATTTCTGTATTTAGTTTAAAATTCTAGTAGGATACCTATATGTATTTTAGTTGTATGCCTTAGAAACCTATATAATAGATATCTTAGGTATATGGATACTATCCTTTAGATTTACCACATTAGTGATCCTTAAGCCCCTTTATATCTTCATGGTGTGGCCATTCTTAGATTGGATCACTATATTATATAATCTAACTAGGAACCTCTATTTTACCCATTATACACTCTTATGATCTTGACAGGAATCTTAATTTAACTCAAACCAAGTTATATTCACTCCTAGTTTATTTTTCCTTCCTTTTGAAACATCGTGGGCATCTATATAGAACCATACTACTTGACTGATCTAATATAATCATAAAAAATCTCTATAAACACCAAATGCCCCATATAAAATTCCCATAGGGATGATCTTGTCTCTAAATCCTCTTTCACCTTATGAATTTTCAATATAGATGTCAGTATCCCTTATGTAAACATATTTCACATTTTATCTCATATGAAAATAATCTACAACCATATTTCCAACAATCCAAATTTAGCATTCTTGTTTATAGGATGCATGAGTATGGGTTTGTTGTTTTGGAGAAGGTTTTGAATAAGTACTTATGCATTATAGAAACAAGAATGCTACTGATGACAGAGTCACATATAATCTTCCTCAAGGAACTTATTCTAATAGGACCAACAATGACATCAATCAATATATTTCCTAATCACACTCTACCTCCTACCATGTTGAATTTCACCAACCTCTATCCGGGGAAGAGTTAGAAAGACACCTATATTGACCATTTACCATGAATGGAAACCCTTCTCACCCAATCCTTAATTGGCATAATGAGATTAAGTTCTATTGATGAAATGATAATTGGGGAAACTCATATGATGATCACCACACTATTCATTCTTTTTCCTATAGTTTCATCTTTGGTAATAAATTTTACCATGAAGCTATCACTAAGGAAAGTTTAGAAAAGGCCATCAAATTATTTGCAAAATCCCAACAACATGATTAACATGAATTAGTTCATCAACATCATGAGCACCTCAAAATCTATAATGAAACTCTTCCTAATCACATTAAACCTAAAACATTCCAACATTAATTAAGCTAGTAGGGTAGCTACCAATGTTGTAGACACCTCATATCCCTCTACTAGTGCATCTACTGAAAATATGGCTCACATAGATGGTTTCGAATGTATTATCACCTATATCAAACCATCATATCCTTGTTCACCTCAGGATAGTCCTTATAGGATCATCTATCCTTGTACCTCATAAAAAACATAACCTAACCACTGTACCCAAATAATCAATCCAAGTGAATTCCATCAACCCCTATGCAAGTAATTCTATAGTGTTGGTCTCATCCATCTATGTCTCTAAGCATTCCAATGTCATTAGACCTTTTGGTATAAATTATACCACATATGATCCGATAGAAATGATAGATCACATCTCAATTCCATAAATTTCTATCAAAGTCTCTCATTCAAAATCTATTAATATTGATCCTTCCCATGTTTAGACTCTTACCCAACCCACCCTGTAAGAATGGAACCCCCTCACAAAAACTTTCTCACCTTTTTATACAAATTTTTTTCTTAGAACTCTTTTGTACCTCATCTCCACATCATGAACACCTCATGATGACACTCTTTTCTATGAATATCCATTTTCCACCTACTCTATGGTAGTATCCTACTTTACCTAGTTTTGAAGAGATTATTATGCAACAATGTAAAGAATTATCCATTTATATTGACCTTTCTACTTATAATTCTTCATGTTTCTATTTCCTCCTAGAATCAATGATACCTAGTGAACTCTTGTTTAACATCAATGATCCTCTCATTTATTTTAGTTTATATTTTCCACACTATATTTAGGATATGCCTCATAGATTAAGGTTTATGTAATTGTGTACCTTATCTTAAATTCATCAAGACACTAGGTTACTCTATAGACTATTTTCAATATACCTAAAGCATATGTCAGGTCTACAATCATTGAAGGATGTCCCCTATGGGCTGTATCTATACTCCTATCTCTTTTAATACTCATATCACATGAATCAAACTTACCCTTGTCATATAATATTCTCCTAGGATGACCATGGACTCACCGCATGGGTGTAGTCACATCATTATTTTTCCAATGTGTTAAGTTCAAAACATATGAGCTACCTACAAGGTACAAGGACTACCAACCCATATAAATTTTATCTATTTTAGTAATATGTGACATTTAAAATTTCTAATCTAGAAGAAATTCCCACCATCCCATTTTAGAAATATAAACCTTTAACTATCCATTAAACTGTCTTCATGGCTATAGTGGTCATACTAAGGGCATGGGTCATCTCTACTCAACCTTATTGATTTCGATGACGATGATCCCAATGAAATAAAAATCCACAGTCATGAATCTTATATTCCTAATACCATTATTACGTAAATATCTCCCACCTTATGACCATGATAATGTAAGAAATATATCGACCATACATTATCACTATCACATGTACTCATCACCATCTGATCAAGCATCTTGTCTAACAAAGAATATCATTAAATCACATCCCCTTTATATCACTACACCTAAATATGATTATGGTTATTCCCTCGATGATCCATTCTTAGTAAGTTAGGCCCATGATAATTATTTAGAAAATATTCATTATTATGACACCCTATGCTCTAACTTTTGTCATCAAATCAATACCATCATCATCTCCATGGAAGGTCCTCTCTTTAATCCATAGGTCGATGATTTGATGGATGATGTAGATTTATATTTTTACTTTAACTCTAAGAATTAGGTTATGAAATACACTCCTCTCATAATTGATCTGATACATAATCCAAAATTCTCTCTATTATTTTTTCCTTCCACAATACCTCTACCATCCTTGACATCATCACCATCTCTTCTTACCATTATGGCTCCCATCCCACCCATGGTTGAACTATAATACACATGGTATAAATCCCTTAGACGTAATTTTTCCATGTGTTCATTGTATAGACTACATATGAAGAATATTGAAGCATAGGTTAGGAAAGATCAACAACATAAAGTGTCGTAACAATCTTCCACCACCCCACTCTTTTATTTTCATCATGGATTTTAGCTCACATACTAACGATACTTGTTGGGTCATATCCAAAAAGTAAAAAATTCAATATCCTTCTCAAAATCTCACAATCACTTAAGCATCGAGCTCAAACCTATCCATCAAACACTTCTATGATAACATTTAGTTATCATCATTCCCCCTTGTCCTTCCTTAGATGATATTATTTTTCATGTGATCAAATGGATATCTAACAAGATTTATGAATCAATATTTTTTACATGCTCAAAAATTCATTGAGGCATCCACATCATCCAAGATAATATTGAGGACCTCATGATTTACACTCGCTAGAAAAACATTCATGATGTCACTGACATCATATAGAATGTAAGTCAATCCCTCACATGAAATCAATGAGAATTTATAGTATTATTATTTTTTATTTTATCTCTCACTTGGATTTATCATTCCGAATTTGGTTTATTTGGTATTGGATTCCTACCTTGGATACTATAATTCTCATCTTTATTTTCTATCTTGTGTAAGTTAATACGATCATGGATTCCTACCTTGGATACTATGATCCTCATCCTTATTTTCTCTCCCATTTAGATGTATATGCTCATGGATTCCTCCCTTATATACTATGATCCTATTTTCATGGTGAATGTCTAGCATGAAAAATTGAAAAAAAACAATCATGACAACTAAGCCCACACTAAAAAATCCTTTAGTCGGGTAATGTAAACCTTCCCCCTAACCAATTGCATACTATGTAAACCCCCATCATGGCTGAGAGGGATTTACTAAATAGATTTTTAAAGTGTGTTTCCATTTTAGGTAGGTTGGTGGGAAGTAATTCATAGATTTATTTTGATCCACCTTGAAGGAACTACTCTGATATGCCTAAAAAGGCCTATTTTCAAGACTTTGGCACCCACTGAACACCCTCTTAAGATGAACCAATAAGATATAATGCCTCCAATAAGTGTTTGAATGAGATATTATAACACCCTAGGTATTTTAGGTAATTTATACAAGTAGAAACAGGTTTAGGAAGAAGTTATGCAACACCGGACTACCTATAGCACGATGTAGGGAAATGAAAGAAGTAGAAAAGATATTGATCTTGTTTTGGATCTTGTGAAAGCCTCGGGTTTTTTTAAGTTAACAGATACTCATTATAAATATAGTAATGTCTACTTCACATTAAAAAATGTTTCGATAGATTCTACTATCCGTATTTTGAGATATTGGCCTGACAGTGCATATAGAAGATCCTTGATCACGGAGGATTTTAAAATGAGAATTATAGGAGTTATATAGAGATTTGAGAGCTGATTAAAATAATAATATGTCTTATTCAATTTCCTATTCACTGAAAAAATTAGGTTTCCCTTTCCATTATCATACTTTTTAGTAGCAATCACTTTCACTAGCACACAGGTTTGAGTAGAATCTAAAAGGATTAGAAGTTAAAATTTGAGGTAGAATTGGCTCCTAAAACCTATGGTAATGATCTCAAAATACCTTTTTTATTTAAAATGATGTACTTTTTTCCCATAAAACTCTCAGGGATGGTCCTAGGGCAGAAAATCACTCTTCGATGTCTATTTTTGGTAGTGGTTGGTGAAGGCAAGGTTTCTAAATCATTCCATGGTGCATTTACACACATTGGATGAAATTTTTCACCTTTTCACTTATTTAAAAGGTGAATGTGGTTAGAAAACATGTGCCACCATGGTAAGGAGAGAAGGGAGATGGTATTTTGACACTTAAGTGACCAACATGTGTGTTAAGTGAGTGTTAACAACTCACAGCTTAAAAATACCCCCTATCCATGATCCAACACACCATTGGTGTAATTTATAAGCGTCATTGCACTTTTTAACGTGGTTTAAAAGTGAAATGGGTGTAAAAACATGTGCTATGAAGGGTGATGATCCATTTTGTTACTTATGTGAAAATTTTGAGTGATAGGTTGATGTCAACAACTCAAAATTTTAAAACACCCACTCCCCATGACTCACTTCACACATGGATCACTTGGGAAGATATAATAAACATTTTAACATGGTGAAAAATTTCATCAAGTGCAAAAAAACATGCCACCATTCTTGTACACACTCTCTTGTCACTCAAATTTCTCACTAGTGTCATCTTTGTTAACTCACTGTAATGAACAAGCCTATCCCCCTCCTCATGATAATTCCCCCCATGGAAAATTTTATTCATATTTACATCTTGAAGAGTTTCTATTCTACCTTCAATACTTTGAGATAAATGTGATGAAGAATAAAAATCAGGTCTACTGAGAAACACATAGCAGTTAGAGAAAGATGGTTCTTACACATTCACACTCATTCATATGCAAACTGGGATCTTCAACAACTCACACTTGTCCTATATAGAGTTAATATAATCATTTTTCCCTGGAGAGAGTATAATTAAATTATAGGTAGTTTTCCAATCTTTCAAAATACATTTGAAATCAACAAACCACATTTTGTGTGTAATGCATCAAGATAAATATCTGGAAGGGGAAATTACCTATTTGAAAAACGTTCATAACTTTCTCATTTCTCATCCAATTTACCTCAAAAAATTTGCACTACTTTAGGATTGGAGTTCTCTAAAAAAAATATTCTATGATTTATCCAAAGAAGGCTCCATATTTTTTCTTGGGTGCTAAGAAGACAAACAATTAATTTTGAACTTCTTAAAGAACCAATTTGAGAAAAGCTTACACAACTTTTTGTTTAGAATTTGATGAAATTTGACATGGATCAAAAAACCTCACTCCTGTAAATAATCAATTAGATTATTTTTCATAAATATTATTGTAAAGCTAACACATATCTCATTTGCATCAGCTTACACTGTTATTCCTCAAGGCCAACTTTGTTGAATTTTTGAAATATGCCTCCAAGAGCTAAAAACAACCTTGTTATTGCTCACACATACCCTATGCATCATTCCTATGCTCCTCCCATGCTCATATTTTCTTGTCATCACCTGTACCAAACTTCCACACCTCATCAAGCTCTAGAAAAAGGCTTAAATAATCCAGTTTAAATTGATACTTCCACCAAATGACCTAAAACCCACTTCAATAGCTATTTTCCATGTTGACACCATCATATATAACTTTAAAAACATCTTATCCAAGCATACCAACCACATCCACGCTTCCACTAGACTCTTACCTCATAAACCAAGCTTGCAGAACACTGGAATTGTCCTAAAACCATTCTGAAAACTCACTAACTACTGATAAGTCACTACCAATCAATATTCATGCCTTTGACTAAGCCTCACTTCACCACTCACTTATTTTCTATCAATTCCACTTTACATCAATGACACTACCAATGAATAGGGTTCAACAATCTCCCCCTTTGTCATTTATGGCAACACACTTAGAAACATTTGATGGAAAATACACACTAATAGCTTCAAATAACTATTCTTGGTTTCTGAAAACACTCTCTTCCCCTTTGACACATACGACAAAGGGTCATGTATCCAAGTCATAGAGATCAATCAAACAACTTTGATCATTCCTAAAGAGAATTTAAGTATTTTCAATTTAATTTTCTTAATTATTCATTGATTTGAGCAAAAAAATATTCTCTCTCTCAAAAATTTCAATCCTATAACCATTTTTTTATTATTTACAAAGATTTATAGGATTTTAGGCCACTTGACACTCAAAATTTGGCATCCTTAACCATTACTCAAGTTTCAAACCTCATGCTGGACCTAGTTTATGTTGCCTTTCTTTCTTCTTCATCACTTAAAATTCTTGGACATGAGAAGAATTTTAGTTCTTTCTCTTACAAACTCATCGTTATCTCACAATAAAGTGTAAATATTTCCTCTAATATGTCAATCTACTATTTTAATTTCTCCAAACATGTATTGATGTCATTACAATGTATGTTCATCATTAGAGTAGTACCTTTTTCATTCTCTATTTTGGATCAACCTATCATACTTAAGCATGAAAGAAACCATTCTAACTTGCATTCAAACTTCCATATAGAACATCACATGGGCTTGGAAACCTTTCTATCCTTCATTTCAACATTTCTTGTAGCTAAGCATATAGATTCCTATTATTTTTTAGAATGGAAAATTATTGATCATGACTTCACATGACTTCACTTTAATATGACTGCAACTTTAGCTTTCATCATTTTGGTGTACTATAATACAAATTCAGAGTAGTTTTGGGAATTCATTTATATCAGAACCTCTAGAGTGACTATGAAGATGTTACAACACATGTTTCACATTTGTATCAGATTATCTGATATTCACACAACCTTGACATCTAATTGAGATACTTGATTGTGACACTTTCATTGGACATATTAGACATCAAGAGTCACACTTAAACACCACTTGATAGAGTAGACCTTGACACTTCTTGAAAAACCTTGATAGACCTATATTTTTTCTCCCAAGACCATCATCATATATGACAAGAATAACGATACCAGTAACACATTAACATATCTCTTATCATAAGGAAAATCTAGCATAACTCAAATAGGATTGTAGTAGACTATGCTTTCTTTAGTGACACCCTTTGTTGTCAAGATAGAATCAACAAGTGTAAGAGCCTTGCATAAAAAATTCTAGACCCTTATTTACTTTTCTCCATAGACATTCTTAGGACTATCTACTTAGCTCCAACATGAAGAATATTTAACAAGAAACACTTAAAATGGATTTGGAAACTACACAAGCTCATAAAGAATATTTCCTTTGAACACTTAGGATAAATATGAGACATACTATTTTGCATCTTATACTCTTATGACAGATCATCTAACATACCTCTTGACTTCATGCTCTTTCATCCTTTTAAAACATTGAGAAAACACCTACTGATCACAATTTACTCCTTATGAACCTACCACCGTGCTTCTTTTATTTTGTACATGCCTTCTAGAATCCTAGATAAGGCATACAACTTATTCATGTCACCTTAAAATAAGAGAAATTCATCAAAACAACTTGATGACTCAATTATTTATTTCCTTGTCCTTTTTCTCTTGTTAGTGTTCTTGGAAGCATTCTTTGGTGTGACCTCACATCACATGAATTCTCTCTTTTATATTAGATACCTAATAAGAACACATGCTTCAACTCATGTACTTCTTCCAACACTGCTTGAGGAAGAAATTATTTATTCTTTACAATGGAATTGTCTTCCTTATTATTTCCTTTTCCAACACCTACTGTAGTCTTACTAGTACTTACTTCTTCTATGAATATTTTAAATTGTTGTGTCTCTTCAACATCTATTCTTGCTTTCTTCTTATCATTCTTTACTTTCTCAACTTTTGAATGTGCTTCCTTGATCTTGTATATCCATTTCATCTTTTTATTTTCAGAATCCACTTTAGGCATGGTTACCTTTGTCTCATCTCTAGGATTGGTATTAAATTTTCTTTTGAATTCAAGCCACTTGTTATTATATTTGAGAGACTTATGGCAGTGTATTGAAAAATTACCTCATTTATGACAGTTGAAACATACATAAAAGTTCATGCTCCTTGATTCTTCTTCTTTCCAATACTGACTAATTGGTTCCTCTAAGCAATGTCTTGCTACATGTGTTTTTTCTTGGAAGTTGAAACACACTACATTCCTCTCATATTATGTTTTATAGTGTCTCCATAGGTATTCTCCATCAAATTTCTTTATGTAATTCTTAACTCTATGTCTAAAATGTTGTTGTGTGGGATCCTATGTGTCCTCAACTCACATATGGAGGGTCATCTCACATGGGTTAGGTTTAGGGTTAATTTAGGGTTTTATTGTGTGCTATGCACTAGGGTTACTCAACACCCTATATGTATTCCTTCATTTGACATTTATGAGTATGCCAACACAGTCTGTTGTCTTTCTCTTTATAATCAAGTTTTGTTCTATTATGCAAGTTCTTACATTGGTTGATTGATTCCTTCTTGTGGTTACACTAGAGCTATTATGTTTCCTTTGGAGTGCAACTTCATTGTGGTGCATAGTTTTCAATACAATTTTTGTAAACTATTTCATGGTATCAGGGTTACATGACTTGCCGTCACACAAAAAGATACAATTGATGGTGGAGACGGATCTCATCATGTTAAACAGTTGCTACGCCAACGATCTCCCACATGATAGATCCAGGTATACACCCAATTAGGCCCAACAACATTAGGAGGTAGTGACACTAGGAATTTTCTAGGAGGTCACCCATCCTAGCACTACTCTAGGGCTGATGCACTTAACTACCTAGTATCAGAGCTACATGACTTGCCATCATACCAAAATCTTGAATTGATGGTGGAGAGGGATCTCATAGTGTTAAACAGTTGTTATGCCAACACTCTCCCACATAATGGAGCCGAGTATACACCCAATCAGGGCCAACAACATTAGGAGGCAGTGACACTAGGAATTTTCTAGGAGATCACTCATCCCAACACTACTTTGGGTCTAGTGCACTAAATTGCCTGGTATCAGAGCTGCATGACTTGTCGTCACACCAAAATCTTGAACTGATGGTGGAGAGGGATCTCATCATGTTAAATAATTTCTACGCCAACACCCTCCCACATGATGGAGCCAGGTATACACCTAATTAGGCCCAACAACATTAGGAAGCAGGGCCACTGATAATTTCTCAGAAGGTCACCCATCCCGGGACAATATAATAACCCCCTGCTTTCGATACTTTATAGTTTAGTGAATTGAATAAAATTGGGTCCTAGCGTACATCTTGAAACAATTGGTAGCTCACCTTGTAATCAGTGTAATAATGTGTAAGAGAGGAGACAAAAATTGTGTTTAACGCACTAATCTATAAAGTGTTGAAAGTAGGGGGTTATTATATTGTCCTGAGATGGGTGACCTCCCAGGAAATTCCCAGTGTCACTACCTCCTAATGTTGTTGGGCCTAATTGGTTGTATAATGGGCTCCATCATGTGGGAGGGTGTTGGCATAGCAACTGTTTAACATGATGAGATCCCTCTCCACCATCAGTTCGAGCTTTTGGTGTGACAGCAAGTCATGTAGTTCTAATACTAGGCAATTAAGTACACCAGCCCCAGAGTAGTGCTGAGATGGGTGACCTCCCAAAAAATTCCCAGTGTCACTGCCTCCTAATGTTGTTGGGGCTGATTGGGTGTATACTTGGCTCCATCATGCTAGAGGGAATTGGCATAGCAAATTTTTAACAAGATGAGATCCCTCTCCACCATCACTTTGAGCTTTTGGTTTGACGGCAAGTCATGCAAATCTAATACCATGAAAGAGTTTGTGAGAATTGTATCAAAAATTGTACACCATGATGAAGTTACACTCTAAAGGAAACGTAATAGCTCCAGCGTAATCACAAGAAGAAATCGATTAATCAATGGAAGAACTTGCATAACAGAACAAATATTGCACATATAGAGAAAGACAACAAAGTGTCTTGGCATACTCATAAATGTAAAATGAAGAAATACATATAGGGTGCTGAGTAACCCTAGTGCATGACACACAAGAAAACCCTAAACCTAACCCATGTGAGATGACCCTCCATATGTGAGTGGAGGACACATAGGATTCCACACACAAACATTTTAGACATAGAGCTAAGAACTGCATAAAGAAATTTGATGGAGAATACCCATGGAGACACTATAAAACATAATATGAGAGGAATGTAGTGTGTTTCAATTTCCAAGAAAAAAGACATGTAAAAATTATCACTTTGAAATGTCTAATTTAGCTAATTTTAAAGCTATAGGAGTTAAAAAAACAAAAAATTAACATTATTTTGAAGGATGATTTTTAATTATTTACTAATCATAAATTAGTTGTTCGTAATTAATTAGATTTAATTATATTAAATCTATTCCTATTAATTACAAATCTCATTTATGATTAGTAAATAATTTAAAATCGTCCTTTCAAAATAACATTAGATTGTTTTATTTTAACTCATATAGCTTTAAAATTAGCTAAATTAGGGGTTTCAAAGCGATAACTTTTTTAGGCGTTATTGTCATTTTTTTACTAATCATTTGTTTCCTTAGTGTGCCTTATTATCTGATCCCCTCCCACCTCTTGTTCTGCATGATCTTTTGGCATTATGACCACTCACTCTCGAACTCATCCTGACCTAGTATCCAACTTATATTTACTCCTTCATTATTACTTACACACTTTCACAGTATGGAAAATGTACTCAAGGGTTCCCCTTCAGTCAATATTGTCATACATTCTTCCCATCAACCATGTCAATCATCCACTTATTTTCATCATTTGTCTTGTTCTCAGAACCACTCCTTTGGGAAGCTCTCACATGAAAATATCTAAGTTATTTTTCTCAAATTTTTGTGAGTTATGGGTTGTTGAGATCACAACGAGAAGCTCATCATCCATTCGGCGCCCACCAGCATCATAGTTATTAAGCTTTTGTCTACATCTACATCTAGCACATGGCCTCAACAATGAGCCCCTAAATCAAAAACCAACTACACTCCCTTAGGAGAATCATATAATTTTGTGTTTGACAATTTGATGGCCGTGAACTCCATCCAAGTTCCTTCCATACGACCCACTGGAAAATTTGCAAGCCAATCCTATTTTGTATCATGAAGCCCACTATTGTAAATATCATCGGGTCAAAGGTCATCCTGACATTGAGAAATTTAGTTCTTTTAAAGATCATATCCAACAACTTATCAATAAGGGGGATATCCAAATTGATATCTCCACCACTTCATCTAGCCAATGTTGGTGTGTGGGATCCTATATGTCCTCCACACACATATGTGGAAAACGTTAGATGGAATGTTTGGACAACAAGATGACATGAGAGCACATGAGTTGGAAAACAAACTACTAGGGTTAAATCCTAGTGATTTTGAAAACCTACAAGCATTATTCTCTAAATTTTTCCACACTAGATTGTTGTTAAAGGAATGTCAAGTAGAGAAGAAAGATTCTCAACTGATCTTGTCGATTCTCTAAAAGTTAGGTCCTGAATATTCTGTCTTTTTGTCAACTTTTTACGCTACAAAAGATGCCTTGGGAAAGGATTGGAATATGCCCTCCTTTGACTATTTTTCATCCCAACTCATTCGAGAACATGAAAAACTCATTCAAATGGGGTCACTCGATTCAACTCACATGCCCTTATATCAAGTACTAATAAGGAAAAAAAGACTAAAAAGAAGAAAGAAAAAAGGATCAACCTAAGAAGGAAACCAAGAACAAAACTAAAATTAACATGAACACTTTGACTTATAAGCCTAGAGCAGAAAAAGACAGGTATTTGTGTTCCTATTGCAAGAAGTTTGGTCATAAAGAGCATACTATGTATGAGAAAAAAATTGATCACCTTACTCATTTACTTGAGAAAAATCAAATAGGTGTTCCTAAGTCTATCAAACAAAATGCTCCAAAGGCCAAGTCTTCTACTGCAAAAGGTTCTAAATATGATAAGAAGAAAGGAAAGGCCCTTGTAGAAAAATTTACTCCTTCATCGATGTGGATTATAGATTTTGGCGCCTCTCACCACATGGCTTCTTTGCATGTTGAGTTCTCCAACGTCAAGCCTTGTGGTATGTCCCAAATCATGATGGGTAATAACATGAAAGTGTCAGTTTCTGGTAGTGGATCAGTAGAGATGAATGGGTGAACATTCAACCAAGTGTTGAGTGTTCCTAATCTCTCTACCAATCTCCTATTGGTTTACCAAATTACTCACCTTGGTGAAGGAATGTGAGTGGAATTTGGTCCTAATTCAGTGATTATTCATGAGCTTAATGATGACACTACAGTGGTTGAGGGAAAGGTGAATCAAAGTTCATGGTTGTATACCTTTTCCCACTTTACTTTTGATTCTACACCCACTGCCTTTCTCACTCATGGAAGTGAGGTTAGTGAGCTATGGCATGAGTGTTTCAGACATATAAATTATCACTATCTAGAAAAATTGATCGAAAACAAAATGGTCAATGGGTTACCCCGCTTCAAGTTTTCTAAGGGTCTTAATGAGGGTTGTACCCTTGGAAAGCATTCTGAAAAGAACTTTGAAAAAGGAAAATCCTAGAGAGCTACTTGTCCTTTGGGTCTTGTTCATAGCGATATTTCTGGTCCATTTCCATCTCCTTCATTTACTACATCTCTTTATGTGCTAACCTTCATTGATGACTATTTGAGATATACTTGGGTATATTTTCTTAAGCTTGAGTCTAAACTCTTAACATTTTTAGGACTTTAAGGCTCTTGCTGAGAAATAGCCGGAACAGTCTATTAAGGTTCTTTGAACTGAAAATGGAGGTGAATATGTAAACAATAGGTTCATGGATTTTTGTACTTCTGAAGGGATCTCCTTGTAGCATACAATTGCATACAGCCCTTCGTAGAATGGAGTAGCAGAAAGAAAGAACCATACTCTTAAAGAGATGGCCACTTGTATGATTCAGTCAAAGTCTTTTAATCCACAGTATTGGGATGAAGCAGTGAATTGTGCTAATTACATTCAAAACCATGTTCCACACAAGGTAGTAAGATGGATGACACCCTTTGAAGCTTGATTTGGATGCAAGCCTGATGTTGATCATTTTCGAGTATTTGGATCCAAGGCTATGGCTCATATTCCCAAGAAGAAACACAAGGAATTGGAACCACAATCCAAACCTTATATCTTTGTAGGGTATCCTAATGGTGTGAAGGGATATCGATTATTGAATCCTACTTCTCATGATATTTATATTGAGATAAGTTTTAAGCTCGATGAGTCTTCTTCAAATTCTACTTCACTACCTATTGAGGTTCTTCAACTTTCTTATTCAGATTCTGACTCATCAGATGATGATGTTGTTGAGTGTGCTCCTCTTCCTGATCCTCCTGAACATCAAACCCTTGAGTATTATAATTCTTATAGTAGTGATGACGAGGAATATGTCCCTTCTCACTCGAGTGATGAATCTTTTGACTCAAAGGCTGACCCTCCTAGTCCCCTTTGGGCTAGGAAAAATCTGCAAAGTGTTGGAGATTTAGTTAGAGATACTTCGGATATGAGACGTACTCACTAATATTTTGTTAGACCCCACTCTTTCTTCACCTTTGCCTCTGATCCATAGTCTTTCCGAGAGGCTTCTAGTATTTCTGAGTGGGATTCTGCCATGGATGAGGAGTATTCCTCTCTCATGAAGAATGATACTTGGGATCTCACCCCTCTTCTAAAAGGAAGAAAAATCATTCGGTGTAAATGGGTTTTCTGAACAAATTATGGAGTAAATGGAGATGTCAAAAATTTTAAAGAGTGATTAGTAGCTAATGGTTTCTCTCATATAGCTGGGGTTGATTAGAAGGAAACGTTTTCTCTGGTTGCAAAGATGACTTCTATTCAATTGACCCTAGCCATTACTACAGCAAACAGATGGAAATTCCATCAAATATATGTTAAGAGTTCCTTCCTTCATGGTGACCTAGAGAAAGAGATCTACATGAAACAACCTTCAGGTTATTTCCATGATCCTTCCCTCATTTGTAAGTTAAAGAAGTCTCTTTATGGCCTTAAACAATACCCTCGGGCTTCGTATGCTAAGATGGAATCCTTTTTATTTACATCAGGGTTTCCTAGGTGTCACTCTGATCCAAATGTGTATATTCTATGGCAAGATAACTCCATACTCATTCTTATTCTCTATTTTGGTGACTTATTGATCACCGGTAGCTCTTCCTCTATCATTGATTCTGTGAAGACCACCTTGGCCAACAAGTTTTCCATGACTAAATTAGGTCTACTTCATTACTTCCTTAGGATCCAGATTTCACAATATGACTCAAGAATTTTTATTTCGCAACCTAAGTATGCTCTTGATGTGCTTGCTCATTTTTAGATGTCTGATTGCGAGTCTTCTCCTACTCATTTTATTTTCGGGGTTAATTTGGTTTCTGATTGCTCTACTCCCTTGGTTGATGGCACCCTTTATCGACAGTTGGTGGGGAGCTTGATTTACTTGACTCACACTCAACCGGATTTATCTTATATTGTTGGGATCATGTCCAAATTCATGTAGGAGCCACATGAGTTACATTAGAAAGAAGCTAATAGGATCCTTCATTATGTTCATGATACCTATACTGATGGCATTGACTATTTTGAAGGAATGGATATTGACTTGATTGGGTTCACAGATTCTGATTGGGCCGGTGACTTAGATCATCGGAATTCTAACTCTGGACACATTTTCTCTCTTGGTTTGGGTCCTGTTAGTTGGTCTAGTAAGTAGCAGAATGTAATTGCGATATCATCTACAAAGAAAGAATACAGAGGAGCAACTAATGCTACCACAAAAGCTATTTGGCTATAGGGTATTCTGACAAACTTTGACATCCACTTTCGGTGACCAACCATTATCTATTGTGATAACACAAGCACTATCTCAATTTTCAGAAATCCAATTCAGCATCACCAGACGAAGCACATTAAGATCCATATGCACTTCATACGAGAGCTTATTCATGATGGTATCATTGGCATTCAACACATTCAGACAGCTGATCAGATTATAGATATATTCACCAATCCCTTCACTGAGGTGAAGTTTCTTCACTTGTGGTCTCTTCTCAGGGTGAGGTCTTATGCAGTTGCTCATCTTCTTCGGGCTATATATTCCTTCTCTTCTTCTTCTTCTTCTTCTAGGAATATGTTTTTTATACATGGGCACCTTATCAGGCCTTTAGTTCCCAAGCCCCATTAACACATATTTTTTAGTTGTTTAGGAGTGTCTTCTTGTTCTTTTTGAATCATCATATCCACTATCCCAACTTTGATGAAGGAGGGGTGTTGGTTTGTGGGATCCTATGTGTCCTCCACTCACATATGGAGGTTCATCTCACATGGGTTAGGTTTAGGGTCTGCTTGTGTGTCGTGCACTAGGGTTACTCAACACCTTACATGTATTCCTTCATTTGATATTTATGAGTATGCAAAAACACTTCGTTGTCTTTATCTATATGTGTAATCTTTGTTCTATTGTGCAAGTGTTATCCAAAATGGTGCCCTAGCTCGTTTTTGTGGCTAACTCCTTGTGTTCTTGCCTCTCTTGTGCCTCAGTCTACATGTTTTGATTTTTAGGCACTGAAGGCTTTCTAGAAATGGCACCATCAGATAGAGCTTTCTCTCAGCTTTCCAGAAAGGTAAATTTTTCCTCCTAACTCCTTATATTTTTCAAGTTATGGCTCGGCGGAGTTTTTGTGGAAAATTTTCCCATTTAAGGCCCGCAGCCAATAGTAAGCTGCTACATGGCAGAGGAGTTCGGGGGTCGGAGGAAAATTTGAAAATTTTCCAATTATTTTGGTCGAAGGTTCAAATGGAAAAATTTTTCTTACGGGGCTCGCGGACCAATCACAGTGTGACACGTGTCAGAAGGGGAAGGCGCAATGAAAAATTGGCTAAGTGTTTGAGAAGGAAAAATTTTGAATTTTGGCCCGTGACCAATAGGAGTGACGACACGTGTCCTATGGGGGCAGGGGGGTTCAGAGCTCAGGGAAAGCTTTGGATAACCTTAGAAAAGGCTTCGCATAAAAAATTAAAAGCCAAAGGATGACCCTGCACCCCTGTCAATGAACCAAATGATGCCACGTGTCCCAAGTGGCCACATGTCCCAAGGGCACAGGGGGAAAATGAATTTTTTTCCAAAAGAGTATAAAAAGTCGATTTTCAAAGGAAAACCCACAGAAAAGAGAAGGAGAGAGAATTCTAGAGTGAATCAGAGTTTGCCACGTGGCATCTGACCAGTGGAGCACGAGGAATTTTTGAAAAAATTTCCAAAGACAAAAAAGAGGTAAAATTTAAAAAAATTTCCTGCCGATCCGTTTTTTGGGCCGTTTTTGCCCTAAATCTTCAAACGATCATATCTTTTGATCCAGAGCTCGGATTTTCATGTTCTTTATATCATTGGAAATATGTTAAAATTCTCTACATGATTACATGGTCAATTTCTAATTTTGGTTCAGTTTGGAGAGATAAAATTCAAAAATGGTTTTGGTACGTGTCCATGGCAAGAAATGACATTTCAACAACCAAATTTAATACAGAATGGGTCGCATTCTTCTCCAATATGGTCAAAAATGATAGGGTATGGGTTTGTAAGGTCCTCCATGCTATTTTAATGCATTTTCCATCAATGAGGAATGGGCTCCCACATTTTTTACGTTTTCTCTCTCCTGGGCTCGACCCATGCATTGTAAAAGCCAGATTTGGCTCATTTCTTGAGGGTTGAACACTTTTTGGCATTGCAAATTTCTTCTTTCACCTCCAGCAAGTGATAGTTGTAAGAATCAGACCTTTTTCATAGTATTGTAACAGGTTTATACCTCTTTGATGGTGGAATGCAAGAGATTTTTTACATGGAATTGACAGTGCAAACTCTGTGAATGCTTTCAGTCCTCTGTTTGTATTGTTTTACTTCATTTTAAGACCTCTAATTACATCTATCAGCTTGTGTATGTTTTCCCTTGTTGCATTTCATGAATTTGTGTCTATTTACATGGAAAAAATGTTTCACCACTCCTTTTGGTGCATCACCATCTTTAGTTTAGTTTCATTTTTTGCATTTTTATCCCTGTCTCCTTGCAATCTAGGGTAGAATTAGGATTAGAACCTCTGTAGTTGTGTAAAATATAGATCTAAATCAGAGGAGTTTGAGGAACCAGCCTCTATTCTGGAGATTCCTCTCTCATTTTCACAAGTCCCACACTTGGAGAGAGGTTTCCATGTTGTGCAATCACACTGGATGCTCTAAACATCAACTTAGAAACCTGATTTGCATGCAAGGGTGTTGCTGATTTGCAACAACAGTTTTGGCATGCCCGGTGGGACTTAGAGGTCTCATTTTTATTGCAGCAAAGTTGATGTGCATCTGCTACAATTTTCTTGCTTCAAAAGAGCTATAAATTGCACATCTGGTGACTCTAAGGAGAAGAATCAACTGGTTTCAGCAGTGCAGGCCTGAAAACTCATGAGAAGAATCACTACAAGGTCAAGAGCTGGAGAAGAAGAGGTGCTGTTTGAATATCTGCAGTTATCTCCAAGAGTAAGGAAAAGTGGGAGAAGGATTCAAAGGTCTCCATCTCCACCAAACAGAACTCTCTCAACTCCTCCACCTGGTAGGCCTTTCATTCAGTCAACAAGGGTTTTAAGACCAATTAGAATGGCACAAAACAACCCCTATGTCAAATTCACACACAGCAGCCCACTTGCCCTCAATGCACAACATCCAATTCCAATTGCAACCTTGAAGAACATTCCCTACTTCACTGGAGAAAATCAGACTACTCCAGGTGATCATGTTAAAGAAATTGCCAACCTTTGTGCAATTCATGAAATCAATGAGATGCAAGTGGCTGTCAAGTTGCTGGCATCTTCATTCAAGGGGAAAGCATTGCAATGGTTTAGAAGCCTTGGAGCTGGTTCTATCACAAATTGGAATCACCTGTGTATAGCACTTCATGAGCAATTTGGAGAGAAGGGAGACAACTTGTCTATTTTGGAGCAGCTGAAAACCAACAAGAGAGCTCCCAATGAGGAACTGACTGATTTCAACTTTAGATTTCAAAAGACTTGGGAGAGAATTCAAGTGGCAGTTAGGCCAACAATAGAAGGTGCTTTTCTCTATTATCTCAAAGCTCTAAATTCTGATATTTCTATGTTGATTCAGTCCATGGGAGGCATAACTATCCCTATGGCTTATAGCATTGCCATTAGGGCTGAAAATTGTTTGATCCAAGCTGGCAAACTAGCCCCTAGACCTCCCATGCCATTGTTTCCAAGTTTAGAGAGTCCAAATACCAATCAAGCACCTAATTTGGCTCCTTCTCCCACTCCTAGAAATCAGAGTTCAAATGAAGCTTCTACTTCATCTCCAAGTGCCCCAAATGAGCTTCAAGAAGTCATGAAGCAATTGCAAAACCTAGGCAATGAGCTGGTTACTCTCAAGAGGCAGCAAGCCCAAGGTTTTAGACCTTCTTACCAGCCCCAAGCTCAGCCTAACAAGCAGCCATACCAACCACAAAGACCACCTAATCCAGCTGCAAATATGAATCAAACAAGGCCTCCTGCCAATAGACCATTTCAGCCCTATAATCCAAATGCCATATCTACCTCTAAGGCATTAGTGCCAACACAAAACAACATTGCTCAGGAGTATGATTGGTGCTTTCCATGCAATGAACCTCATAACCAATCCATGTGCTTCAATGGTGCTTTGAATCAAGCATTAATGGTGACAACTACTGGCGTGGAGGGTGAGGGTAGTCAAGGAAACAACCAACAACAAGAAACATTCCAACAACAATCAGCTCCAAATGACACCACGTTGGTAAATTGGCAAGCAGAGGATTTTTGTGGCATGAATCAAATGGTCTCTCAAGGTGTGGCAGCCAACACAAGGTCAAAAAGAAGGAATTTGGGTGAAGAACAACCATTAGCTCCAACTAATCTCACAACCCTCTATGGCTCCACAAATGGTTGGCAAACAAAATCCAGTTGTCAAATGCACAAGGACAACCAAGAATAGGTCCTAGGCCAACTCAAATACCAGTTATTGCTGCCCACGTGCAAGGAGTGAATGTACAAGCAAAGGGACAGCAAAGAGATCCTTCATCACCATTCAGTATCATTGATCAGATGAAGAAGAAAAATGTTAATATATCAATGTGGGAATCCCTATCTATCCCAGGCCAAAGAGACTTGTTACAAGCTGCCATGAAGGACTGGCCAACTTCGAATCAGCAAGTTCAGATGCAAGAGAAAGTGCTCACAAATGTTGCCTAGCCTGAGGGAAATCATGGAGGACAGCAAGGTAAAATGTTGAAGCCCCCTCCTTTCTATGTTTCATTAATCATTGGAAATCAGTTAGTGCACAATTGCATGATAGATTCCGGGGCAAGTAGCTCAGTGATGCCTAAACAAATAGCTGATCAGCTAGGGCTCCAGTATGAAACCATATCCAAAGGGGTAGTGCAGCTAGATGGGACAGTAGTAACAATAGTTGGGGTGATTAGAAACTTGAGTCTTACCTTACATGCATGTCCAAATGTTGTTGTTTTACAAGATGTATCAGTCATAGACCTTCCACCACTCTTTGCCCTTTGCTTGTCAAGGGACTTCATAGCCAAGATTGGAGGATATTTGTCTACTGATTGGTCACACATGCTGTTCAGAATGAGGTATGGAACCAAAGCTATAATCAGGTCTGAACCTATTGCAAACTTCCACATTGAGCCTTACACTCCAAGTCAGATTAACGCCAATTGTTCAGCATTTGATCAAGAAGACCACCCAAGCACCGATGAAGCTGACACCAAGGTTGGGAGCATCCCGGATCTAACTCTTGATGAATGGGAAACAAGGTACATGCTTTTGATCCTTATCAAGAAGTAGAAGAATCTGAGCTAGGGGTGTATTGTATACATGAAGAAAATCAGCCTATTCCTAACATCACCAAGCCAAACCACAAGGATGACAATGAGGTATAGCAGCTATTTTTTGATGGATTAAGAAGTAGACAAGGTGCAGGAGGTGGAGCCATGCTTGTTTCACCTCAAGGAGTAAGGTACTATTCAACTGTTAGTTTTCAGTTTGCATTCTCCAATAACACTACTGAATATGAAGCCTTGGTGTAAGTGATGAATTGGGAAATCAAGAAGAAAATAAAGAACTTGCAAGTCTTTGGTGACAGTGAATTGATTGTAAATTAGGTCAAGGGACAGCATGCTACCAAGAATGATCTACTCAGGTGCTACAAGAACAGGGTGTGGGACCTCATGGAAGATTTTGAGGGTTTTGGCAGCAAATCCATTCCTAGGAAAGATAATCAAGCTACTGACAGGCTTGCAGCAGTAGGGGCAGCCTTTGATATTGTGGAAAGCATTCAAAAAGACAAGGTACAACCAAACATCCATGTGATTGTGAGGCCTTCAGTGCCAGATAACAATGTCAGTTGGCAAGTGTTTGAGAATGACCAACAAATCATCCATTTCTTGCAAAAAGAAGCCGAGTTCTCAACTAAGAATCAAGAAAAATTGGAACAGTAGTATGGTGACCAAGTGGTACAGCTGAGAACTAACAAGCTGCCCAAGGGACTTATCACTTTGGAGTCCATTTTTAATCCCAATGATCAGTTTAGAAAGGAGAAAGCAAACATTCAGGTCAAGAGAGAGGATTCAATATCCATCTTGGTAAAAGAGAACAAACCATTGCAAATTGGAAAGATGACAACTGATCAAGAAAGGTATGAGTTCGTACAACTGTGTCAAGAGTTCCCTGATCTGTTTGCATGGAGCTATGAAGATTTGAAAGGTTTCAATCCCAACTTAGCTCAGCATACTATTGAATTGGATCCAAATACTAAGCCTGTCAGGAAGAAACAAAGACCAGTCAATCCACACATGGAGCCTCTCATGAGGAAAGAATTGGACAAGCTGATTGAGTCAAGAATCATATTCCCAATCAAGCATTCTAGTTGGGTTGCCAACTTGGTTCCAGTCAGAAAGAAGAGTGAAGAGATCAGATTGTGTGTTGATTTCAGAGACTTAAATAGAGCATCTCTCAAGGACCATTACCCACTCCCTTCCATGGAGCAAATCTTACAAGTTTTGGTTGGCTCTGAGAGGTTTTCACTACTTGATGGCTACTCTGGCTACAATCAGATTATGGTGAAGGAAGAAGACCAGTTTAAGACAGCCTTCACAACCAAATGGGGGAATTTTACATACAGGAAGATTCCATTTGGGTTGTCCAATGCTGGTGCTACCTTCCAAAGAGCAATGGACATGGTGTTCAAAGGTTTGATTAACGTGGTACTGATTTACCTTGATGATATCACTATTTTTTCCAAAAATGCAGCAGACCACCTCTCTCATTTGAGACAAGTTTTCATGAGGTGTAGGAAATTTGGAGTGTCTTTGAATCCTAAGAAGTGTATCTTTCTTGCACATGAAGGAAATTTCTTCGGTCGTATTGTCTCCAAAGAAGGATTATCAATTGATCTAGAGAGAGTCAAAGCCATAAGAGCACTACCATTGCCAAGCCACAAGAAAGCCCTTCAGAGTTTCTTGGGGAGGATAAAAAATTTTCGGAGGTTTGTCCCAGATTTTGTAGCCCTTTTCAAGCCCATCACCAAAATGTTAAAGAAGAGCATGGCTTTCAAGTGGACAGCAGAAGGTAAGGAGAGTTTTGAAGTAATCAAAGAAGCCATTTCTCAAGCACCAACTCTCATCAACCCAGACTTCTCCAAGGATTTCATTCTCTATGCATTTAGAGGTAATGACACTATTTCTGCCATTTTGGTACAGTAAAACAAGGATAATGATGAGTAGCCAATTGCCTTCTTCAGCCAGAGCCTAGATGACTATGAGGTGAAGTACTCTTTTATTGAGAAGCATGTGTTGGCAGTAATCAGAAGCTTGAATAAATTCAAGCATTTAGTCTCAAACAACAAGGTCCAGTTGCTGGTCTCACATGCTGGGGTTAAGGACTTCCTCCTCAACAAAGATTTGAATGAGAAAAGGGCAGGTTGGATCACTCGTGTCATGGAGTATGACATTGAGATCAAGATCACCAAGCTGGTAAGAGGGAAAGGATTGTGTGAGCAGCTGGTTTTGGGAAAGTAAAAAGAAGTTTGCAATGAAGAAGAAGTTGTTTTGACAGTCCAGGGAAGCCATGAGCCAAGTGGAAATCAAGAAGAAGACAATGCTGCCCCCACTCCCTGCTAGACCTATCATCACCAATCCAGCACTATGATAATTCTTCACCGGGAACTCCTCGTGCTATGATTATTTACTAATGCACAGCCTTTAGTTTGGTGGATGTAATCTGGAAACAAAACAACAAACATAACACAAGAATACCATCGACTATGATAAGACGAAATGATGAAAAATCTGAAATATCAAAGTAAATTATAATATTAACATGAAATTGTTACAATCTCACCCATGAGGTACTTCAAGTGTTATTGACTTCACTTGCCTTTCACCAATACTATGGGAGAAACTTTACAATTACACCTCTTAATGGCTTCTTCAACACACCTTTAAACTGATGGCTTCCTTTGCACACTTCCTACAATATTTCTCACTACTTCCTTCTATGCTAAATGAGGGGGGTGGCCTCTCTATTTATAGAACTTCCAGGCTTATCCACCTTATCTCTAATATAGGATAAGAAATCCACTCTAACGAATCATATTCCATACCTTAACTCTTATCTGTACATGTAAGCTTATCTTTTAAGATAAGATAAACCTTATCATTTTACATGGGTTCCACATTTTTAGACTTTTTACAAATAAAATACACAAAATATTTATGACCTCACTCCTTGTCCTTATTACAATATAATATTTCTAATTCCTAATCATGTAGACCCTACTTCTCTAATTACCCAACATTTGACATTTTAACATTACCGGACCACTTACGACAAATATTTACTTTTTACAACATTCCTATTGTACTTTGACTGTTACCGTACTCCACATTATTGGTGACACCATACTAACGGCACCATTATCTTCTATCAGACGCTACTACTAATTATACTTAACAACATCCTATTCCTAATACATACATTAATGAAATAGAAATTATGGAGGAAAATTTTAGTGTCGACATCTTCCCCCTTCCTAGCTTCTACTCTGTCCTTGGAGTAGACTATTCTGGTGTTTGGAAAATCTTCAACTTGTCGTGGTTGACCCATTTTGTAATGGGAGTGCCATCCAATTCCTCCAGTTGGTACGTACCATTTTCATGCAAGATGCTATTTTGTAGGGCCCCATCCATTTTGGAAGAAATTTTCTGTCTTCTTTTTTTGTATCTGGAATCATATACTAGAACCAAGTCATTCACATGAAATGGAGACCAACGAATCTTTTGATCAAAGTATTCCTTCTACCTCATTTTCTTCTTATGGATTGTATCCTTTTCTATTTCTCTCATTTCCTCTAAGAAATGAAGATGTACCAACCTTTCTTTTACTGAATCACTTTCATCCATCCTTTCATTTTTCATAACTCTCACAGTGGGAATATCAAACTCAATAGGAATAACTGGATCAATGCCATAGGCCAACTGAAATGGGGAGTATCATGTTGCTGACTTTGATGTTTCCCTATATGCCCACAATGCTGCATGAATCCTTTTATCCCATTTATGTACCTGTAAGGCTGCATCTTTTGCTAGAATTTGACACAACACAAAATTTGTTTGTTCCACCTGTCCATTTGTGCTTGGCTTGTATGTTGTTGCCTTCTTGTGCTTAATAGAAAATTTATTGACTAGGGCTTCTACTACCTCATTAATGAAGTGGCTTCCTTGATCTATTACAATTTCTAATGGATAACCAAATCTAGTGACAATGCGTTCATATATGAACCTTACCACCTCATCCATGGAAGTTGTTTTCAATGGCCTAGCTTCAACCCACTTGGTTAAATAATTTGTGGCAACTACAATATAATTATTTTGGCATGAGCTAGTTGGAAGTGGACCTAAAATGTCTATTCCCCACTTTTCAAAGGGACCAAGTGGAAGAATAGGACATAATGGATCTGATGAAGTCTTACGGTTACCATGTGTTTGAAAAATATCACATGTCTTACAATAATTATAACAATCTTTAAAAAGAGTGGGCCAGTGATAACCTGCATCCAAGATCCTTCTTGCTGTAAGTTGTCCAGAGAAGTTCCCTCCACATGTACCATTGTGGAATTCTTCTAGCAGTTCCTTCCCTTGATCACATCCAACTGCCCTCTTGTACTGTCCATCAGGTCCTATTCAAAATAATACTCCATGCAGAATAGAATATGGACGACTGGCTTGAGTAATCTTTCTCGTAGTCTTTACATTGGCACCATCAGGAAACTTGAATTCATTCAGATAATTCTAAATATCTATGTATTCACTAGGGATTGTGTCAAGGGATAACAAGGCTACATCGGGGAAATCATCATCATCACAAGATGATCCTAACCCATCATAGGCTCAAGAGAGTGCATCTGCATTAATATGCTTCTTTCCTGGCCTATCTATAATATCAAATTCAAATTCTTGTAGCAAAATTATCCATCTTGCTATCCTCCCTCATGGGTTAGGATTATTTACAATATATTTTAAAGCATGATGATCTGTTACAACTAGAAATTTTTTCCCTAGCAAGTAATTTCTGAACTTCTTTATAGCAAAAATGATAGCCAGAGTCTCTTTTTCAGTTACAGTATAATTTACCTCAGCACTGCTCATTTGTCTGCTCCCAAAGTAAATTAGATGTTCATTTCCATTTTCATCCTTTTGGCTCAAAGTACTTCCTAGTGCTGCATCTGAGGTATTAGTGTACATAATGAATGGTTTGCTCCAATCTGGATTCTTCAAAAGAGGTGAAGACACCAGGGCTTCCTTCAGTTGTCCAAAATCTTCATGTGCCTTATTTCCTGGTTCATAAGTAACATCCTTCTTCAAGAACTGGGTTAGTGGCTGTGCAATCTTTGAGAAATTCTTGATGAACCTTCTATAGTAACTCACATGGCCTAAAAATGATCTCAACTTACTTCTATTCATAGGAAATGGTAAATCTTTGATTTTTGGAACTTTATCAGGATCAGTACCAATACCATCTCTGGATACAACATGCTCTAATAAAACGCCTTGAGAACATCCAAAGACACACTTTGTAGGGTTTAGTGAGGCTTGTGCTTCATCTAACCTTTGAAATGCAGTCTCCATTTGGTGCAGGTGGTCCAACTTGCTCCCATAGATGTAAAAATCATCCAGAAATACTCTGATGAAGGTCCCAATGTAGGGTTCGAACACCCTATTCATCAAACGCTGGAATGTTGCTGGAGCATTACACAACCCAAAAGGCATAACTCTATAAGCAAACGTTCCCCAAGGAGTGGTGAACGTGGTCTTCAGCTGATCTTTCTCTGCTATACGAACTTGGTTGTAGCCGCTATATCCATCAGCAAAACTATAGCACTCCTGGCCAGCTACTTCGTCCAAGATCTGATCTGAAAATGGAAGAGGGTAATGATCCTTCTTTGTTGCCTTATTGAGCTTCCTGTAATCAACACAAATGCGTAGCTTCCCATTCTTTTTTATTGAGATCACAATGGGAGAAACCCATTCTGAATTCTCCACAGCAAATATGAATCCTGCATCAAGCAACTTATCTATTTCTTCTTTTACAGTCTTGGAAAAATTAGGATTCATTCTATATGGCATTTGCTTTATAGGCTTAGCACCATCTACCAGCTCAATAGAATGTTCTACCCAACTTACTTGACGGAGTTCCTTGTAATCAAAAGTGAATATGTGTATGTACCTTCGAAAGAGCTAGAGGTAGGATTCCTTCTCACTCTCCATCACAGCATCACCAATATTTATTTGTTGGAGACGATCATCAACTTCTTCTTCAGATAATTTTATGGGGTCATGAGTTGGTGTGACTGGAAGGATATCCATGACTGAAACATCCACCTCACTTTCTTCATCTTCAGTGTCCACTTCACTGGTACTAGAGTAATCAGAGGATGTCCAATCATCAGTTTCATCACTTGAATCCATAGGTTCTGCTTTATGATGTCGAGGGATCACGTTTATCTTCACCCTCTCTCTACCACGTCCAAGTGTCATGAAACCTTCATTCCAGTAGTTTCTTGCATGAAATCTCCTTAGCCATGGTCTTCCTAGCAGCATTAGGTACGCAACAGTACCATTTTTCATCACCTGAAAGTCTACCACACATACAACACCCATAACAGATATTGCCACATTTGAAACTACACCTTCTGGTTTAGTTTTTCCCTTATTTAATGACCTTAACATAAGTGTTGAAGGGCGATCAATTTTTAAACCCAGCATATTCATTACAGACTCGGTCATTACATTAACTGCAACACCTCCATCAACTAAGACATCATGAATTGAAATACCATTACATAATACCTCAGCTTGTGGAGCATAGGGATCCACCTCTACCTCCAAAATAGGGACCTCAACCTCTTTCCTTCGTCGAGCATTGAGTCCACTTCGCAACTCCCACCTCTTCTCAGAAGACATAGCCAAGAGTTGACCATATGTAATATTTGCAGGCCTTTTGGATAGATCTTCCAAGATGGAGTATGGTCCTTGCCCCTGTGAAATTAGAAAATCCTGCACACCCAACTTTCTTCTCCTATGTTTCTTACTAGTTTCTCCTTTCATCTTCTTAGGATCATTTCCATCTTGATTATATTTTTCTTTCTTTCTTTTTGTTACAAACACATCTACTTCATGATTTCTACTCTTATCTACTACATCAAAATAATTCACAGGTGCTTTTCCTTTATCATTATCTCCTTTACCAGATGTAGAAGCTCTATCTAGACAATTATACTTATAATGACCCTTTTTATAACAACCATAACATACAACTTCAGAAATATTTCTTTTTGGACCTCTATCTCCTCCCTGAGAACTAAATTCTTTTCCTTGAAGAAGATTAATAGTTAACTGACCCATCTTTTTGAGCAGATCTTCATACTCAGTAGATGTACTAGGAGAAATATTTGTGCTCACCGGGAGTGGTTGTGGATTCAGGACCAAAGGTGCTGGTGTAGGCTCTACTTTAGCAACAATTTCTTTGGGCTCCTCTTCCATGCTTTCTTCTTACCTTCTTGCAATCTCCTTTGCTTACTCAATGGTAGCTGAGCGGTCATACTTAACTCGTTGTCTGATCTCTGGCTTCATCCTAAGAATGAAGTGCTTACAGAGGAGATTATCCATGCCCTTCATCAACCCATCCGCTAATCCTTCCTTCCGGATCTAGGCATCGAGCTTCCTCCTTAGCTCTAGAACATGAGCATGATAATCCCTTATCTTCTCCTTCTCTCCTTGGGATAGCTTTGTGATCTCGATCAGGAGATCTGCATATTTCTGTTGTTCACCAAATTTTTCAAGAAAACTTTCAGTTAATAAATCTCATGAATTTTTCACATTATCACCTAGTGTTTCAAACCACCTAAGTGCTGAACCATCCAAAAAGGTAGGAAAAAAATTAGTCCATTGTTCTCTTCTTATAAGGCCATTACAAATACAAGATTGTTTAAACTCTTGAATGAAAGAAGAAGCATCTTCATTAGATTGAGCTGAAAAAACAGGAATCTTTCCCATTTTCAAAAGTAACCACCGTGAAATACCAACCCACAAGTACAATCAACAAGACTTATGTGCACAAATAATTGGGATCACTATACTAGAAAGTAACTTTACACCTTTCTACAGTAAAATAGAAATGACCACGGTAACTATGGTAAAACTTGACCAACTGCGGTAAAAACTGACTTTACTGTGGTAAACACTATTCACAGTAAAAAGTGAAGTTACTGCGGTAAATACTATTCATGGTAAAAAGTGACTTTACTGCGGTAAATACTATTCCCAGCAAAAATGACTTTACCATGGTAACTACTATTCACGGTAAAAATGACTTTACCATGGTAACTACTATGCATAGTAAAAATAAGGTTACCCTCTAATTGATTTTTGACTAAGTGGGAATATCTCTCCAGAAAATCCACCAATGAGGAATGGTCCTGGCAACGGAACCAAAATGTCATCACCAATCCGGCACTATGATAATTCTTCACCGAGAACTCCTCGTGCTATGATTATTTACTAATGCACAGCCTTTAGTTTGGTGGATGTAATCTGGAAACAAAACAACAAACATAACACAAGAATACCATCGACTATGATAAGACGGGATGATGACAAATCTAAAATATCAAAGTAAATTATAATATTAACATGAAATTGTTACAATCTCACCCATGAGGTAGTTCAAGTGATATTGACTTCACTTGCCTTCCACCAATACTATAGGAGAAAATTTACAATTACACCTCTTAATGACTTCTTCAACACACCTTTAAACTGATGGCTTCCTTTACACACTTCATACAATATTTCTCACTACTTCTTTCTATGCTAAATGAGGGGGGTGGCCTCTCTATTTATAGAACTTCTAGGCTTATCCATCTTATCTCTAAGATAGGATAAGAAATCCACTCTGATGAATCATATTCCATACCTTAACTCTTATCTGTACATGTAAGCTTATCTTTTAAGATAAGATAAACCTTATCATTTTACATGGGTTTCACATTTTTAGAATTTTTACAAATAAAATACATAAAATATTTATGACCTCACTCTTTGTCCTTATTACTAATATAATATTTCTAATTCCTAATCATGTAGACCCTACTTCTCTAATTACCCAAACTTTGACATTTTAACATTACCGGACCACTTACGACAAATATTTACTTTTTACAACATTCCTATTGTACTTTGACTGTTACCGTAGTCCACATTATTGGCCGCACCGTACTGACGGCGCCGTTATCTTCTATCAGACGCTACTACTAATTATACTTAACAAAATCCTATTCCTAATACATACATTAATGAAATAGAAATTATGGAATAAAATTTTAGTGTCGACAGACCTAAGGTATAATACACTTCCTAAGCACAGGCCTATGCCATCCGGAGATGAACAAGACCCAAAGAAAACACTTCAGATTGCAAGTTGTCCCATATGCCATTGTTGATGGAGTTTTGTTCAAGAAAGATGTGAAAGGAGTGCTGCTAAGATGCATTAGCACAAATCAGATTCATAGGGTGTTGGAAGAGTTCCATGGTGGACCAGCTGGTGGTCATTTTGCGCCAAGAGTGATAGCTCTAAAAATCATAGAGGCTGGTTATTATTGGCCTAAAATTTTTAGTGATTGCTATGCATGGATTAAGAGGTGTAATAATTGTGCATTCTTCACAGGAAAAGAGAGACTTGCTGCCCTTCCATTGCATCCAATCTCAGTTGACCAGCCATTCATGTAATGGGGTTTGGAATTCATTGGAGTCAATAATCCCAATTCAAGTCAAGGGAAAAAATGGATTTTGACAGCCACAGACTACTTCACCAAATGGACTGAAGCAACAGCACTCAAAGAAGCAAATGAGTCCAGCATCTTAGACTTTTATGAGGGGATAGCGACCATATTTGGTATACCTGCTATAATAATCTCAGATAATGCATTGGCATTCATTGGATCCAAGGTGACTGAGAGGGCTGTCAAGAACGGGATCTACCTAAGAACTTCATCAAACTATTACCCTCAAGGTAATGGCCAGACCGAGTCTACAAACAAGAACTTGTTGAGGATCATTAGGAGGACTCTTGATGAGAATCAGAGGTCTTGGCATACCAAACTGAAATCAGCCTTATGGGCTGATAGGATAACTCCCAAGAGATCCACAGGTAACTCTCCATTTAAACTTGTCTATGGAAGAGAGGTAATCTTGCCCATGTCACTTGAGTTGCCAACATTGGAACTCATGAAGAAATTAGAGTTGCTAGAGTTTGAACCCATGGAGGTGAGATATGTAGAGTTGATGGAGCTACAGGAGGTCAGAAATCAAGCATCCCAAGCAATGGAAAAGGATCAAGCTTTGATCAAAAAGACCTTTGATAGGAAGGCCAAGGATAGATCTTTTCAGGTTGGAGATCTAGTGTTGAAATGGGATGTGGATAGAGCAAAAATGGGAAGGCATTCAAAATTTGATGCCATTTGGAGTGGCCCATACATGGTCATGAAGTGCAAGAACAACAATGCTTTCCAATTGGCCTCATTGGATGGTGAAGAACTGCAGATTCCAGTCAATGGAATCTATCTCAAGCGTTGCTTCTTGAGGGAAATTTACCACCTTGTAAATATTAGATTATATTTTCATTCCTCCAAGTGCTTTGCACATTGTTTTGTTGTAGGTTAGTTTTTCTTTCCCTAAGTGCTTTGGCACAGCTTGCTGTCCCTGGAGATGTTTTGCAGTCCTTGCTTCCATCATGTGATATTCCATCTTCCTCCTTACACATTCTAAGTTAGTTGAGGTTCTAAACATAATATTTGATGACTCCATGCCCAATAGACTACTTCAGGCAACTGGTATTTTCATCTAGCAGGCAGATGACCCCTATGAGTCGCCAAAATTGTTATCCAAAATGGTGCCCCAGCTTATTTTTGTGGCTAACTCCTTGTGTTCTTTCCTCTCTTGTGCCTCAATCTACATTTTTTTATTTTCAGGAACTCAAAGCTTTCTGGAAATGGCACCATCAGATAGAGCTCTCTCTCAGCTTTCCAGAACTGTAAAGTTTGCCTCCTAACTCCTTATATTTTTCAAGTTATGGCCCGGTGGAGTTTTTGTGGAAATTTTTCCCATTTAAGGCCCACAGCCAATAAGAAGCTGCCACATGGCAGAGGAGTTCGGGGGTCAGAGGTAAATTTGAAATTTTTCCAAGTATTTTGGTCGAAGGTTCAAATGGAAATTTTTTCCTGCGGGGCCCGCGGACCAATCACAGTGTGACACGTGTCACAAGGGGGAAGGTGCAATGAAAAATTGGCTAAGTGTTTGAGAAGGAAAAATTTTGAATTTTGGCTCGCGGCCAATAGGAGCACGACACATGTCTAAATTAGGGGTGCGGGCGTCGGGGTTAAAATTGAAATTTTGGCTAAGTCTTGCCAAAAAGTTTAAAAAGAAAAATTGGCTAAGTTGAAATCAGTCAGTTGCTCATTGGGAGCTCTCTTGATGGTTGTCAGCTGCTCCAAAAGAGACAAGTTGTCTCCCTTCTCTCCAAATTGCTCATGAAGTGCTATACATAGGTGATTTAATTTGTGATAGAACCAGCTCCAAGGCTTTTAAACCATTGCAATGCTTTCCCCTTGAATGAAGATGCCAGCAATTTGACAGCCACTTGCATCTCATTGATTTCATGAATTACACAAAGATTGACAATGTCTTTAACATGATCACCTGGAGTAGTCTGATTTTCTCCAGTGAAGTAGGATAGAATTAGGATTAAAACCTCTGTAGTTGTGCAAAATATAGATATAAATCAGAGGAGTTTGAGGAACCAGCCTCTAATATGGAGATTCCTCTCTCATTTTCACAAGTACCACACTTGGAGAGAGGTTTCCATGTTGTGAAATCACACTGGATGCTCTAGAATCAACTTAGAAACCCGATTTGCATGCAGGGGTGCTGCTGATTTGCAACAACAACAAGTTCTTCCATTGATTGATCGATTCCTTCTTGTGATTACGTTGGAGCTAGTACATTTCCTTTGGAGTACAACTTCATCGTGGTGCACAATTTTTTATATGATTCTCGTAAAATCTTTCATAAAACCATAACATGAATAAAAATATCCATTAAAATTTATTTTATAATTGAAAGCATTAGGTTGCCTAATAGATTTAGGCATTCTTAAATTTTTCC
This sequence comes from Taxus chinensis, assembly GCA_019776745.2. Taxonomy (NCBI): domain Eukaryota; kingdom Viridiplantae; phylum Streptophyta; class Pinopsida; order Cupressales; family Taxaceae; genus Taxus; species Taxus chinensis. The sequence continues at coordinate 438,468,595 of CM034156.1, read as the reverse complement.
TCTTATTCTTCTTCATGTTTTACTGTCTACTTAAACTAGCTTTGTTATCTTCACTCTTCTTTATATGATCTTTAATGAATCGTAGTCCATTTTTGTCATATGTTGCCTTCTGTTTGTCCGACATTTCATTTAGATCCTCAAAGCTCTTTTCTAGATTTCTATACATCTTTAGTCTCTTTTTTTCTTCCTCTAATTCATAACTCAAATATATCATGTCTTCTTCATGTATCAAGTAGGTGTCTTTTTTAGTATGTAGAGATTTTAACACTATTTCAACCTCAGATTTCAGCTTTGTATTGATTTTGAGATGTTCTTTTTATTTGTCTCTGAGAGATGCTGAAACTAGTTTTAATTTTGCCTCAAGATTTTTTATTTTCTCTTCATATTAATTCAACTTGGTCTTCAATTTCTTGTTCTTTTTCCTTTGATATTTCAGTTCCTTTAGAAAAATCATCAATTCTACTTCAAAATTTACCTTTCCTTCCTCTTCATCTAAGATTTCATCATCACTGACATATTTGTCTCTTGAACTACATATAGGGATTACTTCAATAACCATGCTTACATTTCTGGAAGGATATACTCCAGGTCGTTAAACTTGATTCAAGAGTACCAGGCTCTGATACGAATTGTTGGAAACTTCGACACTGAGAGGGTGGGAAAATCAGTGTCTTATTAAATTTTATAGATATTTCTACTTCACCAAAATTGTTAATAAAATCACATGAAACTATACACAAGAAAATGAAAAAGAGACAATATATAGTGTTTTAAGGTGGGAAACCCAAAATGGGAGAAAACACATTAAAACCAGATAACTAGATTTGGAAAATATGTCCTATGTGGTACACTAATTTCAAGTTGATCTACATATAAAATTTTGAGGATACAACCCCAACAATATAATCAAGCTAAAAAATGATGATGGAAGATACAACTCCCAAATTAATTTAGTCAATAACCACTTACCTTATATAAGATACAACTTACAAGGAAGTTATAATTCATTGATTATACTGAGCTACAACTCAGCGTGTATACAAAAACTAATCACTCTTCAAATGGTGCTGCCCAAACACCTAATTCTGACCCTAAATTTGGAAACTAACTTTCTCAATTGAACTTAAATTTCATCAACAGTTCATACCTCTATTCATTTATAATTAGAATTCTAGTCTTCTAACACATTCACTTCTTCTTCTTGGCTTGAAAATTCAACACTCTATTCATTATTCACAGTTCATCACCTAGATTATTCAGCATGCTTTCAAAAGCTTTATATTCTATCTTCATAGTCTTGAGGACCTATCATAGTAATAATTTTTTTTAGAAATGACAAGGATTGAGAGGGGGTTTGAATCAATCCTTAATAAAACATTTATATTTTATAATTCAAATAATAAATACACACCTTCATAAAATAAAAACATGAATGCTTGATCATCATTTGATATATTTCATCATGAAATGCTTACATGAAAGGAAAACAATATATACTCAAATCCTTTCTTTGTTGATATTTAGAGCAGAAAACAATGACTTGATATCCTCATCGATTGTCTACAATATACAATCAAGAGCTCATAAAAACTATACTGACATCAATATGTTGTGACAAGAGAATTACAATACAAGACACCAATAATGAACTCCTTCATCAACTTATTATTATGGAAATTTCATCATATTTGTTTCCCTACAACCAACTACTGACCTAGAAGGGAATTCTAGGGATTTTGGGATAGGCCCAAGGGGTTTCGCTTTGAAAAAAAAATCTTTAAAAGAAGTTAAAAGGGGGGTTTTCATCATCTCTACATACAATTTTTTTTTTTCCTTTTGTAGACAGTCACTACACTACTTCATGACCTTTCACCTTCTTATGTTTGTTCACTTACAATTCAACTTGACAATTAATTGTTCATCTTCTCTTAACATCACAACTTTTGTTAAAAAACATGTATCTCCCATACTTAGTCTCAAAAGGCACTTAAAATTTTGTTCTCATATCCATTAGACCTTTTCAAACTCTTCAGTTATACTTTAAACACATGTAAACACCACTAACTCTTCAAATTCTAATTTTACTTCAAGGGACATTCTACCTAATTTTCCTTATTCGATAAAGAAAAAATGTATTTTCACCTTCTTATCACAAGATGGATAAATGTATTCATGAGTTTTCAATAGTATTGTGGATCTTGATCTTCTCTTAAGGATATGAAAATTTGAGCTAAGGAGATTCTAGAATGTTCAAATCTAAAAAAATATTGAGATACTTCCTCAAATTTTTGTGGCTTAGACTGTTTTCAAACTTTTCAGAAGAGGACATTCATATATTGAGGTTTTCTAAACCATCTCAGAGTTCTGAGACATATTGCAATATTTTTTGGTGCATTCTTTAGTAAAGCAATTGTAGTTAAGAACATCAACAACACACTTTGCATACAATTGCAAGAAAAAATCAGAGGATTGTGTTTGAGATTTTTTGTCACATGAGTGAAGGCACATTCAAATCATGGATACTATTTCCAAACATCTATAAATAATTGGTTAAGACAAAGATACAAATAATCTCCCCAAATAGCACAAAAAAGTACTTTAAACTTGTAGGAATACCTGAACCCTACTCTCGCACGACTTTGGGTTAGCATAGTCATGAAATTATTCTTTATTTCTTCATGGAATCAAGAATTGTTTTTCAAATGTTTCATACCATCAGCATAAAGGTATCCATAAATTTGAATCAAATTTTGATGGAAGAGCACTGATAATCGATCATTTTTTTGTAAAGCCTCACAATAAGGGTTAAGGCCACTATACCACCCAAGAGCACATTAAATTGCATTTCAAGATCAATTCTTAATTTATTTTGAAAATTCCAATTTCTAAGGCTTTTTTAGATCAACTTCCACCTTTATCAATCAATTTTCACCTTTAAAATTTCTTTAAATTTCCCCAGCAACAAATAATTCAAGTCCAATGATGAAAAACATGATAGTGTATAAGATTTGGAGATGAAAAAATTCTTTGAGGTTTTGAATAAGAATTCCAAGTGACATGGGGACTAATCATGACTAAAATTTCTCAACCAATAGTGCTCAAGAGGCTTCTATAGTTCAAGAACTAGGTCTATCATATTTGTTCATGACTTCTCATAAATGAATCATTCTTCACAATGACAGATTTCAAGGAAAAAATCACCTCACACACTTTTGCAACACCTTCAACGTTGAAAGACAAACCTTTATATGTATAACATGGTGTTCAAGAGTATTTTGAGATTATCTTCTCTAAGACATGAAGCTTATTAAGAAACCATAAGTATACAATCTCTACAAATAGTTGCCAATAGTACACTTTAGAGATACTCCATACAACACCATTAAACTTGAAGGATATCAACACACTATTTTTCTCTTGTAGAAGAGAAACATACTTCATGAAACCTAACAAGGTCATTGTACCACATTTTACTAACGAAAAAAAAACTTGGAGGCTTAAGATCATAATTGCCACAGACCTAGACTTGCACAACACAAGCATGCATATATATAATTGTAACATCCACTTTTATTACGCTTCTTAATTGGGGAATTTTTTTTATCGTACTTTGTGCTTCATTGATTTAAATACCCATATATTTAAACCCATCATAAATCTTAAGTTCATATCTCATGTTTCCTTGTTGTAAATTCTCATGTTTTAGAACTAGCATCATCTTCGTCAATCCATCCTATAACAGTCATAAACCACGCGTAACTGCATAAGAGTATATAGATCCTAATCGATACCCCTAAACAATCTTTACAAGTGTGTTTACTCTTTACAAGAAATTATACCAAGTGTATCATTTGGTGTTTTGTATACAAAGTATACTAATGGTTTCTTTCATCTATCAAGGATAGTTAATATTGCATTCTAAGTGTCTACATAGGTATTCTTCATCGAATCTCAACTGACATCCTATACTTAGATCCTTGGTGAATCTGAGATAGTGTAATCAGTAGCTTAAACTAATTTGGAAAAAGTTTCAGAGACATGTATGCCATGCTCGGTTATGTGATGGCACACTCATCGTTAGGAACTTGTCCATAATCTTATTAATTTCTATTATCTGGATTAGGACTATATAGTTACAAGTTGTGTACAAGATACCAATTGGAATAAGCCTGCATGGGTAAATGCCACAATGTCATCTTATAATTACTAAGGGAGAGTAAGCATCTCCATAATGATTTGCATCATTACAAATTGCTCCATTTCCCATAGTCATCATAAGATGACATTATGTACTCAACCATGCATTTTAATCCACACTTATACCTAGGACATTACTTACATCTTAGTGCATTATGACCTTCTCATTTAGAGTATCTTGATGGGTTAATCTGACATAGCAGCTTCCCTATTATACCCAAATAATTAACTTAGTCATTAAGTAGGTACAACGTGGGAGCGGCCATACCAAGTAGGCTTGCCAAGTTCTGCTAAATAGGAACGTCATATCTTATGGTTATTAAGTTATGACATGAAAATAACTAAGTTTAAGCGTTACTATCACTTCGGTAGAATCCCTACCTAAGATCTAAATGATGGATTCACGCATATCAATCACATGTTTACAGTCATTACCAACATGATCATTATGATTACTAGTTGGAGTTTTAAATTAGAATTCTACATTAAATCCCTTGTTCATACTTTTCCTTTTTACTTCTAGTTAGGCTAAAGGGGTCATAACATAATACTTATGATGTAATTGAGGAGTCATTAACCTATTGTACATCCTTATATTTCCTCCACATATTTCATAACCTTGCAGAATTATTTTAATAATTTAAAGGCTCATAGAACCTCTTACACAATAATATTATTTCCCTCATCCTAGATTCATTAATAATACTAAATCAATTAATTTTTTTGAGTCAAGTATGTGCATCAACACTTCTAAAAAAACCATAATGCACATCTATATTTTATACTTTTTTGTAGGTGTAACACCCTTAGAACATGAAAAATGTTTTACTACATTACCAGTGTGATTGATCACCACTAGGTAAGTTTCTATCACAAAATTCAGAAATATGTCCTAATAAATTTCTTACCTATACTTGGTTAAAAATTCATGTTCTAAAAGTTCAACGTATATACTAAAATCCTACAAGTATGTTTTTGCACTTGTGAACTAGATTATACCTTCATGTGTATCAAATATTAATAGGTATATCTTTACACAAGAATATTTTCAGTTCCTTGTAACAATCCATTGTTGATGTATTTTTTTCCATCCTATTACACATTTATACATCAATAATCCTTAATTCATTTAGGTAATATCTTCAATTTTCTTTCCTATCTTATTGCCACTGCTTAGTCTTCGTTAAGTGATAAACACAACTATTGAAATGTACGTCATCATATAGATTATAATTTATCAATAGATACATTGTTTATACAACATTAAAAATGTCTTTAGTACCCAGATATAGATCAATTCAACTCATTAAATTTCATATTCATATGCAAAAAAAAAATCCTTTGTTTACAAAACAACAACATTTCTCAATTGAAGTCACATGTGACACATTAGAGAGAGTCTCATTTATATCTATCCCTACAGACTACTTCACCTTCTTTATATTTCATTATTCTTGAATACAAGGAAAGTAAAAAATATATTTTTCCCTTAGATCATTAAGAATACATATTTTCCATTTATGAAATAGGTACAAATATTCAAGCAATAAAAACTAACCCATTTCTTTAATTTTCAGCTTGATAATTTTCTTTCAATCATGCAAGGTTAATAACCTACATAGGAAATATTCCATTATACATGGTTAGTTACAACTGAACTGACATGATAAACTCTTTTTCCTACTTAAATTTTTGTGTCATCTATTATTTGTGTAGTTTAAGTACTGCAATAATCACATAACAACATAAATTATGAAAGATAATTCAACATATACTTTAGATAATTTTAACTTACATTCCCTATATTTGATCTCAAGAAACAAATTTGCAAATGACTGAAATAAAATCAAATTTGAACAATCATTCATTATTATACAATATCAATAATGTCTACTATTATTTCAATATTCCATAATTCTAATTTTTTATTTTTAATATAAGAACGGTAATTATGCTAAGACTATATGAACACATTGTCATAATCAAGTATCAATAGTATATATTCTCCAATTTGTATATACACTTTGCATTAAGTATTGTAATGGTTAATAATATTTTACACAACAAATATCAGTACTAATCATTATCTCTACTTTTATAGAGTTAAACTTATGCGATATTACAGTCGACAATAATAGCTTATAAATCCCCATAACTACCCAACCGCATCATCTTTACTTTTTATACTCATTCATACCATCATAATTTTTTAAGATCTAAGGTAATAAATTAAAAGGTTAAGTCAACAAACATACTAACTATCAACTCAAGTCATCTTCCCAAATTAAACATGTTCTAACAATATTACACTCAATGGAACTGAAATTCCTTTTTTTCCTCATTTTAGTAGAGCACATATTTTATAGCTATTACAAAAAGGAACCCCCCAGTTGAGCTCTCAACTTAAATACAATGGATCCAAAATAGCCATCAATTGGTTTGATCCCCAATCCATAGAGGAATCCGACTAGTAGGAGTTGTATGCAGCTAAAACGGCTAAGATATGACCAAACCAATCATCAATTTAATAGGCAGGATTTCGATTAGGATCACAATACACCAAGGGTTGAATCCAAGGATTCCCTGAAACAAACAAAACTATCCTTAATACCCATATTCCTGGGATGGTTGGTTCATAATACCACCATAATATCCATAGAAAAAGATCCAGATGACACAAAAATGAACTCAAACCAACATTATAAGAATTTTAAGCAACCCATTCGACTTGCTAAGATTCAGGGTACATCTTCAACTAAACCAATCTGGTATATACCTACAGGTGGAACTAGGATGGAATTTAGTAAGTTTAAATCTCTATTACACCTTAGATGTATCTAACCGAGTATGTATACTTTTGTTACAAAATCAAACAAGCAATCCTGGGGTAACTTAAACCCCCTTCTAAGATTCATCCGTGGCATACCAACTAGAGATCAATATTTTTTATGGTCCCCAAATAACCAAATTCATTTAAGAAAAAGGATGGATATATATTTCACACTATTGAATACCCATATCATTCTGGGTATATCCTTCCAATACAAAACTAGAATCCACAGGAGTTTAGAATTTCCATATATATATATATATATATATATATATATATATATATATATTTAAGATACACATATTTACAACTTAGTACATATAACAACATTTCAAGAAAAAACCATGCACATAATCATATGGCAAACATAGTTCATCCACCAGAGCTAATTTTGTAGACAACCCAGTACAAAAAATACATTCACAAAAATATTGTAGGAATTCTTTAAACAAATAGTAAACGAGACAATTTTTTAGGAAGGAAGAAGAGTAATATCATGCCTACAATAGAAGATCGATTCCTTATTTATTTATTCTTATCTTTCTTCTCCAATCTCCCCGCAGTAACAAAAACATGGAGTCAATTCAAAACCCACAAATAACCTTTGTATTTATTTATAGATATCAATTTATCATTATCTCATAGAGTAAATAGAATGCAAATATTCACAAACAAGTAGTTTTCATGACCATAATATCTCAAAGTAACTTAATGCAGAGCATAGCTCTTTGCAAAACCATGAATCAAAATAGCTAAATTAAAAATAGCTACCAGCTTTCCCCAAACCTCATGTTGTATTCCTCGAGGTTCATGGGATCTTTCAATGCATAATTATTGTCATGAATATAGGAGCCCAAAATAGCTTCCCACCAAGTTTATCTGTATAACTTATTTTCCTTTCAAATTTAGTGAATACCCACCTTTTTTACTTGCCATGCAATCATACTAATAGTTAGTTAAATAAACTGATAGCTATGCCCACTCATCTCACCATTATTAAAAATAGAAATCCCCAAATTAGCTCCAAAAAAATAGTTGAACTACTAACTTATCTATTCCTAGATTAGCATGGTCATTGGGGTCTAATTAAGGCATCCTTTAATTTTGTAGTTACTACAAATACGCAGGGTGGTGTCAATTCACCCCCATAATTAAAATTTGAACAATATAAGTTCAATTTTTTTATTGATTTAGGCTTTTCTAAAGTGTTCATCTCCGACTCATTATAAGTTTAGATCTTAGGGTACTCAACATATAAGGCCATTTTATGCTAACTTATTATAACCTAGACAGTTAATATAGCCCCCCTATATGTGTATCCACAAGATAAACATTTTTACAATGATGTTGATTTAGAACCTAGAATTCCAACTTTATATCTTATTTATTCAACCTTGCCACAAATCATCTCTTATAGGTTCATAAACTCATTATTCTTAGTTTTCCTTACTATAGGATTCTAATGCCTTTGTACCCAACCTTTCCAAGTTGAGATTTAAATATGACCATTATAAGTCTAAATATTACATGTTAGATTGTCCCATAACCTTAGTCAATTAGTCTAGGGTTCAAATAAATATGGGTATGGTCCTCATACCTTTCCCGTTTAGTTCCATTATCAAACCTGAATCATCCAATGAAACCACATTGTGCATATCTATAGTGATGTAGGCTATAACTTGATGACCCTATAAACTGAGTTTGATAAACTTAGCTACATTGCAAGGACATTAGTATCATCAAAGCAATTCTTTTTGATGAAGATCACAAGTCTTTATCAATATCATTCAATAATATGCCATTAGGTCAATATAAGACCTATCAACTCAAAACCTAAAACCTTAGAAAATAAAGCATATTATAGTTAGGCCTCACATCAATAATTCATAATATGATATACAATTAAAAATATAAATTTAGTTCAAGATGAAAATGAAATAATGTAATGATAATTTATTTCACATGTACCGACAAACACTGAAACCTTCAGCTTACAATTTACCCTATGCAGTCATGGACTAAGTTTTGTGGGGTGTGACAAGTATAGATAACCTTGAAAGAAATGGGACCATCATTTTGAATCACATTAGGTATCTTATGATTCTAATAGATGTATCTAGCTTGAACCAATTATTTAGAGTTAAAAACTCAAATTTGGCCACTTAACTTAAGAAGATGCTTTGAAGAGAGAACAGACACCTACAAAATAATGATCATAACTTTCTTAAAAATTGTCTAACTCACCTGAGACTTTTTGAAATACCTCAATATTTAAATCCTATACAAAATTAACTCTATGATTTATTATAAGGATGCACTATATTTTTTTCTTGAGTGTTAAGAATCCAAACAACATATTATGCATTTTTCAAAAAATGTGTTTTAGAAAAACTAACATAACTTCCAAAACGTCTTAGAACTTGATGAAATTTGGACAAAAAAACCAAAATATATCCCTCTACACTTTCCCTATTTTTTTTTCTCTGTTTCATCCTAAATCTTTCCATCCCATCTCATCTAGGTACATTTTTGTCTCTTATTCTCAACAGTTTTACTATGTTGACCTATACAAGTGCCTAAAAAAATTAGTAACTACCTAAGAAGTATTTTTTACACCATATATCACCATTACATGCTCATACCATGTTTTTTTTGCATCGTCACACATTTGGTAAAAATTTCAAACCTTGCTTTCTTGTGGATTGGCTTAAGAAAGCTCCATACTGGCATGTTTCAGTCTCATGATTCAGGTTTTTTTCTTATATCTCTTCATGAACCTCATGCTCTATCTCATAGTGATAAAAAAATTCTATCCTTTCTTTTGTTTGAGTGAATTCTCATGTTTTCTTAATTTACACCATGCATTTGCACTAGGCCAAGACCTAGAATGACTTGACTTGACTCATGAATTTCATGACTGGACCATGTGGACATGTTATTGCGTTATTGACACCTTTCAATCACCTCATGGAAATTGTTTTACCTTCATACCACCTTTTACAAACTCAAGCCACATATATTTTCCTTTAGAGACTCCTATATCACATAACCATACTCCTAAATAACCTAACCAACACACCTAGGTCACCTTGCCAACATACCTATATCACCTAGACCACTGCGACATAAATATAATTGACATAAATGACAACATAAGTGAAAAAACTACCAAAAACCTCCCCCTTTTCATTGATGGCAGCCATCCTAGAAACATTGATGGTAATCGTGAATGCATGCACATTTAGATGACCTCATTTACATGTTTCTTGGAAGACTTCTCCCCCTTTGACATCTATGAAAAATTTATGCATGGAATTGACATGGGACTAATGAATTATAATTAAAACCAAGCCTGTCAAGATAAGAAAAAGACAACTTACATGAACATAGCTCAAAAACCTTTGAAATCACCTCAAAATCTAGTGTTTTCTTCATTTCAAGCTTATAAACACTATGATCCCCCCTGGGAAATGAAAATATAACATTCTTATCTCTACAAGAACACAAAAAATTGTCTATACATCTTTAATGCATGGATTTAATGATATACAAATACTAAGACCCATCCCTAAAGCTTTTTCTCAGTCCTAGCACTCATATTTGGATGAGACAATGCATTTATGAACCATAAGTTACTTGTCACTAGAGAAAACATCTAAAACACACCTTGAATGCCTTGATAACATCATTTTCACCTTCTAGAGAAAGAGACAATGCTTCTATTTTCATAAAATTCCTCTTACACACTTTGAATAATATTTTTATACCTATATGAACACCTCTTGTTGTCACTGTTATACCTGAGATCACTGATTCATACTCTTATATCAGATTCTTCAAACATGAACTTTGATGTTTCACTATGGATCATTCCTCCTAACCCTTAAAGGATCTCCTTATGTACTTTTTCAACAAAGAGACCCTGATAACCTAGACCTTCTGAGAAACTTCATACATGTAGATTCACAAAACATATCTTGGTGAATACTGAGATACCATCTAAGTCTTCACATGCCTATGTAGCAACTGAAACATTTTATACTATGTAATTTTACTTTTGATATTTTAAGATTAAACTTTCATGCATTAAGAACTTTTAATCCCTGATATTATCACCCTAAAATCATACTCTTCATTTGAGTACCCTAAAGCACATTTTCTCATGCCTTTAGAGTATATGATAACATCATTGATTGATCAACATTTTGAAACTTGAAATGTTGACTTCATAGTCACCTGTAACATTTCACACTCCTTGACATATTAAAGCATTATTTTTATGCTTTGTTAAGCAATGTGGAGTTAACATTATGGTTTTAGTGCTCAAACCCTTGCAAGATTATTTTATCATTATCACAGCCACTTGTATTAGCCTCCTCTTGATTTCACAACCATTATGAGTTCCTTCAACCTATTGTGGATTTTTAGCTTAAAAATTATCTCCCTTTTCCTCATTATGGTTACACATAATTCAAGCTTATGTTTTTCACAGGTTACTGATACATTGTTACATACTTGAGGCATCTGAAGAGTACTTATCTCACTACAAACCTTGTACTTGATCTACATGACTAAGATTTTGATTCTCAAGAATATGACAAGGACTCCATATGATGATGTAATACTTTATATGGCTATAAGTCATCATTTTAATTCTCAATGACTACACACATCCTATAACTTTTCTCCTTAACATTTCACTTATTCAAACACCTCAAGAACATCTCCACATTGTTTACATACTAATTATGCCAAATTTTATCTGTCATAGAACTCTGAGATATGTTCCTTGTAAACATCCCTTGAACTGAAGCTAATGATCTGAGATATTCTTTTAAACCTATTACCAAGGCCATACCACCATGTAAAGTTAGTCTCCTCCTGACTATGTATTTAGATTTCTTCAATCCACATAATTTTGATGAGTCCTCTATAATCATATGTTTCATTCTTGTCCTTATAGCATTCTTGAGAGAATGGTATAGACCCTTAATATAATATAACTCCTCTGCGAACCTTGAATTGTGTCATTTAAGGAAATCGACATAGTTTTCATGTTTAACTCTTTCAATTAGGTCTTCTTATCACTAATAATTTCATCCTGAGATAATATCAAAGATTATTAAGAATCTAGACACTCCTAGATCTTAAAAATAGTTAAATCCTTTATTCCACTCAATTTAGATGATATGTACCAAAAATTAGCCTTAAATTCCATCATTTGATAATTCAAATATCACTATTTCATCCATACTGCATATAATGGACTGTATGACATCATAGTTGATTATTGACATTGTGGATACATATTCCACTAATCTAAGGACCATATTTAATGAATGAGGAGAAAGAATAATAAATATCATATGTAAAACCTTCTTGGCATTTCCTTATTTTCCTTCCAAAAACATTTCACATATCTTCACCTTCATCAAGATCTCATATTATATGCCATAAGAGAATCTCTAAGCATACTTTTTATAACTTGAGCACCTTTAGAGACTCAAGAACATAGGAATAAATTTCTCACAGCCCAAAAGCACTACACATGATCACCAAATTTTTTTTAAAGTGAATGAATCTTCTGTGACACAAGATTTCCTTAAATAGTCTTCTAAGACAAGAGCACAACACAACATCCATTATGGAATTTTAGACATACTTGAAACTTGCATCTACAACTCATGATGACTTCATGACACTTTATAAGACTCAAACTTCACAAAATGACCATGTCTCAATAATGAATGATAATGTGAACCTAGAGAGACCTCTCACACCATATATTACTTGTCTGAGACCACTTTAAGCTTCACACACATCAAAGAAACATGCATACACCTATTGACTCATAATAGACTTTATGATATACCACAAATCATGGATTCTTAAACCAACTCCAATTATATACTTAGATCACATAAGGATCTTTCCATGATCAACAAGACACAAAAACCTTATCATGGGACATCATCATGACTCGTATACACACTGAGTCTTCACAGATTGAGAATACACCTTGATAATGTAAATACTGGTTGGTAAACACATTCATGCACCCATGATGACACCAAAACATAGAAACTTGACTCATACTACAATATCAATTAATTATATCCACAAAAACTTAAAAAGAGACTTAAAAACTCATATCTTGAAAACATAGACAAGACACACACACCTTGACTTAAAAATATCCCCCTCACTCCAAAATTTGTTTTCAATTTCACCTATACACCTATAAGAATCCTAGTAGAGGCATATGTCACCATGGAGGAGCTTGATAAGAGACCTAAGAAGGTCTCAAACCCTCTTCTTGCACATTGACTGATTCTTCTTTTTGTTATTCTACTTTTATCATAGTAGCTCCCTCCTTTTTCTCAGTCACACTCTTAGAATCCTCTTTAAAACTATAACTAACATCTTATTTCTTTTTGAACTTTTGAGCTTTTTTATTTGGTCTTTAAATATCTTTCTTCAGCTGACCTACATCACAAAACCTTACAATTTTCCCTACCTTATGGCGCCTAAAGCATTCCACTTGTCTTCCTTTGCACTCAAAATCCCTATCTCCATATTCATTGCAAGCATAGCAATAACCATTAAAATTTCTTACATACCTCCTTTTGTTTGATTGTTCATTCTTGAAATACTTTTCTAGATGTACTTTCTCATGACAGTGATAACATTCAGATCCATACCTTTTCCCTACTTTTTTCTCTTCACTTCCTTGACATTCATCTTTTTTCTTTCTTTCAGAGTGATGTTCTTGATTATTTTCTTTGCAATATTCTTTCTTTTCAACCTTAGGACTACACATACGAGACCCATGTCCATAAGCACTACATTTATAGAAATTACCATGAAAAAAAACATTTTATATGCATTTGGCTTCCTGATAGTTGATCTTCTGTGAGATGGAAACCTTGTACTATCTCCCTTGCTTGACTGGATTTTTCCATTTGATCCTTGAATAGATTCATATTCATTTTTCTATACTACATGAATCTTATATGAAACCTAGGCCTTTTCTATCACCATATATATTTTTTTCCTAATACCTTATTCATATTATCTGAGCTCTCTTAAAAATATAATACTTTTATTTTCATGATTCTTAAATCTATCTTTAGTTCCTCTTTCTTAGTTAGGTATTCCGTGAGTTGAATCTGTATACACTCAATTACTTCCTCATTGCATTCCCAAAAATTTTCCATACTCCCCACTTTATGTGATAATGATCTCCCATCCTTGTCACCAAAGATCTCATTCTAGCTTGTTCAATCTGCTTCCAAGAGCCTACTTTGATATCTATTGTTAGAAATGACAATGAATGAGAGGGGGGGTAAGTTAGTCCTTAATAAAACATTTCTATTTTCTATTTCAAACAATAAAAAACAAACCTTCATAAAATACAAACATGAATTATTCATCATCATTGGATATAGTTCATCATGAAATGCATATACGAAAGGAAATAAAGATACACTCAAAACATATCTTTATACTTGATCTCATCATCAACTATCTATAATATAAAATCAAGAGCCCATAAAAAATGTACAGACATCAATATGCTATGACAAGAGAATCAAAGTAAAGAAAACCAAGACTTCTCTCCTTCATCAACTTCTTACTATAGAAACTTCAACATATTTGTTTCCCTACAACTAGCTACTGACCTAGAAGGGAATTGTATGGATTTTGGGTTAGCCCCAAGGGGTTTTTCTTTGTAGAAACTTTTTATTAAAAATAAGATAAAAGGGGGATTTTCATCCTCTTTTCATACATTTTTTTTCCTTTTGTAGAAATTCACCGCTCTTCTTCATGACCTTTCACCTTCTCATGTTTGTTCACTTACAATTCAACTTGATAATTAATTGTTCATATTCTCTTAACATATCACCTTTTGTTCAAAAACATGTATCTCTCATACTTAGTCTCAAAAGGAACTTTAATTTTTTTTCTCATCTCCATTAATCCTTTTCAAACTCTTCACCTATACTTTGAATACACTTATACACCACTAACTCTTCACATTCTCATTTTACTTGAAGGGACCTTTTACCTGATTTTCCTTGCTTGATAAATAAAAAATGTATTTTCACCTTCTTGTCACGAGATGGATAAATGTCTTCATGAGTTTGCAATAGTGTTGTGGCTCTTGATCTTCCCCTGGGGATATAAAAATTTGAGCTAAGAAGATCCCAGACTCTTCAAATCCAAAAAACTACTGAGCCACTTCTTCAAATTTTTGTGTCTTAGACTATGTTCAAACATTTTAGAAGACTAAATTCACATATATAGGTATTCTAAACCATCTATGATTTCTAAGACACATTTTAAGATTGTTTGGTTCATTCTTCAATAAATAAATTCTAGTTAAGAACATCAACAACACACTTTTCACACAATTGCAAGCAAAAATCATAGGACTGTGTTTGAGATATTTATCGTCACATGAGTGAAGGAAAATTCAAAGCATGGAGAATATTTTCAAATATATCTCAATCCTTGGTTGAGGAAAATATACAAAGAATATTCCTAAATAGCAAAAAATAATACTTTAAATTTGAAGGAATACCTGAACCCTACTCTTGTATGACTGTGGGTGAGAAAATTCATGAAATTCTTCTTCATTTCTTCATGGAATCAAAAAATTATTTTTACAAATGTTTCATACCATCAACACAGAGGTATCCATAAATTGTAATCAAATTTGGCTGGATGATCACTGAGAATCGATCATTTTTGTTTTTTAAACCCTAACATCATGGTTAAGGCCACTATACCAACCCGAGAGCACATTAAATTTATTTTTAAGCTCAATTATTCATGGATTTTTAAAATTCCAATTTTTAAGGATTTTTGATACCAAATTCCACCTTTCTCAATCAATTTTCACCTTTGAAATTTCTCTAAATTCTCCTAGCAACCAAGAATGCAGGTACAATGATGAAAAACATGATAGTGCATAAGATTTGTAGATGAAAAAATTCTTGAAGATTTTGAATAAGAATTTGAAGTGACATAAATACTAGTCATGAATAAAATTTCTCAACCAATGGTGATCAAGAGGCTTCTATAGTTCAAGAACCATATTCATCATATTTGTTCATAACTTCACACAAAGGAATCAATCTTCTTAATGACCAATTTCAAGCAAAAAACCACCTCAAACACTTTTGCAACACCTTCAAATTTGAAATAAAAACCTTTATATCTAGAACATTGTGTTTAAGATTATTTTGAGATTATATTCTCTGAGATATGAATCTTATCAAGACACCACAAGTATACACGCTCTACAAACAGCTGCCAAAAGTAAACTTTGGAGATACTACATAAAAAACCATTGCATGTGAAGGATCTCAACACACTAATTTTATTTGTAGAAGATAAACATACTTCATGAAACCTAACAAGGTCATTGTACAAAATTTTACTGAGGAAGACAAACTTGGATTCTTAAGAGCATAATTTCCACAAACCTTCACCTAACCCTGGACAACACAAGCATGTCTATATAGTATAGCTCACCTTGAAAGTAATGGGATCATTGCTTTTACTAAAATTAGGTATCTTATGCTCTAAGAGATGTCTCTATCTTGTACCAATGATTTAGAGTTAAAAAAACTCAAATTTGACCACTCAACTCAAGAATATGTTTTGAAGAGAGAATGAACACCAGCAGAAGAATGATCATAACTTTGTTAAAAATTGTCCAACTCACCTGAGAATTTTTTCAATATTTTAATCTTGGAATACTCTACAAAAAATTCTTGTAATTATTTATCTGAAGGATGCACTATATATTTTCTTGAGTGTTAAGAATACATATAACATACTATGCATTTTTCAAAAAACCTATTTTAGAAAAACTAGCATAACTTCAAAAAACCTTTTGTTATCATCGAATCACAACACCATCTGATTTGAACAAGTGTATGTTCTTGAGCTCATGGGGTGAATGGGTAACATGGGTACTATCTCCAAGTGGTGGGACTTGCTGCCTGAGATAGACCTTCATAGAAAGTTGGTTCTTCTTCCTAATTCTAGTGCAAACTAACTCTACTGAGATGAAGATACTAACTTTCTCTATCCTACCATTTCCAAGGGACTAGGGAGAGAGAAGTAACATGAAAATTAAGGAAAAATACACTACATAGGTGATGCATTGAAATAAGGGAATGAGGAAAATCTCCAATGTGTGAAAGTGGAAGCAAAATGTAGATCAGAGAGGGTGATGAAAGTTCTCCGTGGTCTAAAAAGAAAATTCAAAAAAAAAATTCATGAATACACATTAATAATAGATAATTGCAAGAGCAAAGAGTAGACATAAACTTCTGTAATAAGATTAGAGAGGAAAGGAGAATGCAAACAAACACAGCAAGGGAAGATACATCCAAAAACTTACATATATTGCTTCATTAATATACACAGTCCAAACTATTACAAAGGGAAGGCCTAGATCACCATGCAAGGAGCCCACTATAAAGCCTAGTAGAAAATTGTATTCATAAAACCAAAATGAAATATTTTTTCTACTCAAAATATCCTCCTCTAGAATGAACCCAACACATCAATTCTTAGAATTTTGAGAGGGAAGAGAGAGGGGATGCAATTCCCAAAATTTACTTTCCCATCAATTACAAGTCATGATAAATGAGTGTGGTTGGTGGTTTTAGACATACATAAGTAATCTAAAGGTTCCCCATAGCTTGTAGTAGTGAACAATGATTTCCCATGCTCATTAAATACTTTTCCAACTACTTTTCAACAACCAAACATAAATGGGCTCGTTTTCCTTAAGAATCACCATCAAAACTTCATTAATTTCTACATTTCTTGATATTTTTCATTGCGATTGGAACCATAATTCCAACAGGACCAATTTTGTGAAAATTTGTTTAAAATTTATCAAGTTATGACCCTCTAAGTGTGAACAACTATGTTGAGTTTTCTAGGTATTTCTTACATTTTACAGGACTAAACATTTAAATTTTAGGATCTTAAGATGTTTTTTTATTTTCATCCACTTACCCTTACTAAAAATAATAAATCAAGTCTTTATGGCATATAGGATGTCGAGAGCTTTCCGAAAAGTCCAATTTTTTCAAAATCAGAGCTCCTGGTCATAAGTTATGCCCATTGAAGTTCAGGGTTAAGGTGTTCCACGTGGGCTCTCATAATCCGCAATAATGGCTATTTACCCCCCTTAACTTTGATATGTGGGTATTGTGGGTTTGTAGAGAACTCATGGTACAAGGGAATTTTTGACCTCTAAACTCTATTTTATCCATGATGCACTCTATCTCCTTGATGTGTGGTAATTTCACCTCTGTGGGGAACTCATGTCCCCACAATACTTGGACCTCCCAGGACCCAAAATTCCACCATTTCCACAATACATTGGATCTTCTTCCATTCATTTACAAATCAAGTAAATTGGATTTGTGGGGAACTCATGTCCCGATGGAACTTGTGTCACCTGGGCTGTTAAGACCCAATTTATCTGCAAATCATTGTTTCCTTATCATTTTAAACCTAATTCGAGGCCGAGGAACCCTAGTTCCATATGTAATTCTTCCACCTGTAGCCTCTAGACCCATAATAAAATAAAATAGGACTTTTCCCCATTTCCCTAAAAGTTTTGCAATTTTTCACTAACTTAGTTTTTTCTTGAATAGGGAAGTTAGAGAAAAGAAAGGGGGTGCATCCAAAATCCATTTTTTTGTGTTTTCACCATTTCTACTTGTTCAAGTTTAAATAAATTATGTAAGTTATCAAAATTCACCTTAGGGTAAATTTCAGATAAGACCTTCTTAAAAATTGATGAGATTAATCCTAAAGCACCACAAGACATCCCCCTAAACTTTCCATTTGTTTCCTTTCTTTTCTTCATCTTGAATCTTTCCATCCCATCTCATCTTGATGTCTTTTGGTCTCTAATTCTAAACAATTGTACTATGCTGACCTTTAGAAGTGCCTAAAACACTTTAGTAACTACTTGTTAAGTCTTGTACACACTATATATCACCATTCCATTCTCAAACCATGTTTTTTTGCATCATCACACCTTTGGTCAATATTTCACACCTTACTTGCTTGTGGATTGGCTTAGGAAAGATCCATACTAACATGTTTCAGTCTCATGATCATGGTTTTTCTCTTGTATCTCTGTTTGCACCTCTTGTTCTATCTCATAGTGATCTGAAATTGTTTTCTCTACTTTGGTTTGAGTGAATTATCATGTTTTTTTTATTTACACCATGCATTTGCACTAGGTAATGAACTAGAATGACTTGACTTGACTCATACACTTCATGACCAGACCACGTTTACATGTTATAGACTCATTGACACCTTTTAGTAACCTCATGGACCTTTTTGACCTTCATACCACGTTTTAGAGACTCAATCCACACATATGCTCCTTTGGAGACTCCTAAATCACCTAGCCATACTCCTACATCACCTAGCAAACACACCTAGGTTTCCTTGCCAACACATCTATATCACCTTGCCAACATACCTAGATCACTTAGACCACTATAACATCAATGATAACAAAAGTGACACACACTACCAACCAAAATTCATATATACAACACTTTTTTTCTTTGCACTATATCACACTCTCTTTCTTTCACACACCAATTTTCATTTCAAATTTTGCAAACAAATATTCTCTTAGAATGTTCTTTATATTCTTATCTTCACTCACTCAAAAACATATCTTTACACATTAAAAAATTTCTATTTCTATGTTTCACATTTTACACAAATTTCTTAGATTTCATCTCACAAAGAGACCTTACACATTAAACTTCTTCTCATTTTGTCAATTATCAAGCATTTTGACTTGTTCATATCACTTGACTTCGAATTGCCTCTTCAACTCTTTCTATTATCTATATTCTCTAACAGTTTTCTTTAACCACACCTGCTCAAGATCATATCTACTGCATACCTCTTTAATTTTAATTTTAATTTTTACTTAACCTCCTACTTGCACCACCACCCATGTCAAAATTCAATTTTTTTTGAATTCTTAAAAGATTTTGTTATTTTGTCTAAACTCTTCAAATGATTTTGACTCAAATTGAAAAAATACAAATTCTAATTCGATCTTAGAGGAGGATAACATTAGTTTTTCAATGTTTAGAGGATTTTTTACTTCTCCTAGACTCACCTTCCTTGAAAAAGGCTCTTAGGCTTCATCAAGAAATTGAAAGTTGAGAATTCCAACCAATATCTCTATTTTGAACAAATATAGCTAAGATTTTTAGGTACAATAACAATTTCACTAATTTTGCATACTAAAACATGACTATAAATATTCAAATGATCTCTAGTAAAGCCAACACACACTTTAAAGCAATCACTTTGAGGTAAACACCAGTCATATATTCTACTGAGACTAAAAAACAAGAATATTGTGTTGATTCTTCATTACTATCACAAATGTTTTCACTTTGAACTCAAACCAATAAAAAAAAATTATTGTTGGACCTTTGGCATGCCTTCTAGAGCCTGTGAATTTGATATGAAATATTCACTTTGAAGAAGGTAACCATAAACTTGAATCTTACCTCTGCATAGACATGGAGGATGGTTTTTGAAGAAGACTGTTAACAAATTCTCGATTGATACTTGATAAAATTGATTAATTCATTTTTTAATAAGATTGTATCCCCAAAATAGACCTCTCTTAAAAAAAAGAAATTTTGGTTTGCTACAATTCAAGATTCGATCGATTTTCTCCTTTGAACCCTAGAAATAGGATTTTTGGCACTGTGTGAACTCGAGACCCATAAACAACTAATTTCACCTTCAATTCTTAATGATATTTTGAAATTTTATTTTTTGTGTATTTTTAGGATAATTTCATATATCATCCAAGAATTCACTGAGTTTTAAACACTTCAAAACATTATTTGAATTCAAAAATTAAGAGTACATAGAGGTCTAATGCACTAATGGGCATTGCTTGTCGAGGTAAACATATATTGCAGTTGGTCCTTATATTTTTAATTGATGTAACGGGATGTTTGAAGTTCCATTATAAACCAACTATGTTCCCTTAATCCAAGAGATGTATTTATTAAGAGGTTCAAACCTATCATACACAATTTAAATACTTGGTTCAGACCAAAAATCCTATATTGCTTCTTTCTTATTGCCAATAAAAGTAGCACATCAATGTTGATTAAGGTGCATAGAGGATATATCGATTATGCTAGTTGTTGTAACATGGATCATGCAACTGTTAAATTTCTAAAGGATCCCATGTAATGTTGGAACATCCCAAAGGTGTGGGACCTTGTTACCTTGGGATGAACATCTTGAGAAAGCTGAATTCCTTTGGAACTTGGCGCACCTGATTTAAGATCAAAGTGAAAGGCTAAGAATAATTTAAAACAACTCTAATCTACTTAATTCATAAGTTCCAGGGTTAGAAATACCAAAATAAGGAAAAATACAATGATACACCAAGAGAGTCTTAAAGGACCTTTACACTAGATTTTATGATCTTTATGCCAGAAAGGGTTAAATTAGAAAGGATAAAGAAACCATCACAATCTAATTTAACTTATGACATTTATAGAGGGTTTTGGGTCCTTAATCTATTGGCTAGGTACAGAGAATCGTGTGGGTGCACAGGACCTACTTAAATAAGGGCACGCAATGAGAAAGTGTGTAGGACAAGGTTCTAGGAGGGTTTAGTAGAACAAGTGGCACACACGCAAGGTAGAGAAAAGGTATTGGGACTTATCCATATTTTACGTATCAAAAAGAACATGAGAAAAGCATGACCCGACTACACATGCGGAGTGGATAAGGTTTCATCTTGGAAACAAGGTGGCTTAGGAAGGAATATACCTTGTGATGGAAGATTATAGAAGGCCATCACTGCAAAGAGTGGAGATCTTGAGCCTGAAGAAGCATGGTCCCAATGAGGACCACCTTGGACACTTGGCAATGGATTTGCAACTCCCATAAAGGCTTAAAGTTGTTGAGAAAGGCTATAAATACAATTGTTTGATAGAGGAAAGGGGAGATATTAGAGAGAGTAGATGAGAGGTGAAGCTTTGCAGAAATACATGGAGAGATTTATGGGTTAGGTTAGGAGATTTGAAGGAAGAATGATGTATCAAGGGATGGGTACATGTTTTTCTTTTGCATTATAAGGGATGTAAGTCCTGTCTTGCTACATGCTTCTAATCTTCACCATTTTTTTGGTCTATAATGACCCTAATAGATGTAATGTGTTAATTGGACATGTTCAAATATGAATATATGTTGTTCACAGCTCATACATATCTCTTTTTATTATATTCATTGGTTTTCAT
This sequence comes from Taxus chinensis, assembly GCA_019776745.2. Classification (NCBI taxonomy): domain Eukaryota; kingdom Viridiplantae; phylum Streptophyta; class Pinopsida; order Cupressales; family Taxaceae; genus Taxus; species Taxus chinensis. The sequence goes on along the minus strand of CM034156.1, from coordinate 438,446,212 downwards.
ATGAATTAGTATAATCATTATGCATCCTCTTTCCCTCATGGGTCAGATATGTCTTTTTTCAATGTTCTTCGTGTTTGAATGAATACATTAGTGTAACATTTACTCAAAGTTCTCAGTTGAATAAGGAGTTTATTTAAGCTTTTTATTATGCATCTATGCTACATTCTTAGAAAACTCACATAAAAGAGGGGATCGACATCCGTGTGTGCCTTGGGTTAGTGCCTAGTGTCCGCTGGGTGATAGGCTAGTGCACATAGGGTTATCCTTATTTGTTAAGGGTTATAAAAATTGAATACATATTAGTTATATTTTTGGGATCACTTTTGAAGTTGTTGTAATAAATGACATGCATCTTTGTATCTGTATTGTATGATGACTGAGTGTTTAACCTTGGAAAGTGTTGAAACAAGATTCAAGAGCACGGAGGATGAATTTTCTCAGAGATTCAACACTGGACTTGAGTTTGGTGCACATATATGGGTAGAAGAGAACCTCTACCATGAGTTGTATGAAAATTTCTTCTGTTGCTTCCCAGTAGAGCTATACAAATGGATCTCAAAATATGTGTCTTGATCAAGTTGGTACTATAGAGCACGCATATGGACCCAAGATGATTACCAGAGGCTGAAATATGTAGATCTAATGTGGACTCATGTTGTGGATCATTGGTGGAAGGGAGTACTAGCTAGCTACACTCTAGAATACGCCATTTCTACGTACTCTTGTCTGGAAGTTACTGAGTTCGAGTTTTTAAGGGAGAGAAGAGGATAATTTCTACATGTTATTCCTTTGGCGATAAATATCTTGATCGCTACCTTGAGTTTAGGAATTTCCAATGGCTGACTAAAACCTTCTAAGCACTGGGCAAAGAAGATAGAGTAGAGGAGGATGGAAGATATTGCAAATGAGAAAGAAAGGAAGGAGAGATGAATCAAGTATAATGAAGCGTGTGAAAGGGAGATTGCTAGATAATGCGAGGTTGTAAGTGTGATGGATTTATAGAGGTAGACGTCGCGGGAAGGAGTTGAGGTTTACGCAGAGGACATGGAACTTTAGAAGTCTATGCTACCCCATCTTGGAAAGTGTGGGAGAGAGACCCCTTCATCTTTGATGAGAGTTCATTACACGAAGAAAGGAGAGAAATCACCGTGCATCTGAACCCACCTAGCAACTAACCCCTGGTGCTTGGTTTTCCAAATTAAAGGAGTATTGATAACCCAATTAGTATCGGTGGGAGTGACAAATTGATTTCCATGAGGTATAATTTTTAGTTTGGTATGTCTATGGCTGCACATACCATTCCAGTGTTTGGAGGAATTTTTTTGCAAAGTACAAGTACGCAAGGTTCAGGAAATGCATCTTAGAGTGGCACGAGATACACTTCTGGTAGTGGAGAAATCTCATAGACCATTGGTACGCAATTCATTGGGACATTAGGGACACTAGGGGTGACCACTTTAGGACCATTTCCAGTTATATGAGGATATGGAGGTGGAACTAGTGGATCGGGAGACATAGGAATTGGTGTATCCAGTGGATCTGGTGGAGGGAATACTAGATGGAACACTGGTGGAAACCAAGGATATAGATCAGGAGGAAAGGGGCCTCAACCCCCTCCTCAGGTATTTTTTGAAATGTCTTTACATTTTTCAGAATATTAGGGCATAAAGGATGCTATAGAGCATGTTCACAAGTGTGAGTTGCTATGGCGCATGAAGGGGATCACAACTTTGCAAAGGAATGCACATAGATGGTATAGGAAGTATGAGCCCTTTCAGATGGTGATAGATTAAAACACGTTGAAAAATGCCATCCTAGTAGAATTACACATGCTCAAGTTTGAACAAAATAGCATTAGAAGTTTGAAGGAGATCTAGTAGGGAATGGCAGAGAGTGTGTGGGACTATGATGCATGGTTTAAGATGCTACTATAAAAATTATCATATGACATTCACCCTTCACAGCATGCTCAATGGTTTTTTGGGGGGTTAACCACTCAATTTAGGAGGGCATTGTCCCATAAAATATTTACCGACCTACACAAGGCTCTAAAGGCTACCTTACATGTTGAAGCAGTTAAGAGCCTTGATATTGGTGTGAGCTCTTTTTTAGAGGCTCAAATTGCTGACATGGCCTAATGCATCCTATATTTCAATGATATAAATCCAATAAAACCCTAGACATGCTAGCACATCACTCAGCCTAAACTAAGTGCTCACCCAAAGTGTGCAAAGGTACAGGGTCCCTCTTTAGGGTTGTTGTTGCAAGATGTTAGCATGATGAAGACTTAAGAGATACATATAGTTCCATTACTAACACAACATTCCACAGAGCATACCATATCTATACCTAAGGGAGAAAAAAATTAAGTACTAATCATGATGAGATAAAAAACATACTATATTCTGATACAAACAAAACCAACACTTAGATTCAGCTAATATCCTCCATTATATTCATTGTAATAAATATGCAGAAGCTTCATTACCATAACAATAGTATGTGTGTAGCAGATTTAACAACATATCTTTGTATATCTCTCCTCTCTTTATGTCTCTATATATCTTTTACATAGTTTACTACATACAGATAAGGGTGGGGAATTTCCCTTCACTGCTTATCCATTCCCAAAATAGGTTGCATGCTATTATTATCCACACACCTTTACAAAACTAGCCACACATGCAAGTGCACTAACAATAGACTACTGATAGTTAACTGATAGTAGTAGATCTATTTCAGGCCTATTTCTATGCAAAGTGATTTGTATTCGATCCTCTAAGAATAGTCAATGTGTGGCACACATGTCTCTACATCATTTGAGTGCTCTACATGCCATATCTAAAAATAGACCTTCATGAGTGAAAATGGATAAGTCCCAAAAAAGATGAATTTCTGTTCTACGCACATGTTTTCCCTATCCATTTGCACCTTTGAATATGAATCACTTTCCCACGTAGAATTCTTGTGTTATTTTTGTAAATTTTTATCTTATCAACATTACCCCACACTAATCTCATTGTCACCCTGACAATGGTCATCTCCAAACTGAAGTAAAGAATTGAAGAATGGAAAGAAGTAAAGAATAGAAGAATGGAAAGAATGTTTTAACTCTGTAGTCTTATCTTCTGCAACCTGAAGAACTAATTCTAGATATTCTTATTTTATTTCGGCCTCCAAGGTCTACCACTCAGTGAGCTTCAACCACCTTCTTCTTTCCCTTCACTCCTACTACAACTGCTTTCTTGGGTGCCATTTCTACCTTGCAATCCTTTATAAATACATGCCTCTTGAATTCTACAATATGTGAATCAAAACCCTATCTCGAATTGAGCATGCCCTAGGTGAAATCACGTGTCCCTCAGCTCCTCTCTATTTTCCTTGCTTCACTCAGAACCATTCACCACCAAGGAGGCAAGCTCTTTCTATGTACACAGATCTCTTTGTCATGACTAGTTACACACCTCTCACACCTCAATTCAATCACTTGATCTTTTCACACTTAGCTCTTTTTCAAATACTCTTAATTGCAATGGTAAAAATGAATTCACATCCCATCCTTAAATAGATTTTCAAATTTTTGATGGATTCATTGCTCCTTCACCTACCAAATATCCTCTCATTAATTGGCTAATTCCATCCCTTTCACACATGTTACATCTTTGCGCCCGAGATATAACCTTCTAGCGCTGCCTTCCTACCCTTTAGTCACATAGACTTATCTTCAACAGACTTCCTTGCACCCGAGTAACTTGTCATTTCACCTTCCACCGGTAGTTTTTCTGGCCTCTTCTTATCTTGCATGTTATATTGTCCTTTCATCCATCTCCATATTTGGTCACTTTTTAGAAGCAATCTCCACTTAAAATGCACCCAATTTGCACACGTAGCAGCTTGTATTATTTCCCCCTTTCAATTGTTAGGAAATCTTCCTGTACCTAGTGTATCAAATGTGACCGCCAGTCCACACTAATAAGTACGTGTGTAATCCTTATGTTGCATAAACATGCTTCATATAGTTAATAATAGCTTCATGTGCTCAAGCACGCTTATTACACAACACACCAACTAAATTAACAAAACATAGCAGTAAAGAAGGAAACGCATTAACGAAAGTACATGTAATTGGAAACCTGTATTGTAACGTGAGAAACACATCCTTATTACAAACACAAAGAAGACATATTTATAGGTAGGGCTTCAGTCTACTCTCGTTGAAGTAACAGGGTAATCTATTTTCCGTCAAGGAGCCTGATAACTGATATATAGTTGCTATGTTTCATATTAATGTGAAGTAAGATATACATTATGGCCCCAAAATTATGTTTATCTCTGTGTAGCTATGTCCTAGATGGTGCAAAAAATTAGAATCATAAAGGAGCAGGGATTTGTCCCAGGATCAGAGGCTTTTTATCCTTGATGTTCCTATCATTCCATGCTTTCTTCACTGGTCTTTTCTTGACTTCTGACTCCAACGTGGATATGGCTTGATCTACATCATCCTACAGTTGATTAAATCATTGAATCCTCTACTTACTGGATGCATTTCTCATCAGCTAGTACCTCCATCATTGCACAATATGCAAAGAAGGTAACATAAATTCCATAAGAAAAATGGCATCTACACCAAACACTAACTGAAATGGTGTGGCTTTGTAATCAGTCGTTTATATGTATGTCTGATATTCTGAAATTACTGCAAATTACTTTGTCATCCCAATCCTTTTTTCCAACATTGGACATATTTTTGTTAATGTTCTAGCTCAAAGATTTTGTTGAAATCATCAGCAGTTCTAAGTTATCCAAAAGTTAACCCTTTAAGGTAAATTTTAATACCATGCATCAAATTCTTCACTCCTGAGTAAGTAGATTGATTCAATGCCCAAAATCATGTTATTGGGTCCCTTTGGTTTCTTTGTAAGTTCCCCATCCAAGAAAAAAATCAAATAAGTTTAGAAAATTTTGAAAAAATACAAAAAATGTAAGTCACGGGAATGTTTTAATGCATTACGGGTCTGGAGGCTACGGGTCATACCAGTGCAGATTGACACCCATGGTTCATCGTACCAAGTTTGTGGCCGAAACACAAAGGAATTCAGGTGACGCATAAGTTTTTGTCACACAGGTGGTCCATGAGATAGTTTGGACTTCGAGATACTCAGGACACGATTGGCCAATTTTTCTACAAGTCATTCTATTGCGGGAAATGGTGTGGAGATTTTATGTTCAAGACACTCGGGACAAAAGTACGCGCGGGATGATGTAGGACACACAAATTGTGAAATCACCAGGACAAGGAGCCAAGATAATATGGGATTCTTGGTCAATGCATAAGTCAACATCCCTCACTTACCTAGTCATATGGTGGATGTGTCAGGGAATTAAGGAAGCTCGAATCGGACTGATGCGGAAGAATGCTGTCTGGGACAGCCAGGACACGCGGACCTGATTTTGCCGAAATAGCCACAACAAAGAGAAAAAGTCAAAGTTTGACCTCTCAAGACTTCAAAGAAGCCCATACTATGGTTGACTCCAAGCTCCAATTTTAAGTAAAATTGGACTTTTTGGAATGATCACAAAACATATTCAGCTCCAGTTAGTTAATGCTCATTCCTGTCAAATGATGATGTAAAATGCCCAGTCTTGGCAGACCCAAAATAGTATGCCTGCACTCAGATAGGTCATAAATTTTGCTATTTACTAAACGAAATCACACAGTAAATTGGTACCGTTTGGAATATCTGATTTCTGAGCCCAATGATACAAAATTCATGAAATTCAAGATTTGAGGAGAAATATATGGATATTTTTCATAAAAACAGTGGCCGGATTCATGAAATTGTTTTATTTGGTGGTTGGGAGTGCAATCCTAAGAGGCTTGATGAGTCATCATGTCTTAGCTCTATTGCTTTCACCTGGGATAGTCCCATGGGGAGCCTTTTGCAAGTAAATATCGACAAACCATTTCACTCTATTTAAGTATGTGCAATCTTACAAGTGGCATAAAGGACATATTTTGGGATATAGTCCATTAGCTTCCCTTTCTCGTGAGCTCTCTTATTACATTTTTTCTAAAACTAAATTGAAAAAGCATGGGCTCATAAATAAGGGGAGAGGGAGTTTTTATTATAGAAAATATTTGTCAAAATTTCTTTGTAAAGCCTAATGTGCTGCAGGCCCTTGTAGTGGACTACCTTGCATGGTACAAACACCAAGAAGAATTATCTAGTAATAGATTGAACTGTGCATACCTACTGAAGTAATAAAATACAAGTTTGTGGTATGCATCTTCCCCTGCTGTGTTTTGAACTTGCATTCACTTCTTTCAAGGATGTCAACCTGATAACATTACAAGCCCCAACCATTGTGTCTTAAGTTTTATGCTCTTGCAAGGCATTCATTACTTATTGTGCATAGTATGAAATACCATTTGTTCAATCTCAAATGCATTCTTGTCCCTTAGATTGTGGAGATGCTATTATCACCGCTTCTAGTGTAGCACTTTACTTACTTGTGATCTCGCACATCGTGATATGACTACACTGTTCACCCCTCCTTTTATAGCTTTGTAATCCATTCGTTATAGTGTAGGCTTGCTCATTAGCTATGCATTCTCTCTCCTTGGTCCCTTGTAATACGTTAGATTAGGATAGCTATTTTTTCCATACATAAGAGTGAGCTTTGTGGCAAGTAGTTTAGGAGTAAGAATTGTATTACTTTCTCTAGACCTGTCTATCTCAAGTAGAAAATTCCCACAGTACTTGGAGATATTAACCATGTTATCCAATCACAATCCGTAAGCTTCCAATATCATAGGCACTTGTGTCAATGTCATGCCCAGGGTGTTGTTGATTTGGTGATAAGCAGTTCCATTTTCCTGAGGATGATAGCATGTAGTCTTATGGTGTGCAATCATGAACTCATCCAATAAAATTCTAGATTGTCTCATTAAGAAAATGTGTACCCCTATCACTGAGTCAAACTTAAATGACATCCATATCTTTTAATAACATTCTCCCATAAAAACCTGAGCTATGTTGTAGCTACTTGTACAGTCCTTTGTAGGTGCTAGCTTCTACCCACCTTATTAGATAATCTTTGCAATGTTATGATGTAGCACTATCCAGTTCTACACGCAATTGGTGAAATAGGACCTACAAACTCTATAGCCCATTTCTCAAATGGTTTCGTGCTAGTAATAGGTCTCAGAGGCATTTCATCATCACTGACCTAGTCTTACTAATATGTTGGTAATGGTCACACGCCTTACATAACTCCTTACAATCTTTTTAGAGAGTCTCCCAGCATAATCCAGTGAGTAGAGTCTTACGCACTATTACATCACCTGCATAGTGGCCACTTGCAATTCCACCATGATCTTCTTCCATAATGCCCATGCACTCATGTTCCAATACATAACTACATAATACCTCATCTCTACCCAATTTGTATAATTCACCATTGATTAACATATAAGGTGTGGTACGCATATAGCAAGTTGTTTCTTCTCCAAGGATTTCATTCCTTCTTGGTGCCATCCCTGTATGTAGAAAGACAACAATGTCCTCTAGTTGTGAAAGTGCACATGTTGTAACCTGTATAACTATCCATCTAGGCATGGTATCTTTAATTGCACTTGTGCTTCTTCTCCTGACTAGTATTCTCGATAGATGGTCTGGTCGAGAATTACTTTTCCCTGGTTTGGCGATAACTATGAATTCAAATTCCTGAAATAAGAGCATCCATCGACATATGCACCCTTGTAAAATAGGATTATTTACCAAATCATTCAATTCCATATGATTTGTATCAAATATAAATGGTGTAGCTAGTAGGTAATGGAGGAATTTATGCAACACATATATCATTGACAAAGCTTTGCGCTCTATAGTTGTGTAATTCTATTCTACAGGAGTCAAATTTCTACTAGCAAAATAGATAGGATGATCTACAATACTTTCTCTAGGTTGATCCAACCCTGTGTTAATGGCCATGTCAGAGGTGTCAACATGTACATGAAATGGTTTTTACCATGAAGGAAAACATAGAATAGGCACGGTAGTAAGTTTCTTCTTTAATGTCTCAAATGTGCACTAATGTTGTTCTCCCTAGTAGAACATAACCTTCCCTTTCAGTAACTCTTCTAGTGGTGTGGAAAATTTGGCATAGCCTTTGATATATTTTCTATAATATCCTGTATGACCCAAAAATCCATGGACCTCACTTTGACTGGTAGGATTCCTTAGACCTATAATGAATGCAACATTTTCTAGATCAACCAACAAACACTCCTTGCAGATTATGTGTTCTAAAATTATCCCAAATGATGTAGAAAATATGCACTTCTTAATGTTCAAATAGATACGTAACTATCTACACAGTTCAAACATTAACTGCATATTATCACAACGATCCTTAACTAATCCATACACCATCCATTCATCTAAATATACCTATAAGAAGTTGTGAATAAAATATTTGAATGCTTAGACAACTATGCATGAAAATACAACAGGCACATTTTTTAGACCGAAGGGCATTACATTATAGGCAAAGCTACCCCATTCATTTGTAAATGTAGTCTTCTCTTGATCCTCCCGAGAAATCCTAATATGATGATACCCAGTTTACCCATCTGTAAATGAATAGATTTTGTGCCCTGTAACTCCTTCTAGTATTTCCCCAGTAAATGGCATAGGGAATGCATCAGTTACACAGGAAGAATTCAGCTCCCTGTAATCTACGCATATTATAATCCATCAATCCTTTTTGATATTGATCACCATTAGACTAACCCATTATGACTCATCAAGGGGCTTCATAATTCAAGACTTCAAACATGTTATCAATATCTTCTTTGACCTTTTTACCTAAATTGGGGTTCATTCTGTAAGGTCTCTTTCTAACTAGGTGTGCACCCACTTTAAGATTTATCTTATCACCCCTAATTATTCATGCATGCCTTTAAGTTCATGGTACCCCCTAAGAAATAGGTCTTGGTAGTCCCTTAGTAACTCTATTTTTTTTGCTACTTCAGAGTCTAACCAATAGTCTCCAATTATGGCTTCCTTAGGCTCAGTATCTATTCCAATATTTGCTCACTTTGTCTTCATCAGTTCATGATAGATGCACATGGTCTCATCTATACTATCCAACACCTCACGTCTTCCTACTAAATGGTTTATATCCAAATTATCTACTTCTTCGTCATCTACTAAGTAGACCATTTTTCCTTTCTCTCTCTCAAGGCAAGCACATAGAAGTAATGTTACATCAGCCTCTAGTTTGTTATCAGGACACGCTCCTAATTTTTCTTTACCTAATAACTCTTGAAGGAGTTCTTTAGCCTTGGCACTATCCCCCGTAGTTAAGCACTAGATAAATTTTAATACTACTTCCACCGGAGGCTTCGTAGAGAATAAGTCAAACATCTAGGCCATTCTTACAATTAAATTATGTAAATTTATAGTTTCTCTATGGATTTCTGCATATACATACCAAGCACATGGGCAGCCTTATAAATGGGAAAAAAACCAGTGCACCTAAAGAGAAGGTGGTAAATCTTCATGCACTTATGTCTAGAGTCTCTCACACTTCTGAACGTGGTGCTGAACAGGTTGATTACTGCGATAATTTCAAATTTGGGTAAGTGCATTTCTCCTAAAGAACCTAGTAGTAAGATCAATCCCAATTTCATTCCATTTGAAAGCATTATCCCTATGGACCACCCACCAGCATCTTGCTATCTCACGTAGTGTATATGCTGGCATATTTCTTCTTTCCAATGGATATATCCATTTTTCTTCCATAGAAGAAGGAACTCTATGGGATCCCCTTCTCATGTCTAACAAGGTAACATAACATGGTTTTGTGCCTCGAGGGAATATGTTCTTTACTTTACACCTTACCAACTCATAAGTGTTGTAAGCCCAATTATTACAAGCAATAGTTATAGTATCGCTAATAGACTATGTAAACTCCCACTGAATTAGTCCTTCTTTGGTTGGTTCAATCATCTCTAGATCTCAGATGGTGTATACATAAATTATATTCAGATCTTCTTCACTTAAGGGCTCAACATAGGGCCCAAAATTTCTATCTGTTAAAGGGATAATAACCCTTTCCTCTTTATTTTCAAAATAGATATAGCCCTTGTTAAACTAAAGATAAGCATTATTTGCATAGCACCAAGGACGACCCAATAGAGTAGGGAAGATATCTAATTCTTCCAGTGCTAAAACTTCAAAATCTCAAGTGAACTTGGCTCCTTGTATAGTAATGGATGCATCTTTCAAAACTCCTATGGGAGTGGCCTTAGTCTGATTAGCCATGAATAATACATTAGAGGATTACTTCAATGGGAGTCTTCCCATTTGTACCCATGCATCTAAGGTAATAACATTGACCTTCGTGCTTGTATCAATCAGTATATTAGTCAACAACCACCCATCCACAACAACATTCAGAGTGATTTCCTTGTCATAATCTAGGTTATGAGGAGGGAGATTTACATGCAGGATATGATGTCCATTCTCAATAATTACATGTAAAGTGTCCCCTTTTAACCACTTCACTAACATTAGAATGATGTTCTCCTGGAGATACATTTTACACACTTCTCTCAAGTCATCTATATCACTTTAGACCGTCTCTGATGCTTTCTTCTACTCCTTTAACTATTGTATCTCACCTTGAAGATTCCTTAGAACTTCCATGGTTTCCTGATAAACCTCCTTCTGATAGGCAGGATCTGGGTACCATGCACAAAGAACCTCATCCTTAGTGATGGTAGGTTTCTACTGTAATGCCTCCCTATCATGTGCTTCCTTAGCATGGGTCTTGATTTTCACTTGTAGTGCCTCAGATTCTACTTCTATCTTGGGCATCCATTGATTGTCCACTGCACATTGTATCCTAACCATCCCTATGCCTTTGTTCTCTTTCTTATGTTTCTTACTCATATGCTCATATAAGTCTAGGAACTCTTTATAGCTATGGTTCTTTACGTAGAAAGAACATGTAACATTTTAGGGGAATTCGCACCTATAGTGATCAGGAGATCCACATGTATAACACGTTCCATAAGGGAACTCACCTCTTCCACCACCATGGCCTCATCCTCCAAATCCACTGCAATATCTGTGACCTCTGCCATGGATTCCTTCAAAATTCCCCTCATTCCAATCATAGCATGCCTGATTGTGCTCCCATTCCTGATGCTCATTCTTTCCCTTAGAGTTATCTACAACATTTTTTTATCGTAGACCAATATATATAGCATCATGGATCTATCCAATCAGTTGGCAATCCTCCATGTCATGAGTCGTGGACCTGCAGATTTTATAGTAGCTTCAAATGTCATTCCTTATCACACATTGTAATAATGGGAAGTGCCTAGCATCATGGTTTAAATGGCATATTTCACAATCCATCAGCAATGAACGTACTATTTTGTGAGGAAAATTATCCTTTATGTGACCTTCTACTTCACAATCTATGCACAAAAAATTTGTGTGCGTCTCATGAGATGAATTTGTTGATAGTTTCTCCAACTTTTTTTCCATTGCTACTATTTTTTCTTCTAAAAACGATCTCACACTAGTATCTATGCTTCCAACTACCTCAATGCGCAAGGATTCTTCAGGTGCTTCATGTAGATCAGTGTATGTCTTTTGTGATAATTCCCTCCTAAAAGTGGTAATAAAGTCCCCAACAAACCATTGTGCATGCTAGTTTACGTGTATGTCATAAGAAAGATTTGATAATAATGTTTTAAACTGTGCATCATACTTCCTAACACTCTTAATAGTTCCTTGCTTAATATCCTTGATCGTACTCATACTCTTCTACTCAAACTCAAGGAATTCATCCTTTAAATCCATATAATCTATGTAAGTTTCATCACGGTCAAACTTTCTGTACTAGCTATCTGCACGCCCTTAAAATGTAGTAGAAAATTAGCTTTCCCTACACTCAGAAGCTATGATTCCTTTTTTGTGCCACAATATTTCACACATGTGCACATGTTTGGCAGCATCTTCTATGCCCCTATACTCTAGAATATGAAGAGAAATTTCCATGTAAATATTCTAGGGTTGGTGTGGACCTTGCCCACTTGATCTAGATCCTCCTGTGTTTCCCCTACCTCCAGAACCACCAGATCCACCCTAACCAGAGCTACCAATGCCTCCTAATCCCAAAATTGTAGCTGGAATAGGTCATGTAGATGTAATCCCCTGTGTTCTGACAATAGTAATATATTGAACCCCTACGGCCTGTGAAGTAGTTCCACTTCTAGAGGTCAATCCCACATTCTATGCGCTTATGTTCTGTGTAGAGAATGTGTCTGAAAACACACCTCCATATAACAATGAAGATGTCTACCCTGCCATTGATGTGCTTTCTCTATTACTTCCCAAAATTTCTTTTTGATTACTTTTCATACTAGATATTGGAGAACCAAGCACAAACACTAGGTTACCAGGTGGATTTAGATGTGTTCTTGCAGCCTAGGTAGTCTTTATTGGCACACTTCTACATGAGGCCAAGGGGGGATCCCTGTCATGCTTTCCAAGATGGGGGAGTTCCTGATGCTTTGGATCCACTTCTTCGACATGAGCTTCAAATCCTTCATGAGCCATCTCTCTCCTCAATGCCATACTTTCTGCAATGGTATGTTGATTCTCTATCTCCCTCTTACATGCCTCATTATACTTAAGCCACCTTTCCTCTCTTTTCCTTTCTGCCATTATGTATTCCATCTTTCACTAATCCTACTCCTTCCCCTGCATGTGGTGGGGTTTAGTTAGCCATTAGTTTAGTCTCTAGATTCAAGGTTACCATCAGGATCTTGATTGCCAAAGGAATGCCTTATAGGTATGCTCCCCTTAGATATCGTAAAAATTAGAATTCAGCTACTTCTAGACATGAATAAGTGGAAATTGAGTATTCCAAGATATAGTTGTTCAAGTCACCATGGAACCAAATATCCACCACTTGAGTCCAAATCAGATCAGCATCATAAAGGGCCTAGAATTCTTCCTACATCTAAACAAGTGTGTGATACCTCCAATTCATCTTAGATGCATAAGCAATCAGCCACTCATACAATTCTACTAGAAATATAGTGAAAAACCTCTCATATAAACTATCATATAGATTCTGTTCCACCCACACAGGTGTGTTAAACTCAGATCCAATGCTGAATCACCGTGTGTATTCTTCTTCTAGATTGTTTTGTTATAAATATATTGTGTAACATTATTTATATATTGTAATATTATTAATAATGAGTATTTAAATCATATTTAAAATATAGTTAGTCTGAGTGTGTTGTGAGAAAAACTCACATAGCTAAAGTTGTGTGAGATAATAAAGGGATGTTAGAGAGATATTAGGAGATGGGGTTGAGATTATGTAGGGATTGAAGATCATGTTTGACTCCACCATTATAGGGGTTAATTGATCGATATATGTAATTCTCTCTTAATGAATATTATTGTCCTAGATGAATTTTATATTCTATGTTTTTATTATTGTGTTAGATTATTTCTAATAATCTAGACTAAATTTATTATTTGGTATCAGAGCACTAGGGTTCTTGTGATCAGCAATGAGAGTCAAGAATTCCATACGTATTTGTTAAGGAGTCGTGCATTTTCACATGGATGTGCCTAGATCTATTCCTGCATGATCTGTTCCTATGTGGTCTGTTCCTGCATGGTCTACCTACATGATCTATTCCTACGTGGTCTACCTGCATGATTTGTTCCTGCATGGTCTACCTATGTGTTCTATCTGTGTGATCTTCCATGTGTTCTACTCCCATGTCATTCATCGTGATCTTCTCTGAAATCATTAGAACTCAATTGTTTCTGATTAACAAAGATCTATGGGAGATTGTGGAAGGAAAAATTAGTAAAAATCGTGACACAGATGAAGCAACATGATGGGAAAGCAAGGATCAAAAAGCTATAACAATTATTGGCCTAGGGTTATCTAATGATTATTTACATCATATAGATTTATCAAAAACTTCAAATTTCATATGGACTACATTGAACAAGCTTTTTGGATCTCAAACAGGAAGCACAACAGTATCTCTCAAACAGAAATTGTTTGAACTCAAGATGGAGGAAATTGATACCATGGTGCAGCACATAAGTAAGTTTCACTCCATTTTAAATCAATTAGTAGGGATAAAAGTATATGTGCTTGATGATGATGCAAAAGTTGTATTACTAAATAGAATGCCTGCCAATTATTCCAACATGGTTTTTACACTAATAAAAATAAATCCTAGTCTAGAAGATCTAATTTCTTCATTGATAGATGAAGAAAATAAGAATATTGATCAAGAATAAAGTGTTTTGTATGGAAAAAATAAAGAAGAAAAATCATTTGTTAAAAGAATATTTAAATATTCTTCCAAGCAAGGATCAACTTCCAAGGATTCAAAGAAGCGATTTATATGCTACTATTGTAAACAACCTGGTCATATGGTTGTAAACTGTAAACTGAGAGCTCAAGACCTACTTGATGAGAAACTACAAGAGAATGCCATGACTACTGATGAAGAAAATTATTATGATAAATAAGAACCAATGAATGATGACAATGGTTATAATTCTTAATATTTTATTTACTAAATAAGTATCATCTACATGGACGAAGGAGGTAATGGAGGAAAGAGGTCAATCAATGACCTCTCATCAGCCACAAGTGACGGGGCCACACAATGTTGTTGTGGCATTTTATTTCAGTTGTGTGTTTAGTTTTTGTAAATAAGAACAAATGAATCGTACCTTTTTAACTATTGTAATAACTGAGCTCCTATGTGAGCAATATTTCCTATATTGTTTCTTGATGTCAAAACATTGTAGAATATCAAAAGCACTATTGTAAGTCAGTTCGTGGATCTTGAAACAGTTTGTGGAAGATCTAGAAAACCACATGAGGTGGACATTTGATGGTTCCTGTCACGTCAAGGTTTGATCAAGGTCATGAACCAAGTTAGGCGTGCCACATAGGTGAGTATACTGCAGATAAGTGTGTGAATGTTTTTCCACCATGTCAACATTAGGGGAGTGTATATTGGGAATTAATAATGTTAACTATAGCGGAGTGAATGTTACAAATATATTGTGTAACATTATTTATTTATTGTAATATTATTAATAATGAGTATATAAATCATATTAATAATATAGTTAGTGTGAGAGTGTTGTGAGAACAACTCACGTAGCTAAAGTTGTGTGAGATAATAAAGGGATGTTAGAGAGATATTAGGAGATGGGGTTGAGATTATGTAGGGATTGAAGATCATGTTTGACTCCACCATTGTAGGGGTTAATTGATCTATATATGTAACTTTCTCTTAATGAATATTATTATCCCAGATGAATTTTATATTCTATGTTTTTATTATTGTGTTTGATTATTTCTAATAATCTAGACCAAATTTATTATGTTTATCCAATCTTCAACACTCACTAGAGTTAACCGAAACGTATTCATTGCAAACCATCCTAAAAAAAACCAAAAAAGAGGTCCTGGAAATGGAACCAATCATGCAACCTAAAATTCAGTGATACAAATCCAATAAAACCCTAGAGGTGTTGGCACATCACTCAGCCTAAGATGAGCACTCACCCAAAGCATGCAAAGGTATTAGGTCCCTCTATAGGGTTGTTGTTACAAGATGTTAGCATGATGAACACTTAGGAGATACATATAGTTCCATTACTAACACAACATTCCACAGAGCATACAAGATATATACCTAAGGGAGAACAGAATTAAGTATTAACCATGATGAGATAAAAAACATACTAGATTTAGATACACACAAAACTAACACTTAGATTCAACCAATATCCTCCATTATATTCAATGAAATAAATATACAGAAGCTTCATTACCATAACAATAGTATGCACGTTGTAGATTTAACATCATATATCTCTTCTCTTTATGTCTCTATATATCTATTACACAGTTTACTACATAATTATAAGGGTGGGAACTTTCCCTTCACTGCTTATCCAATCCCAAAATAGGTTGCATGATATTATTAGCCACGGGCCTTTACAAAACTAGCCACACATGTAAGTGCGGTAACAATAGACTACTGATAGTTAACTAACAATAATAGATCTATTTTTGGCTTGTGTCCATCTAAAGTGCTTCGTATATGATCCTCCAAGAATAGGAAATATGTGGTGTGCATGTCTCTACCTCTTTTGAGTGCTTTACAACCCATCTCTAAAAATAGACCTTCATGATCGAAATGGCTAAGTCCCGAAAAATCTGAACTTTTGTTCTTTCTACATGTTTTCCCTATCCATTCACACCTTTGAATATGAGTCACTTTACCATGCAGACTTCTTGTGTGCTTTTTATCAAGTGTTCTCTGATCAACATGGACAAACAGTTGGAAAAATTGTTTACAAACTCTACATATGAGACTTGTAGTGGTCTTTGGTACGTGGATTATACATTAGAGGGGCATGCCAAGGATAGCTGCGCTAGGAAATTAGTATGCACCATAGCAGTAGATTGTGATATTTTTCATGGGGACCATTACGTGAGTAGATGCCCCTTGTTACAGTTCACAATTCAGAAGAGCATGTCTTGGTACTATAATATCTACACCTGTACGACCCATGATACTAAGGATTGTAGGATTATTGACCAGATCCATGAGGCCATTGATCATAGTGTGCGCCATACTAACATTGCCAGTGGTTCTCAGGAAGATGATCACCGTTATGAAGGACATGTGGATGGAGGGGTGCATGGAAGAGGTTCTTGCGGAGGATTTTTTGGTTGTAGTAACCATGGAAGAGGAAGAAGTGAGTTCCCATAAGGAACCTGCTATAATTGTATATCTACAGAAAATTGTATATGTGAGTTCCTAGATTAATTATAGTGCTCATGGTGTGGGAAAAAGCATAAGTATGAGGAGTTCCCTGAGTTGTTTGAGCACATGAGCCAAAAGCACTAGAAGGACAAATGCATTGGGATGGTGAGTATAAAGAAGGTCGACACATAGTGGATACCTAGAGTGGTGTGTGAGTCAGGGTTAGAACCTATTCTAGTGACAACACGAGAAGAGGTTGTACATGCCAAAGTACCAAGGAAAAAGACTCTAGTATAAAGGGAAGAAGTGGTGCATGGGAAGTATTCAGACCCTTCCCACTAGAAAGAAGTGTATCAAGAGACAATGGATGCCATTCAGAGTTTGTAGGGAGAAATATAGTGTCTAAAGGAGTAGTCCAGGAAGTAGGAGCAAAAAAGGAATGATGAGGATCTACAGAAAGACCTAGATGAGGTCAAGGAAGTGTACAAAATGTTAAGGCAAGAGAATATTATTCCCTTGCTATGAGAATGGCTGTGGGAGAAGATTCTATGCACCAGAGTGGAGCATGAAAGGAAGGTGTTGCATGCAAACCTCCCTCCCAATATCCTTGACTATGACAAGGAAATCATGATAAATTTAGTTTTGGATGGTTGGCTTCTAAGAAACACATTCATTGACACAGGAGAAGAATTCAATGTTCTAACATTGGATACTTGACATCAAATGGGAAGGCCTGCATTACAGCCATCTTCGAATATGATGTTTATGGAAAAAAATAAGGTGATGCCCATTGGAGTATTAAAGGATGTAGTGATTACCATTCAGAGGGCCAAGTTTACTGGAGACTTCAAAGTCTTAATGCTCGTTGAGGTAGAAATTTTTGCAGCATTTCTTGGGCACCCATGGTGCTATAAGAACAACATTGACCTGAGGTTCAACAAAGGATATATCAGTTTTAGGAACAAGGAAGAATGTGTCATCATCCCTCTGTTGGATGGGAAGTATCGGCCTTACACTAAACATTTGGGAGAAGAGGTCCTTGATAAAATTTATGTGTCTTCCATTAAAGACCCGAAGATAATTCACCCTACAGAAGGCATTATCCAATTTGAGTATGCCTAGTCTATGAGTGATACCACAAGCATGGCATGTGAAAATTGGGCACAAGAGATCTATGAGTTAATTGGGAAATAATTGAGGGGGTCTGTAACAAAATTGACCAAGGCATGATAACTGAAGCACCTAGGAGAAAAGAAGCTACCAAGTTACTTTGAAGGGGCATACCTTGAAATTTTCTTACTGGACTTGGAATATCAATGGAAAAATGAGGACAAACAAAGTGGGATGCTTAGTTTTATCCTACTCGGGACTGCATCATGTTGGTGGGCTACACATTGAGAGAGCCTCCTAGACTGGCATGAGGTAAGAAGCACATTCTCTCTAAAGTTTTCTAGGAGCAACACGCCTATGGTCATTCAAGACTACCATGGTAAAGATATAATTTCATTCCATATCCAAGCATGTGAGAAGGCATGTATAAGAGGTACAGAAGCCTTGCCACCATCATTATGGGTACATAAGTTATATTCCAGACTACAAGATTATGCACATGCATGGTATATCCATTCAGAAACATGTTGCTAGACAGGAAATTAGTAGGAGCTGAAAATTGATATCATCCAAGATTTTGAATATCGGAGCACAAAGCCATCAGTGGATAAGGCATTGCAAGTGGTCAAACACCTTACGATGGGGGACAGTGCCATGGTATAAGAAAGGCTACTAGATTTTCTAGGTGATCCCGATTTAGAGGCATGCTTCGATGAGGATGAGTCAGAGGAGATGTAGCTTGAGCAAGCATGCATAGAAAAGGAAAAAAGAAAGATGGTTTATGTCATAGTTTGAGAGGAAATGGAGAGTCTAGATGTTAACCACTCTTTAAGAACACACAATGTTGTAGTTAGCATTGATGAAAGGACACGCACTTGCCATGATCCCTTAAAGATGAAGAAGCTTAACATTGGGTCAGAGATAGAACAAAGGAAGCAATGATTGGAGACTATTAGTTGGAAAAGGAGGTCTCTAAGATCATTGATCTGTTATGTGAGTTCCAGGATTTATCCCCTTATGGGTATTATGAACTCAAATGTGTTCACCATTCCTTGGGGGAAATGAGAATCAAGTTGAAGCATGGTGCCTAGTTCAGAAGAGACCATACCAAATGAATCCTAACCTACGCGTGAAGGTCAAGGAATAAATAGATAATATGATGGTGTCGGGCATCATTGAATATTTTGAAGATTCAGAGTGGGTAAGTCCAATGGTCATTAGTATCAAAAAGGATGGAAGGATAGGGATCTGTGTAGACTATAGGGATTTGAATGTAATTTGTGTTATTGATCCTTTTCCAACCCCCTTTACTGAAATTTTTTTGGAAGGAGTGGCCGAACACAAAGTCTATTCTGTCACAGATGGATTTTTAGGGTACCACCAGGTTTGGATTGCAAATGAGTACCAGGAGAAGATAAATTTCACCACTGAGTGGGGAATTTTTACTTATATGATCATGCCCTTTGGGTTGAATAATGCGCTTATTGTGTTCTCACACATTGTGGTACACGCATTTCAGAACTTTATCCACAAATTTCTTCAAGTCTATCTAGATTATTGGACAATGTATGGGCTAGTGAAGGACCACTACGATAACTTAAGATTAATGTTTAAGAGATGTCAATAGTTGAGGATATCCCTTAACATTAATAAATGTGTCTTTCCCACCCCATTTGGAACATTATTGGGGCACATCATATGTCAGGAGGGCTTATTAGTAGATCCTGTAAAAGTTGTTGTCATTATGGGTTTGGGGGAGCCTACTAGCCAAAGTGCAGTACGCGGATTCCTTGGGCATATAGGGTATTACAGGAAGTTCATCAAGGGATATGCCAGGATAGCCACGCCATTATAAGAGTTTGTTAAAGAAAAGAGTTCCTTCATTTGGGGAGAGGTGCAATAGAAGGCATTTAATAATTTAAATGATAAACTTGTCATCGCACCCATACTACAATTCCCTTTTTTGGATAAGCCTTTCCATGTTCATGTTGATGCCTTAGGAACAACCATTGGAGTAGTACTGGAATAACTTGGTGAAGGGATTATTGATCATCCCTTGTGTTTCTCCAGCAAAAAGTTAACACCAGTAGAGAAAAATTACACAGCTATTGAGCAAGAAGCATTATCCATGATCTATGCGCTGTATAAGTTTAGGAATTATCTATTGGCAACACCCTTTATATTCTACATGGACAACATAACATTAAAATACTTAGTCAATAAGCATGTTCTTCAAGGGTGCATATGTCGGTGGGTCTTGCTATTTCAAGAATTTGAGTTCACTATGGTTATGAAGCCTGGAAAGAGTAATTCTAGACCCCATCATCTATCTAGGATTGACTCAGGGTAGGACAAATAGAGCATTGAGGAGACTATACCAGATGCACAACTATTTAGGTTACGACACGTGGTGTAGAATTTGGAGGACATTGTATTATTTCTTAAGAAAGGTGTGGTGCTAGAAGAAATGAAGCCCTTTGAGAGGAAACAATTTGCCATACATGCCATGCATTACATGTTAATTAGCAGAGATGTATAAAAACTGGGTCGTGATGAGGTTCTGCACTAGTGTGTGCTAGAACGTGAGCGCATTGCAATTATGGAGGAAGCGTATGGTGGGATTGTAGGAGGAAACTATGTAGGAAATGAAACCACATGGAAGATTATTCTCATAGGTATTTGGAGGAAAAACCATTTACCAATATTGTATTTAGTTTTGCAAGGCCTGTGACCATTTCCAGCACCTTGGAAAACCTGGAAAGAGGGATGAAATGCCCTTACAACCAATAACTAATGTGGAACCATTTGAGAAATGGGCTATCAATTTTGTAGGACCAATCTCACCAGTGAAACAAAGAGCTAGATCATGGTATATCATCACTTGCACTGATTATTTGACATGGTGGGCATAGGCAACACCTATAAAGGAGTGTACAACAAATACAACTACTATATTTTTATGGGAAAATATAATCAACAAGTATGGATGCCCATTGAGTTTGACAAGTGATAGAGGTACGCACTTTCTTAATGAGACGGTTAGGATTCTATTATTAGAATTAATAGTGGTCCATCACAAGACTAACCCCTATCACCCTCAATAAAATGGAACTATTGAGGCATTTAACAAAATACTTAGTCACATATTGACTAAGATCTGTGATGTTGGTAGAAAAAATTGGGATGACAAAGTATCAGCCGTTCTTTTGGCATACAGTACAACTTACAAGAGGTCAAATAAGGCCACAATGTTTCAATTGGTTTTTAGCATAGAGGCTTTATTACTAGTTGAATTCATGTTACCTTCATTGCGTATAGCGCACACAGGAGGATTTGCTGATGAGAAAGAGCTGAAAGTAAGGATTCACAATTTAATGTAGTTGGAAAAAATATGGTCACTTGTTAGGTGGAGCCAGAATAATGAAGAAAGAAAAACAAAAGGCATGACATGATATTCACATCAAGAAAAATAAATTTGAGGTTACGCAGATGGTTTTGCTATATGATTCCAAGTTTCTGCGCCATCCTTGGAAGCTTAAAGACCATTGGTTGCGCACTTACATCATCTCATACATCCTTGATTTAGGAAGGTGCCAGATGCAAGCACTGGATGAGAAGAGATTACCAGGACACTTCAATGGGAGTAGGCTTAAGCCCTACTATAAATAAGTCTTCTTGGTGTTTTTAAATAAGGCAGTGTTGCTAGTTTGGATAGACTTCCCTTTAATGCATTTTATTTTCTTGTGTTTTCCTTTCTCATTGTTCATTCCTTTCTATTGTTTTGTTTTGCACCATGTGTGTTGGTAACTAAATTACATTTGGGAGGTTGTGTATGTATAGAGGACCATGCATCAGTTTAGTGTGGGATGGAGTGAAAGGATATACAGGCTTGTAATACGAGTGTGCATTGGCAATAGAAGTTATGGTGAATGGCCTAGTTAAAGGATTAAAATCACGTAAGATTAATAAGAACATAGAGAAGAGATGAACATGAATGGTTTATGTGAAGAAATCCTTGAAGAAACCACGTATAGGAAAAAAGAAGAGCGCAGGAACAACTTGAGGTAGGTGAGGGAAAAAATAGGGAAAATGATAGAAGAAGTGCCTTCAGCGCTATGAACGTGCATTTAATATTCTTCAGGTTGTAAAGGGGTTTTTGTGTAAGATGTGGCACATGGGAAAAAGTTATTAAGACCATCTTAGTGGAAAAATCCACATTTAAGGTCAAAGTATGGTGGTAGGTGAGAGAGCATTTAATGCTAGGAAAAGGGGAAAACTATAAATAAGAAATCGAGCACTTCATTATTTACATTGCGATTATGAAGGGAAGAAATCTCTTGCAAACTAGGGCATCCAAAGTAAAATATTTACAACGAAGGAAGAATTTGAGAGATATAAAGTGCATAACTAGGGTAAATTTGGAAACAAGTAGGAAAGGAGTACACAGGAGTGGAGAAGTTAAGTTAGTAAGTGCTATCTTGTGGAAGGGTTTTTCTAGTTAGGGTTTGGCAACTAGGGCATGAAGTTAGAAGGATTTTTCTACAAATATCGAGCTTGGGGTTGGATAGAGTGATAAAGAAGAGAAAGAGGGAGAAGTTCTAATTACTAGAACCAGTCAAAAATATGGCACCTAGAAAACCAAGCATCTCACCAAAGAAGTAGAAATAAAAGGGAAAGGGAAAACAAACAACAACTGTCGAGAGCACAAATGAAGAATGGTATGTAGAGATGCAGTACCCAGACAGGGTGTTGCTAGGAAAATAATGGGAATCAAACATAAGGAAGATGATAGTGAGTGATTATAACCATCACACAACTATAACAAAGAAGGAGATGGCCTTAGAGTTGGTGCACCCAATCAACAAGATAACTCCAAAAGGCATGCCCATTTACAATGATGACATAAAGATTAAGATGGAGAAGGTAGGGTTGCTACAACTTTATGAACTACCATATTTTAGAAAGCTTGAGCACCTCTACAAGTGGTTGATGTCACGCGTGTGTGAGGATTATTTCTATTTCGTAGGATGTAAAATGTGCATAACTCCCCAATTAATTTCAAAGTTCATAGGCTTTACCTATGAGGGAGAGAGTCTAAATGATGAATTGAGTGACAAAGAGGCCATCAAGGAGACAGTATCCATGTATGCCTACAAGAAAAGTTTGTGAAAATTTGACATCACTGAGATCCTAGACCCCATGATGAGGATGAGCCTACACCTAGTTACCAAACTTAATGATCAGGAGAGATGGACACAGGTGAATAAGGAATGGATTAATGTATGTTGGAAAATAACTGAGGGGACCATCTACAATTTTTTTTCTTTCATCAAGGATGAAATCATAAGTAGCACGCAGGAGGGTGAAAAAATATTATTTGGCAACATCCTCCTCACTATTGTCTTCTTAGAAATTAGAGTGCACGATGGACTAGATAAGTCTATTTGGGAGTATCCGAGGGAAGACCCATCACCCACTAAAATAATTCACAAAATATACTTGTGACAACATGACAACCACTCACAAGGCACATCTAGAGAAGTGGTACAAGTGCATGCAGGATGTGTTCAGGGAGGAATGGAGAATTCCAGATCAACTACTAGCGCTCTTGGACAAAGAAGCAGAGTTTGTAGCATACTAGAAATTTTGCATTAGTAGATGAACCTATGAGATCTTGGTGGAAACTCCCCTTCTCCTTCACCGCACAATATTTTCAAGTAGGGGTGAATATGTATAAAGAGGCCAAGAGACTAAGGTTCCACCTTAGTGAAGTAGATCAAGACCACAGAGAGCTATGCAGATAGCTCGTCTACCCCAAGAAGCATGCATATGTGGAGAAGTATGTATCCCATTAAGTTCAAATGACAAATTCCCTGACTTTACCAATTACAGGAAAGACTGCGACAAGTGTGTATCTGTGCATAAGGCTAAAGTTTGAAAAGGGCACATACCTAGAATGTGATGTCTCCATTCCTGAAGAGCCTATGGGAAGAATGAATCCCT
The DNA here is from genome assembly GCA_019776745.2 of Taxus chinensis. Taxonomy (NCBI): domain Eukaryota; kingdom Viridiplantae; phylum Streptophyta; class Pinopsida; order Cupressales; family Taxaceae; genus Taxus; species Taxus chinensis. Next base: position 438,422,238 of record CM034156.1, on the reverse strand, counting down.
CATTGATAAAGAGAGAAAGAGAAGAGGCGCAAGGGAAAAAATCACCAAGTGTCCAAAATGTACCAATAGTGGGTGCTCTAGAGACAAGTGGTAAGCATAACACTTATCCATGTAGGAAGAATTCCCAGGTTAGAGAAAAGATGCCAAAACAAGAAAAACCTATCGTAAAGGAGAAGTCACTAGATAAGGAATAAGAGAGAACAATATCTCCCATATTGGAGTCCTCAGTTAGGAAGAAAGAAAAGGTGATGGAGAAAGTTGATTCAGATGATTCAGAGAGTTTGGAGCCCTACAGAGGTGAAAGGGATGATGATGAACATGATAAAAATGAGGGAGCTCAAGGCACAACATTTTTCAAGGTGCATGATTCAGAGGAAGAGGGAGAGGAAGATAAGAATGACTACCTCTTTGTTCAGAGGAAGGGTAGCCAGGAGGAGGAAGGCACTCAAGGAAATGGAGGGAGCAAGGAAGTAAGTACAAGGAATCAGAGGACCCCAAGTCTCACAAAGGAATAAATAAATGAGGCCACATAAAAGGAAGCATAAAAGATAATTGAAACCTTTGTAGAACAAGAGTTGGAGTGAAGCATGGAGATAGTGCTGAAGGGGGATGAAGAATAAAGTGTCATAAAATATCAAGACAATGCATAAGGAGGCCCCAGTTTGATGATGAGCTTCCCAAAGGGCACATGGATAAGAGGAAGGAACACAGAGATCCAAAGGTAGAAGATGGAATATGTTAATGATCCAAAAAATTTGTTACGCGTGTGCTTCCAGAGAACTATTCTGACGGATAAACTCATAGCTATGGCAACATGTGATATGGAAGGTGCATACCCTCAGATGAGGAAAATGATTTTGTGAGCATTTGAGTCCCACCTCGATGATCCTGAGTTTGAAGTGAGCCAAGGATCATTGATGAAAGTTCTAACCCTTTGGTGAATTCCCAATAGCTATCTGAAAAACAAATTTGTAACATGCTAAAAAAAGTCTCAGTCAAGGTTGAAGCCACACTCTTTGGGAGGAATGACAGAGTGATTTTTCTAGAGGTGGGGCTGATGAAGAAGGAAGAAGAGCTCCTGGAAAGGACTAAGGATTTAAAACATAAGGAACTAGTCAGCGCTCAGCTAAGGCATGAATTAAAGGAATAAAAGGCAAAGGTACATGAAGTCTCCAAGAAGGTGGAGATGATCACAAGCGTCATTGTCTTGAAGAATCTAGACTTGACACCATCCATGCAAAAATAAGAATCAAGCCTACAATGCCTTGAAGACTTAACTCTCATTCTCACCATAGAGAGGAAACCACTGGCATTAGAGTCTGTGGATAAAGTCTTGGCACACCAGGAAAAGGAGGATAAGATGTAGGTTGTGAAATTCCTTATGTATGTGAAAGCCTTCACCCAAGTTGTTGAGGCCACTTATGGCAACTACACCGACAAAGATAGAGTGGTGAGAATTTTGGTCACCACCCGTGAAGTAGAGCTCAATGAGTTCCAGGAGAAGAAAAAGGGGAATAGGGCATAACATGACAAAATTGTAGCCAAGGTTGAGAAGAAATTAGAGGCTATTGAGACCTTGTGGGGCTCAATTAAAAACTAGTTGAAAGAGTTGTATCCCCAAATCACTTGAAGGATGGACACTCTTGAGGATTTGGGAAAATAGTTAGAGGGGATCGTGTAAATGATGAATACCCAAGGAGAAGGGCTAAGCTTTGAAGAGGTGAGCACCTTAGTAAACGACTTGTGTCATTCCTTTCATCTTTAGGTGAGCGAGGTCAATACCTAGAATAAGTTGGAGGAAGAATTGATGAAAGATTTCCCTCTCATCTTGCAAAAATAGTCATTCTCTCCCATTCTTTCATTCTTCCCTAAAATTCTTCATTCCTTTATTCTTTATCCAAACTATTCAAGTAAAGTAATTATTTATTCTTTGAGAAGGTGTTCCCAAGGGTGGAGAAAAAGCATAGTGTGGGGTGATGTTGGGCCCCTATTTTATTGGCTATGTGAAGAGAAGCGCATGGGCGTGCAAGACCTACTTAAAGAAGGGCACACAATGAGAAAGCACGTAGAAAAGGGTTTTAGGAGGGTTTAATAGAACAAGTGGCATGCGCACAAGGAAGAGAAAAGGTTTTGGGAATTAGCCATATTTGGCGTATCAGAAAGAATATAAGAAAATCATGACCCGACTACGCTTGCAAAGTGGATAAGATGCCAGCCTAATAACATGGTGTCCTAGGAAGGAATATACCTTGTGATGGAATAATCTGGAAGGCCACCATTGCAAAGAGTGGAGATCTCAAGCCTGAAGAAGCATGCTCCCATAGAGAATCACTTAGACACTTGGCAATGGATCTGTAACTCCCGCAAAGGCTTGAAGGTGTTGAGAAAGGCTATAAATACAAGCTCCCAGTAGAGGAAATGGGAGAGATTAGATAGAGTAGATGAGAGGCAAAGGTCTATAGAAATACATGGAGAGATTTATGGGTTGGGCTAGGAGATTTGTAGGAATACTGATGTATCAAGGGATTGGTACATGTTTTTCTTTTACATTATAAGGGACGCAAGTCCAGTCTTACTGCAAGGTTCTAATCTGCACCATTTTTTTAGTCTATAATGACCCTCATATATGTAATTTGATTACTGGACATGTTCAAATATGAATATATGTGGTTTACAAATCATACATATCTCTTTTTGTTATGTTTAGTGTGTTTCATATGAATGAGTATAATCATTATGCATCCTCTTTCCCTCATGGCTCAAATCTATCTTTTGTCAATGTGCTTCTTGTTTTAATGAATACATTAGTGTAGCATTTACTCAAAGTTCTCAGTTGAATAAGCATTTTATTCTATCTTTATATTACACATCTATGATAAACTCTTGCACAACTCACATAAAAGAGGGGCTTGCCACCTGTGCGTGCCTCAGGTGAGCACCCAGCACCCATTGGGTGATAGGCCGGTGTGCATGGGGTTGTCCTTATTTGTTAAGGGGTATAAAAATTGACTACACATGGTAAATAATGACCACAAACAAAACATCATATATATATATATATATATATATATATATATATATATTCATAATACCCCAAGCATACCTAATCTATAGATCAAATCTATTCGAATACACAATCAAAAAATCATGACAATATATGATATGCACATGTCATACATCCCTTTCTCTAAATGGAAGCTAATGATAATGTATCTTTATAACAGTTCAAGGAATATAATATTTTCGTAATTGATATTAAAACTAACAACATCATTCTCCCATAATTAAAATAAGATACTCTGAAATAAAGTTGAGTTAATCATTTACACTAAGGAATTGCACATTCACAAAGCATACATGGATCAACCATTAACAAAATGAAATAGGTATTTCATGGAAAAATATTGTTCTAAATATATTTAAAAGGTTCCAAAGCATTAAAAAGTAATCTTACAATCTTAAAGAGTAACTTCTCGAATGATCTTTATCTATCTTAAAATCGTCATGCACTTAACTATTTATAAGTTCTTTAGGTTGAGACATTGCAGCTAGACCTTAACTAGAAAATTACTAAAAATATAATGTAATTAAGTTCTAGGGAACAAGCTCCCATAAAAATAGAAAAGTAGTTTCAAAATTTTGACCCAGTCAACCCTGCAACTAGAACTAATCCAGATATTAGAACAACCCTTTCATGGCCTCCTAGCTTAGCTTGGTCCTGTAATATCTTTTTCTACTTTAGTTTTCTCGTACTCTTTCTCCCACACAGTCATCTGATGCTTGTAATCGTGAAATGTTTGATAATTCCTTTTACTTCCTATTCATCTAGTCCACATGCATAATGACTCACCACATCCATTGTTTCAATATCTCTTGCCACTTTAGCCAAAATTCTTTTGAGTTAACTCACCACCTTCTTCACTCGACTTATGAAATTATGACACGAGATCAACCTGTCAATTGAATCACTACTGAAATTATTAGTAACCTCATCGTCTTTCTTCACCAAATCCTTGAAATTTGACTTAATTTAATCTACTGGAAGAGCATCAATATTCTCATTGAAGAATTTGCAGTTGATATTATCAAACTCTTATGAGATATCATTTAGAGCATCCATTATTTCCACATGTTGTTCGTCCAATTTCTTGATCAAATCTTGTAGTACTTGGGATCTAAATTCGATATCCTTCTAAATTTCATAAAACTTGGAAACAAGATAAATTAATTCTTCTTGAAGAAGTAGATCTTGATATTGCTCCATAATCTGACCCCATGTGGTCAAATTCATATTCAAATTATTATTATCTTCAAAGAAAATCTCGTCCATCCTATGAATAGAGGATCTTTTGTCGTACAAATCATTATATATTTTAACTTCTGTGATCAAAGGATTAGCTTCTTGAATCATGTATTCCATCCATCCATTCACTGATCTTCCCTTCTAACCTATACTCTTGATCTCATGATATGAAATATAGTCCAGAATGGAAGACATTATCAGAGTAGTTGTAGTAGAAGGATCAGTGGTTGGAGTGTGTTGTGTTACTTTCCTCAACAAAGCAATGAGTTGTTCAACATTTTCTTTCAATTCATCCTTACAAGCTTTATCCTTATCTTATTCCTCTAAAAACATTCGTGAGAGTTGTTTACAAATCTTATTTGGCACCTTCATGTGTTTCCTTACCTAGTGAAAATCTAGAAATTTGATAGTTCACTGCTATGATAGTGTCTTTAGTCTTTCCCTCTACGGGAGTAATCATTTCCATGAATCTATCTCCAAATTGGTTCATAGATAGGCTAGAGATGATCTTTGGCCATTTTTCCTATCTCCTCGGAGTAGGTTCAAACACACAAAAATCTATTACATCTACGAGAGGCACCTTATTATTTTGTTTTTTATTTTGGCGATACAACCATTCTGGTATAGAAGATGTCGATGGAGAGGAAATGACTAATTTAACACCTGGAGCACTAGACAATACAATAACACTACTAACATTAGTTGGAACTGAAGTAGAGGTGGTAATGATAGATGTAGTGGATGTGATAACAACCATAAGAGTGGATAAAATGATGCTAGAAGTTGAGATGGAAGGAAATGATAGCTATAGAGGGAGTGAAGTGGAAATTGGGGACATGATCATTTAACCTACTAAGAGAATAGAAAGGGATGAAAACACTTGGGACATGGATGGGGATGGAAAAGAAGAAATGAGTGTAGAAGTAAAAGGTATTAATGAAGTAAGTGATAATGATAGAGAAGGAGGGGATGACAGTTTTTGTGATACAACTGGAGAGTCAATAACCTTGATAAATTCTAATACTGATATTATAGGGGAAACAAATTTAGAAGCAGGATCCTTGGAAGGAGAGGAACTTCAAACAAAAATTAAAATCTTCTAAGGAATTATACTGACCCTTTGGGTAGGATTTTTTCATTTTATGGGTGTAGGAAGACTCATTGTTGGTTGGGATTTTGTTCTTATAGATTAATCCAACCCTTTGGGTGAAATTCCCAAGGTATCCAACCAATTATATGTTCTTTGAAAAATGGGCACCGCCCTTTCCTTAGTATTGTAACTTTCCTCTACATACCAATCAATCCATGAAAATAGTTTTTTGGTGATATTGTTATCCTTATATAGCAAATCCAATACTTCTTCCCCATCTTCCATCTCCTTTGGAACCTCTGTAATACCAAACTTTCTAAAATCATTTAAATTCAATATTTCATAATCTCATTACCGGATAATGAAATCATCCTGATAGTGAATCTCAATATCCTCCAGCTGAGGCACATGAGAACTAGATAAAACCATTTCATTGAATTTACCCCAGTAATAAAAAATAGTTTGGTGGTGAAAGGTTCACAAATTCACTTCTGAAATTTTTACATCGACATTCTTCACTTTATAAATGCTGGCACAAGTATATTGGCCAATTGAAATGGGAAATTGAACTCCCACCTTATGTCATTTGTTTAGGATTTTTTGATACTATAACAATTTCTAGACCAACTCTATCAACACCCATTTGTTAGTAGGGCATCTTGGCAATTTTCTTAGAGCACACATAAAATAAGGAATTTTGATGTATGTAAATGTAGGAAAATGGAGATAAATGGATCACCCACTCTCATACTTCCTTGAAATCCTCATCTGAAATACTTCAATTATAAAAATCTTTTTCAAAATTTTAAGGAAGGAAAATGAAGAAGGCATCATTGACTCTGTGAAAATGTTTTCTTCCCTCATCCATCATGATTTGAGGATAAAAATAAAAAATTTGAGATGCACTTCTAACACCTTTGGTATTTAAACCATTAAATTATCCCATGGCAACTATAGCATAGACCAAGAAAGAGGTCATGTAAAATTTATTGGAAGAAAAAACCTTACTTAATTTAAAACAAATAGAGCTACTGATATGCTTCTTAATAGTGGCAATGTACATGAATATCCATTCTTGAAACTCTTTTATAGAAGCAAGACCTGAAACTCTACTTAAAAAAATGATGAGATCATTCACTTCCTGGATAAAATCTAATAGAAACATTGTTTTAGGAAACTTGGTGACACTCTTCACCAAATATCTCTTCATAATGACCCTTGCATACAATTTGGTTTCCTTGTCCCAATGTTTGATTGCAGCTTTAGGTGAAATTTTCGCTTAATCCTCAACGTCTGAGATTTTGACCAAATATTTGAAGAAATCATAGTCCAATCGAATTATGACCTTTCCATCATCATTCCTCACCATTGTGGAATCTTCATCAAAATGGATTGCTGCGGCGAAGACAAATTTGAGGTAATGCATGGACGTAGGAAAACTAGAAGCAAGAGCAAGTCCACTATAATATATAGCATGCATCCAATACTTCTTGTTACGAGCTCTCAACCTTGCCTATAAGTCTAGAAAATCTATCTACCCAAGATCGGTATCTCCAATATTTCCCTAGTCCAAAGAAAGAGACGAATGAGAAGAAACTCCTAAAAATGTATATTTCATCTTTTCTTTTCCTTTTGAGGAATAGGTTGACATTAAGTTTGGATTTCAGAATCCGAAGAAAGATTTTAGAAATTTGTAACAAATCCTATAAAGACCTAAAAATGACGAAGTCTGAAAGGATTTAAACTCCAAAGAAAAAAACTCTAAAAACCCGAAAAGAAAGACCTCCAAAACTCCAAAAATCTAAGTTCCAAAATCTTGAAAGTAAAAGTTCTAAAAAAGAAACTGTTGAAAGTCCAAAAAAGGAATCTTTGAAAAGGCAGACCTCTGAAACTCCAAAACAAAAAACCTCTAAAAGAATAATATGTGAACTATGAATTCGCCAATGACCAAGGAATGAGAGTCAAACCCTTGTAGAGATCTAGAATAATTTAACATGCAATTTGGATTAAATGCCTGTACATATTGAATGTTGTGATTGTGAAGATCAAGAAACATTTTTAAGGAAAACATAGTGGATGATGAGGGTTTCAGTTCAATAGTATGGAAAAGGAAGAACTAAATAAAATAAACAAGGAAGAAAAACCCAAAACAATCATAAACCAAGAAGAAATAACCAAAAAATAATTACCTTGAAAATGAAGCCTCGAAAGTACAAAGAGTCAGGTAAAAAAATCAGGATGTCAGAGAATTTTTTTGGGTGAAAATGATAGATTATAATATGAGTCTATATAGAAAAACATGAAGTTAATGCCCAAAAGCCAACACATGGGGAGGCTGGTGATAATTAAATGCCCATAGAACCCCAAATTTTGAAACCCTGAAAGTTGAAAGTTCTAAAATCATGAAAGTGGAATTTCGTACTTTGGGACTTGAGAGGAGAATTTTATGAAAAAACGTCAGAGGACTCCAAAACATGAAAGTTTGAAGTTCTGAAATTTCAGAACTTCAGAGTTTTAGACTTCAAAATTCGAGAGGATAAGTTTATGAAAAAAATTTGGAGGACTCTGAAACTTGAAATTCTAAAGTTTTGAAATGTCAGAACTTTAGAGTTTTGGACTTCGGAAGTCTGGAGGTGAAAATATTAAAACAAAGAAGGGAGTCTTTGAAACCTGAAAGTCCAAAGTTCTGAAATTTCAAAACTTTTGAGTTTCAGATTTCAAAACTTTGGAATGAGATTTTTCGAAAGGGCATCATAGACTTCCGAAACTGGAAAGAATGAAGTTCCAAAATTTCAAACTTCAGAACTCCAAGTCGAAAAAGTAAAAATTTTCAAAGGAGACTTCTGAATCCTAAAAGTCTAAAACCCAAAAATTTTAAAATTTTAGGCTTTCAGAATATACTCCTAAAAAAAGGAAATTCTTCATTTTGGATAACCTGTCATCTTGATCGTCACCATTATCAGTGTTTAAGAGTATAACATCTAAATCACCTTTTGATTCCATGTCTACAGTAAGCTACTAACACAAAACTTTACCTGTGACCAGTTTGGTAACTTTTATGTGTACGTTATACTCCATCACCTTTGTGATCCATCTACAAAATTTCTCATTGATCTCTTTTTTCAGTAAAATGTCTTTGATGCCTAGATGAGACACCGTCAGGTGAATTTTGTTGTTTGACAACATATGCATGAATTTCTTCAGAGATCGAATAACTGGAAAGACTTTTTTTTCAACAAATGAATATTTGAGCTCATAGTCCTTGAGGGATTGACTAAAAAATAAATTGGCTTCTCCATCAAATCGTCATTTTGTTGAGTAAGTATGCCTGAAATGCTCTCTTGACTTGAAAAATCATAGAGGATAAAATATTTACCAAATCTAGGGTTCAGTAGCATTGGATCATGAGAAATGGCCATTTTGATGACTCCAAAACTCTCCTTCCCCTCCGTTGTCCATGAGAAAGGCATTATTTTTTTAGCATAGTTGTCAGTGGTTTAGCCAATTATGTAAATTGAGGAATGAATCTCCACATGAAATTTATAGTCCCTAGAAAGCTTTGGAGTCCCTTTTTGTGACTTGGGAGGGAAAGAGTAAAAATTGACTGAATCCTAGTTAGATCAATGGATAGTCCTTTCATTGAAATAATAGCTTTCCCTCGTGCACAGTGAAAATACAATATTTAGGATTAAGGGAAACCCTGAATTCCCTTCACCTCCACAAAATTTTTCTCATATGTGTGATGTGATCACGTACATGTTTAGAGTACAAATTTATATCATCTAGGTAAACCAAAATCATATCATTGATTATTCCTTTAAATGCCATGTCCATGGATCTTTGAAAAGTATCCCCAAAATTAGACAAGATGAATGACATTTTGTTATAAGCATACGTGCCCCACTTGGTGGTGAAGGTAGTTTTAAATTGATCATATTCTTGAATGTGAATATGAATTTAACTTGAATCACCATCGAGAAAAGAAAACCTTCGAGCTCTTACTACTATTTGAATAATTTTCTCCATTGATAAAAGAGCATAATGATCTTTAATGAGGCACGGTTCAGATCCCTAAAATCCACGCACAGTTAAATTCCTTCATTTTTCTTCTGTATAGGAACCAGATTGGCCACCCAAGATGAATTCTTAATAGGAAAAAATATACATGCCTCTATGAGTTTGGTTAGCTCCTTTCTCATTAGTGGCTCGATTTGGGGATTAATCGGCCTCTGTTTCTATGAATTGGCTTAGCATGAGGGTCCAGTTTAATAGTATATTGTGTTAGCCCTAGATCAAAACCATGTAGGTCCTTACAGATCCATGTGAAAATGCCATGATGCTCTTGACATAGTTTGATAAAAGCTTCCTTTTCCTTAGAAGTACATACTTTACAAATATTTAGAAATTTCTCACTAGCCACTTCAACCTCCTAGAAATCATCTTCTCTGACCACCATGTTCGAGTTCAATTTTGTGGCTTGATCATCTGAATAGAAGATGGATTATAGAGTAACTAGGCCTTTTAGTATCTTGTTTCTTTTCAATTGAATGATTTGATCGTTGTATGATTCCTGCTACTTAGCTTGACCTATCAGAAAACTCCGTCTCTTCTTGTAGAAACAATACATTTTGTTGGTCACTATCAAACACTTTCTAACTACTTACATTATCAGGGATTGCGGGTCAAACCACTATTTTGACAAATTATCATCCTTCCTTTGTGATATCAACTAGTATGTTGTATTGTGAAATGCAAACCAATTATAGCAAGCCTATCAACATCTAGGTTTTATTTTCTAAGAACAACATAGATCCCAAAAGCTTTGAAATCTTCAATAAAATCCCATACTCAGTTTTTGTATGATCTTAAAAGATAATTTTTGGATGCACTATGTGCCATCACTTGATGAACTACTAACTCATTATCTCCAAACAAATCTAGAGCTTTAATACCCCTCTTTTGAGAAAGATGAATTCCTTGCACCAGGGCCTCGTATTATGTAACATTGTTAGTGCAACTAAACTATAATAGGAAAGATGATACGTGTTTATTTACTTCTAAAGAAATTAGCATAACATCTACACCAGATCCATTCCTACTCTTTGATCCATCGAAGAATAATTTCCATAATCCTTCAATATTTCTTTGTGTTCTTATAAGTTGTGGTATGATTGTTCCTTCTTCGTGAATGCAATGTGTGCCCAATACCATCTCTTCCAATAGTAGAAAACTAAATTATTCCTTTGCTAATAAATCAGCGTAGGGATCGTATTAATGATCTACACTTAACTCATCTAACACCATATCAGGAAATTCCTCTACAAGAGTAGTTGGTTCATGATTGACATCTTCTTCTTTAGGGTCACCAATGACATAATTCCCATTAATGGGAATAGAAGTGTAGGGCTTCACATGGTTATGGAAATTGGTTTTTCCCTTATAGTCATGTTTGTCCCATACCAAGTTATGAGGATCATCTATGACTAATCTGATGATAGATAACCACCCATCTTGGAAGTGAAATCTCATGATAGGTAGATGACAAAGAGATGAGGAAGATCAATAACCGATATGTTAGAGTATTCTTTTGGAAAATTATTATTAGGTTTTGTGATTCCTGAAGAACCTTCCTTCCTTGTGGATTGATTAGAAGTTATTTCTAGTTATCTCTTTCCCACATCCTTATCAACTACTATTTGTAACCAAGGTTGTGAAGTAGAATGCTAGTCAGCTTTGGAATACTGAATTTCCATCACCCTCTTCTTAGAAAGAGTATTCTTTTCTATGGAAAAAACATCTATATTCACCCCACAAATATATTCTACCTACCAATTCAGCAAAGTGGTTTCTTCAGGAACCTGTGGCTGATCTTCTATTACCTGTGCAAGTGATTTCTCTATTGGTTCTAAAGGGGTGGATATGCTTTGAACCATAAAGGATTTGATAAGAACTCCATTAGGACACATGTTTTGATTTTAAGGCTGAGAACAAGGATAACACCATTCATAATCTTGAACTAGATTATTTTGGATAGGTATAATAAGTTAGAAGAACTAACAGTGAGGGGATTCCTCAAATTTAGAGGCCTGACATTCACAGCTTGACCTGTAACTTGGTTTTGAGGTTGGTTATTTCCTTGAAAAGGGGTATGGTTAGCTTGGTACTGCTGATTTTGTGGCTGATATGGGCAATTGTATTGAATTTTTTTTCCTTTTGAGTGAAACAAGCTCATTTCCAAAGGTTAACAGCATTGACTTGACTTCAAAAAGGTAATTTGAGGAGGTGGGGATAGACTGAGTTAGCTGTTTGGAAGCTTTCGGAATGGGAGCAATAGTGGTATGAGTATTTGTAAGATCAGAGGATAACAAAATTGGTGGTTGTGGGGCTATCTTCCAATCCTAGATCAAGGAATTATCAGTTCTTATGAAAACCTTGTAAGCATCTGGTAATATAGTCCCTCCCATAGACTAAATCATTATGGCTATATCATTGCTCAAAGCCTACAAATAGTACATGAATGCATTTTTTGGAGAAGGTTTTATGAGTGCCAAAATATTATTCCACATCTTTTGGAACCAAAAATTGAAATTTCTCATGTATTCTTGAGGAGCTCGCTTTATAGTAGTTAGATGTTCCAATAATGACAAGTGATCACTCTTGTCTTCAAACTGCTTACAAATATTTTCCCCTAATTCAACCCAAGTGGTAATAGTTTCGACCCTCAAGCCTTAAAACTACTAAATCAATTTTCCCTTGAAATAAGCAGTAAGAATTCTAACCGCAATGTTGTCCTCCGTGATATTTTGTACTACAAAAATGTTGGCTAAATCAACAATATGTTCCACTAGAGTAATGTGAGTTTCCCCTATATAGAAGGGAAACCTTTTGAGTGTTGCAACAAGTATAGGATCATGTTGAGATAAAAGAAGAGGACTGTTTACATTGAAAGGGGGGAAAACATGGTTCCTTTCCATTCTTCTAATAGTCTGATTATTCCTAAGTTGAGGGAATCTTTCATTAGGGGGAGTAGAATGATGTTTGTAGGGAGACAGTGTGATTGGTAAGTCTGTAACACCTCTTCTTCTTAGAGGAGGAGATAAAGATAATTCAATATGCTGATAATTCCCCTCTTATATCACTAAATATCTTATTGAAATTATTTTCATATATTAACACTCTGAGATACAAAATCCAGAGATATGGAGTCATCAAGTAATTTGAGTTATGTAAATATGAAGAGAAGTACCAACTCTCTTTTTCCCACCGGGTGTGTAGAAAACTATTGTCATGTGGATTGTGCACCCTCTAAATTGTTGAAGGATCTTGTGCAATGTTGGAATATCCCCAAGGTGTGGGACCTTTATTTCCTTGGGATGAACCTCTAGAGAAGTTTGACTTACTTTGCAACTTGGGGAACCCGATTTAATATTGAATTCCAAGGCTAAAAATACTTTAAAATGACTTGAATATACGCAATTCACAAGGTCCATGGTTAGAAATAACAAAATAAGGAAAAATACACCAAGAGAGTAGAACTAGATAATGTTTTGATCTTTACACTGGAAAGGGTTAACTTAGAAAGGATAAAGAAATCATCACAATCTAATTTAACTTATGCTATTTATATAGGGAAAATAATGACCACATACAAAATATCATATATTTCTTTGTAAGACCCCAAGTATACCTAATAGATAGATCAAATTTTTTCAAATACACAATCAAAAAATCATGACAATCTATGATATGTACATGTCATACATCCCTTTCTCTTAATGGAAGTTAATGATAATGTATCTTTATAACATAAGGAATATAAGATTTTCACAACTAATATTCAAACTAACCACATCATTCTCCCATAATTAAAACAACATACTCTAAAATAAATTTGAGTTAATCACTTACACTAAGGAATTGCACATTCACAAAGCATACATGGATCAACCATTAACAAAATGAATCAGGTATTTCACAGAAAAATATTGTTTTGAATATAGTTGAAAGGTTCCAAATCATTCAAATTACTCTTCCAAGATTGAAGAGTAACGTCTTTAATGATCTCTATCTATCTCAAAAACCACATGCACTTAACTACTTATAAGTTATTTAGGTTGGGCCATTATAGCTGGACCTTAACTAAAAAAATACTAAAAATAGAATGTGATTAAGTTCCAGGGAATAGGCTTCCATAAAAATAACAAAGTAGTTACAAAATTTTGACCTAGTCAACCCTACAACTAGAATTAATCCAAAGATTTGATAAACCCTTTCATGGCTACCTATTTTAGCTCGGTCCTACAATATATTTTTCTTCTTCAATTTTCTTCCGCTCTTTCTCCCACACAATCATCTCATGCTTGTAATTGATGAAACATTCGATGATTCCTTGTACTTCCTCTTCCTTTAGTCCACATGTGCAATGAATCATCGCGTTCACTATTTAAATTTGTCTTGCCACTTTATCTGGAATCCTTTTGAGTTAACTCACAACTTTCTTCAGTCTACTTATGAAATTTTGACACAAGATCAACCTATCAATTGAATCACTACTAAAATTCTTAGTTTCCTCATCATCTTTCTTCACAAAATCCTTGAAATTTGACTTAATTTGATCTACTGGAAGAGCATCGATATTCTCATTGAATAATTTACAATTTATATTATCAAATTCTTATGAGATATCATTTAGAGAATCCATTATTTCCACATGCTTTTCGTCCAATTTCTTGATCAAATCTTGTAGCACTTGGGATCTAAATTCGATAGCCTTCTAAAATTAAAACAACTTGGGAACATCATCAATTACTTCTTCTTGAAGAATTAGATCTTGATCTTCCTCCCTAATCTCACCCCATGTGGTCAAATTCAGATTCAAATTATTATTATCTTCATAGAAACCCTCATCCATCCTACCAATAGAGGATTTTTCATATTAAAAATCATTATATATGTAAATTCCTTTTTTGATCAAATTATTATCTTCTTGAAGAATTTTTTACACCCATCCATTCAATGATATTCCATTTTGACCTATCTTCTCGATATCATGATATGAAATATCATCCAAAGTGGAAGAAATTGTCAGAGCAGTTATAGTTGAAGGATCAGTGGTTAAAGTGGGTTGTGTTACTTTCCTCAACAAAGCAGTGAGCTATTTAACCCTTTCTTTCAATTCATCCTTAGAATATTTATCCTTACCATATTTTTCCAATAAATTCCTGAGAGTTTTCTTCACATGTTGTTTGGCACCTTCGTGTGTTGCCTTACCTAGTGAAAATATGGAAATTTGATAGTCAATTGTTGTGATAGTGTGTTTAGTCTTTCCTTCTATGAGAGTAGCAATTTCCATGACTCTCTCTCCATATTAGTTCAAAGATAGGATGGAGACAATCTTTGTCCATTTGGTATGTCTCCTCAAAGTAGGCTATCTATTACATATACTAGGGGCACCTTATTCTGTTTTGGAGTTTGGTGATACAACCATTATGGTATAGAAAATTCTAATTGAGATGACATGACTGATTCAACACCTAGAGCACTAGACAATACAATAGAACTAGCAACATTAGTTGGTAATGAAGTAGTGGTGGTAATGATATATGGAGTGGATTTGAAAACAACCATAAGATTAGATACAACAAGGCTATAAGTTGATATGGAAGGAAATGAAAACTGTACAGGGAGTGAAGTGGAAATTGGGGACTCAATCATTTCACCTACTGAGAGAACAAGAAGGGATGAAAACACTTGTGCCATGGATGAGGATGGAAAAGAAGAAATGAGTGTAGAAGGAGAAGGTAGTGATGAAGGAAGTGATAATGGTAGAGAAGGATGGGGCACCATATTTTGTGATATAACTAGAGAGTCAATAAAATTGATAACTTCTAATATTGGTATTATAGGGGAAATAACTTTTGAAACATGAGCCTTGGAAAGAGAGGAACTTCCAAAAACAAATGAAATCTTCTTAGGAATTATACTGGCCCTTTGAGTAGGCCTTTTTCCTTTTGTGGGTGTAGGAAGATTTATTGTTGGTTGGGATTTTTTTCTTATATATTGATCCAACCCTTTGGGTGTAATTCCCAAGGTATCCAACCAATTATATGTTCTTCACAAAATGGGCCCCGCCCTTTCCTTAGTATTACAACTTTATTCTACATACCTGTCAATCCATGGCAATGGCCGATTGGTGATATTTTTATTCTTATATATTGAATCCATTACTTCTTCCCCATCTTCCATCTCCTTTAGAACCTCTACAATACCAAAATGTCTAACCTCATCTAAATTCAACCTTTCATAATCTCGTTGCTAGATAATGAACTCATCCCGAAAGTGAATCCAAATATCCTCCAGCTGAGCCACATGAGAACTAGATAAACTAGTTTTTGTATCCACATTATTCACTTTATAAATGTTGGAAAATATATATCGGCCGATTGAAATGGGAAACTGAACTCCTGCCTTATTTCGTTTGTTCTAGATTTTTTGATAATCCAACAATTACCAAACCAACTCTAGCAAAACCCATTTTTTAGTAGGGAATCTTAGCAATTTTTTGGGAGCACCCAAGAAACAAGGAATTCTGATGTATGTAAATGTAGGAAACCTGAGATAAATGGCTCTCCACTCTTGTACTTCCTTGAAATCCTCATCTGAAATCATTCAATTATACAAATCCTTGTAAAATTGATAAAGGGCAGCGAAGAAGGCATCATTGACTCTGCAAAAATGTTTTCTTCTCTTATCCATCGTGATTTGAGGATAAAAATAAAAAAATCTAAGATGTACTTCTAACACCTTTGGTATTTAAACCATTGAATTCTCACATGGTAGCTACAATATAAACCGAGAAAGAGGTCATGTAAAATTTCTTGGAAGACAAAACCTTACTTAATTGAAAACAGATAGATCTACTAATATGATCTCCCCATTGTATGAATTCTTTGTTCTTCTTGATAGTGGAAATGTACTAGAACATCCATTCTTGAAACTCTTTTACAGAAGCATGACCTGAAACTCTATTCAACAACATGATGAGATCGTTCACTTCTTGGATAAAATATGACTGAAACATTATTTTAGGCAACTTGGTGACACTCTTGGCCAAGTAGCTCTTCATCATGACCCTCGCACAGAGTTCAGTTTCTTTGTCCCACTGTTCGATTGCAACTTTGAGAGAAATTTTGGTATAATTCTCAACGTCTGGGAGTTGTTATCCAAATTCACCCCCAGGGTTAATTTGATAACACGCATCAAAATTCTCAAGTCTCAGGCAAATGGATTGATTCAGGGTAAAAATCATGTTTCTAGGGTCCCCTCAGATTTTTTCTAACTCCCCTGGCCGAAGAAGGAAAGAGAAAGCTTTGAGAAAATGTGAAAAAGTTGCAGAAAACAAGCTTGGGCCAGAAAAAATCATGAAAATTGGCTAAGTCCTCATCCTCGCAATGGTCAGGACATGAGGGACATCGGGGCGCGAATCAACCGAAAGGCCGCCAGGCAGTTTGTAGGGCAAAGGAACATCCGGGCCGTCGGGACGCATGGGACACAGAAAGCCGGTTCGACCGAAGGAGAAGAAAATCGACTAACTACTCTGGGACAAGTGGGACAAGAAGACGCGAAGGATGCAAACCACCCAGATCAGCCAAAAAGGATAACTTTTGCACTAAACATTCGGGACATTTGGGCCGTGAGGACGCGAACCGGCCGAATCGGGTGAATCGGAAGAATTTGTCCCAGATAGTCCGGGACAGTTCAAACAAATGTACGATAAGGACGTGAACCAACTGGTTCAGCTGAAATGGGGAACTTCAACACTGGGACAGTTGGGACAAAGGGACGCGTGGGACACGGATAGCCGAAGGAGCCGAAAGCCAATCAAGCAACACCACGTGTCATCGGCTGAATGAGGAGCAAGGAAGCCCATTTTGGAGGGATCGGAAGTTTTTGTCCCAGACAGCACTGGGACATCTGGGACAAATGGGCGCGGTGGACATGAAAGAGTTGGTAGACCCACGAACCAATCAAATCATGACATGTGTCACAAGGGAAAAGGTCGAAAAGTCAAAGGGTGAGTTTTGAAGGGTCAGCCCGAGCCAATCAGAAGAGGACACATGTCCTATGGAGTAAGGAACGTAGAGTAGGGAAGGAGAGCGAATTACGCATCAAATTAAAACTTGACACGTGTCATCCAAGTGGCAGATTGTGGGAAAGATTTTCAAAAACACGTTTTTGCCTATTTTGTGCCCTAAATCTTCAGATCGACATATCTTTCGATCCAGTGCTCGGATTTGCACGTTGTTTATATTAACGGAAATCCTATGAAATTATCTACATGATTCTGGGATCAATCTTAAATTTTGGTGTAGTTTGGAGAGAGAAAATTGAGAAACACCTCTGACACGTAATAATAGACTGAAGTAACGCTTCAACAAACAGCTTTAATGCAGCAGACAGTTCACCGTTTCTGTTAGACAGCCTGCTGTTTTTCCTAGATCCGCCACTTCTGCCATAATGAGATGATTTTAAATGTGACCTAGAAGTGGTTGGGGTAGATTCTGGATTTCCTCTCTCTTCCCTCTCTCATTCTTTCTATATATTGTAAAGAGGGGCTTCTTAAAAAAGGTCGAACATTTTCTATTTTTCTCCTCCCTTTTTCTCCTATCAGGTGAATTTGTGGAGTTTGAACCTCTCATTTGAACTGTAATACGACTCTACCTCTTGGAATTTTGTAGTATATTGTATCAATCTTTGGAGCAAGTAATACATGTCTGTGGATGATTCTCACCCCTCTCTGTGTTCATTTTTACATCCTCCTGGTCTTTCACTGCAAGTTATGTTATCTGTGCATGATCTTATATCACATTTGAATGGTCTGTGTTTACTGGCAAGATAGGTGTTCTTCATTCCTTGGTGCATCACCATTTTCAGTTAGTTTCAATTTTTGCATTTCTATCCCTACCCCCTGGCAATTTAGAGTAGGATTAGGATCTGAACATCTGTAGTTTTACAAAATATAGATCTAAATCAGAGGAGTTTGAGGAACCAGCCTCTAATTTGAAGATTCCTCTCTCATTTTCACAAGTCCCCCACACTTGGAGAGAGGTTTCCATGTTGTGTAATCACACTGGATGCTAGAGTGATCAACCTAGAAGCCTGATCTGCATCCAGGGGTGCTGTGAGCCTACAACAACAGTTTTGGCATGCCCGGTGGGACTAGAGGTCTCATTTTTATTATAGCAGGGTTGATGTGCATCTGCTGCAATTTTCTTGCTTAAAGGAGCTATTATTTGCATATTTGGTGACTCCCAGGGGAAGAATCGATTGGTTCCAAGCACAGGCCTGAAAACTCATGAGAAGAATCACCACAAGGTCGAGAGTTGGAGAAGAAGGCAAAGAGGAAGAAGGATTCAAAGGTCTCCATCTCCACCAAACAGAACTTTCTCAACTCCTCCACCTGGTAGACCTTTCATTCAGTCAACAAGGGTTTTAAGACCAATCAGAATGGCTCAGAACAACCCCTACGTCAACTTCACAGGTAGCAGCCCACTTTCTCTCAATGCACAATATCCAGTTCCTATTGCAGCCTTGAAGAACATTCCCTATTTCATTGGAGAAAATCAGACTACTCCAGGTGATCATGTTAAGGATATTGGTAACCTTTGTGCAATCCATGAAATCAATGAAATGCAAGTGGCTGTCAAGTTACTGGCATCTTCATTCAAGGGTAAAGCATTGCAATGGTTTAGGAGCCTTAGAGCTGGTTCTATCAAAAACTGGAATCAGATGTGTATTGAACTTCATGAGCAATTTGGAGAAAAGGGAGACAACTTGTCTCTTTTGGAGTAGTTGACAACTATCAAGAGAGCTCCCAATGAGCAACTGACCGATTTCAACTTCAGATTTCAAAAGACTTGGGAGAGGATTCCTATGGCAGTCAGGCCAACAGCAGAAGGTGCTTTTCTCTACTATCTCAAAGCTTTAAATTCTGATATTTCTATGTTAATTCAGTCTATGGGAGGCACAACTATCCCTATGGCATATAGCATTGCCATTAGGGCTGAAATTGATTGATCCAAGCTGGCAAAATTGTCCCTAGGCCTCCCATGCCATTGTTTCCAAGTTTAGAGAGCCCAAACACTAGTCAAGCACCTAATTTGACTCCTTCTCACACTCCTAGAAATCAAAGTTCGAATGAAGCTTCCACTTCATATCCAAGTGCCCCAAATGAGTTTCAAGAGGTCATGAAGCAATTGCAGAACCTAGGCAATGAGCTAGTTACTCTCAAGAGGCAACAAGCCCAAGGTTTCAGACCTTCTTATCAACCCCAAGCTCAACTGAATAGGCAGCCATACCAACCACAAAGACAACCTAATCCAGCTACAAATATGAATCAAACAAGGCCTCCTGCCAATAGACCATTCCAGCCCTATATTCCAAATGTCATATCCGCTTCTAAAGCATTAGTGCCAACACAGAACAACATTGCTTAGGAATATGATTGGCGCTTTCCATGCAACGAGCCTCATAACCAATCCATGTGTTTCAATGGTGCCCTCAATCAAGCATTGATGGTGACAACTACCGGAGTGGAGGGCGAGGGCAGTCAAGGAAATAGTCAACAACAAGAAACATTCCAACAGCAATCAGCCCCAAATGACACCACATTGGTGAACTAGCAAGCAGAGGATTTCTGCGGCATGAATCATGTGGTTTCTCAAGGTGTTGTAGCCAACACAAGGTCAAAGAGGAGAAATTTGGGTGAATAACAGCCATTAGCCCTAGCCAATCCACAACCTCCCATGGTTCCACAAGTGATTGGCAAGCAAAGTCCCGTTTCAAATGCACAAGGGCAGCCAAGAACAGCCCCTAGGCCAACTCAAATGCCAACTGTTGTTGCCCACGTGCAAGGGGTGAATGTGTAAACCAAGGGACAAAAAAAGGATGCTTCATCACCATTCAGTATCATTGATCAGATGAAGAAGACAAACGTCAATATATCTATGTGGGAATCCCTATCCATCCTAGGCCAAAGAGATCTGCTGCAAGCTGCCATGAAGGACTGGCTAATTTCAAATCAGCGGGTTCAGATGCAAGACAAAGTGCTTACAAACGCTGCCCAGCGTGGGGGAAATCATGGAGGACAGCAAGGTAAGACGTTGAAGCCCCCTCCTTTCTATGTTTCGTTGATCATTGGAAATCAGCTAGTACACAATTGCATGATTGATTCCGAGGCAAGTAGTTCTGTCATGCCCAAACAAATAGTTGATCAGCTAGGGCTCCAGTATGAAATAACATCCAAAGGGGTAGTGCAACTAGATGGGACAGCAATAACAACAGTTGGAGTGATTAAAAATTTGAGTCTTACCTTGCATGCATGTCCAAATGTTGTTGTTTTACAAGATGTATCAGTCATAGACCTTCCACCACTCTTTTCATTGTGCTTGTCAAGAGACTTCACTGCTAAAATTGAAGGCTATCTTTTGGTGGATTGGTCTCACATGCTGTTTAGAACAAGGTATGGAACTAAGGCTACAATTAGGTCTGAACCTATTGCAAACTTCCATATTGAGCCTTACACTCCAAATCAGATTAATGCCAATTGCTCAGCATTTGATCAAGAAGATCACCCTAGCACTGACGAGGCTGACACCAAGGTTGGAAGTATCCTAGATTTGACTCTTGATGAATGGGCAAGCAAGGTGCATGCTTTTGATCCTTATCAAGAAGTAGAAGAATCTGAGCTAGGGGTTTATTATTTCCATGAAGAGGATCAACCTCTCCCCAGCGTCACCAAGCCAGATCACAAGGACAAGAATGAAGTATGGCAGCTGTTCTTTGATGGATCAAGGAGTAGATAAGGTGTAGGAGGAGGAGCTATGCTCATTTCACCACAAGGTATAAGGTATTACTCAGCCTTCTGTTTCCAGTTTTCCTGTTCTAATAACACTGCTGAATATGAAGCCTTGATGCAAGGGATACATTGGGTAATCAAGAAGAAAATAAAGAACTTGCAAGTATTTGGTGACAGTGAACTAATTGTCAATCAAGTCAGGGGACAACATGCTACAAAGAATGAACTACTAAAGAACTACAAGAACAGGGTATGGGACCTCGTTGAGGATTTCGAAGCTTTCAATATCACGTCCATACCTAGGAAGAAAAATGAAGCCGTGGATAGGCTTACAGCTGTTGGAGCAATGTTTGATGTGGTTGACAACATAAAAAGGGAAAAAACATAGCCACATGTCCATGTGATTATGAGGCCAGCAG
The DNA here is from genome assembly GCA_019776745.2 of Taxus chinensis. NCBI lineage: Eukaryota > Viridiplantae > Streptophyta > Pinopsida > Cupressales > Taxaceae > Taxus > Taxus chinensis. The sequence goes on along the minus strand of CM034156.1, from coordinate 438,400,570 downwards.
TTCCAGATAATAACACCAGCTGGCAAGTGTTTGAGAACGATCAACAGATCATGAATTTCTTACAAGAAGAGGCTGAATTCTCAGCTAGGAATCAAGACAAGCTGCATCAGCAGTATGGTGACCAAGTGGTGCAGTTGAGAACTAACAAATTACCAAAAGGCCTCATAACCTTATATTCAATCTTCAATCCGAATGATCAGTTCCGGAAGGAGAAAGCAAACATTCAAGTAAAGGGTGAAGATTCAGAGCCTATTTTAGTGGAAGAAGGCAAAACATTGCAGATTGGCAAAGTAAGTACCTCATAAGAGAAATCTGATTTTGTTCATCTTTGTCAAGAGTTCCCAGATGTCTTTGCTTGGACTTACAAAGATCTAAGAGGTTTCAACCCAAAGTTAGCTCAACATACTATTGAGTTGAATCCAGATGCTAAGCCCATCAGGTAAAAGCAGTGACCAGTCAATCCCCATATTGAACCTCTCATGAGAAAAGAGTTAAGCAAGCTTATTGAGGCCAGTATCATCTTCCCCATCAAACACTCAAGTTGGGTCACCAACTTAGTCCCAGTCAGAAAGAAGAATGGAGAGATCAGGTTGTGTGTTGACTTCAGAGACTTGAATAGAGCCTCTCTCAAGGATCATTATCCACTCCCTTCCATGGAGCAAATATTGCAGGTTGTAGCTGGTTTAGATAGGTTTTCACTACTTTATGGCTACTTAGGCTACAATCAAATTATGGTGAGGGAGGAAGATCAGTTCAAGACAGCTTTCACAACCAAATGGGGAACATATGCCTACAAGAAGATGCCATTTGGCCTATCAAATGCTGGAGCCACTTTCCAAAGGGCAATGGATATGGCATTCAAGGGGTTGGTCAATGAAATAGTTTTGATATATCTTCATGACATCAATGTATTCTCCAAAAATGCAGTGGATCACCTTTTTCATCTGAGGCAGGTATTTCAGAGGTGTAGAAGTTTTGGGGTATCATTGAATCCCAAAAAATGCATATTCTTGGCTCATGGGGGAAAACTTCTTGGCCATATTGTCTCAAAAGAGGGATTAGCAATTGATCCAAAGAGTTTTGAAGCCATAAGAGCACTACCATTGCCAAGCCACAAGAAAGCCCTTCAGAGCTTCTTGGGAAGGACCAATTTTGTCCGCAGGTTTGTCCCAGATTTTGCAGCCCTTGTCAAGCCCGTCACCAAAATGTTAAAGAAGAGCATGGCTTTTAAGTGGACAGCAGAAGGCAAGGAGAGTTTTGAATCAATCAAAGAAGCTATCTCTCAAGCACCAACTCTCATCAACCCAGACTTCTCCAAGGATTTCATCCTCTATGCATTTGGAGGTGATGAAACTATTTCTGCCATTCTGGTGTAGCAGAACAAAGATAATGATGAGCAGCCGGTTGCCTTCTTCAGCCAGAGCCTAGATGACTATGAGGTGAGGTACTCTTTTATTGAAAATCATGTACTTGTAGTAATCAGAAGCTTGAAGAAATTCAAGCATTTAGTCTCAAACAACAAGGTCTAGTTGCTGGTCTCACATGCTGGGGTTAAGGACTTCCTCCTCAACAAGGATTTGAATGAGAAAAGGGTAGGTTGGATCACCCGTGTCATGGAGTATGACATCGAGATCAAGATCACCAAGCTGGTAAGAGGGAAAGGATTGTGTGAGCAGCTGGTTTTGGGGAGTCAAAAAGAAGTATGCAACAAAGAAGAAACTGTTTTGACAGTCCAGGACAGCCATGAGCCAAGTGGCAATCATGAAGAAGACAATGCTTCCCTCACTCCTTGTTGGACCCAAGGTATTATGCACTTCCTAGGCACAGGCCTATGCCCTCCAGAGATTAACAAGACCCAAAGGAGACACTTCAGATTGCAGGCTGTCCCGTATGCCATTGTTGATGGACTTTTGTTCAAGAAAGATGTGAATGGAGTGCTGCTGAGATGCATTAGCACAAATCATATTCAAAGGGTGTTGGAAGAGTTTCATGGTGGACCAGCTGGTGGCCATTTTGCACCAAGAGTGACATCTCTAAAAATCATGAAAGCTGGTTATTATTGGCCTAAAATATTTAGTGATTGCTATTCATGGATCAAGAGGTGTAAGAATTGTGCATTCTTCATAGGAAAAGAGAAGTTTGCTGCCCTTCCATTGCATCCAATCTCAGTTGACCAGCCATTCATGCAATGGGGTTTGGACTTCATCGGAGTCATTAATCCCATTTCAAGCCAAGGGCACAAATGGATTTTAACAGCCATAGACTACTTCACCAAATGGACAGAAGCAGTAGCACTCAAAGAGGCGAATGAGTCTAGCATCTTAGACTTTTATGAGGGGATAACAACCAGATTTGATGTACCTGCCACCATAATCTCTGATAATGCATTGGCATTCATTGGATCCAGGGTGACTGAGTGGGCTGTCAAGAAGGATATTTACCTAAGCACTTCATCGAACTATTACCCTCAAGGTAATGGCCAAGCCGAGTCTACAAACAAGAACTTGTTGAGGATCATTAGGAGGACTCTTGATGAGAATCAGAGGTCTTGGTATACCAAACTGAAATCAGCCTTATGGGCTGATAGGATAACTCCCAAAAGATCCATGGGTAACTCTCCATTCAGGCTTGTTTATGGAAGAGAGGTAATCTTGCCCATGTCACTTGAGTTGCCAACGTTGGAACTCATGAAGCAGCTGGAGTTGCTTGAATTTGAGCCCATGGAGGTGAGGTATGCAGAGTTGATGGAGCTACAAGAGATCAGAAACCAGGCATCCCAAGTAATGGAAAAGGATCAATCTTTGATCAAGAAGACCTTTGATAGAAAGGCCAAGGATAGATCTTTTGAAGTTGGAGATCTAGTGTTGAAATAGGATATGGACAGAGCAAAACTGGGAAAGCATTCAAAATTTGATGCCATTTGGAGTGGCCCATACAGGGTCATAAAGTGCAAGAACAGCAATGCTTTCCAATTGGCCTCATTAGATGGTGAAGAACTGCAGATTCCAGTCAATGGAATCTATCTCAAGCGTTGCTTCTAGAAGGAAGTTCACTACCTCTCTAAATATTAGATTATATTTTCTTTCCTCCAAGTGCTTATGCACATTGTTTTGCTATAGGTTAGTCTTGTTTTCCCTAAGTGCTTTGGCACAACTTGTTGTCCATGGAGATGTTTAGCAGTCCTTGCCTTCATCAGGTGACATTCCATCTTCCTCCTTGCACATTCTGAGTCAGTTAAGGTTCTAAACAGAATATTTGATGACTCCATGCCCAGTGGACTGCTTCAAGCAGCTGGTATCTTCTACCTAGCAGGTGTTAGCGCAAAATCACAGCACCCCTGGACGCACATCAGGCTTCTAGGTTGATGTTCAGGCATCTAGTGTGATTGCACAACATGGAAACCTCTCTCTAAGCGTGGGACTTGTAAAACCGAGAGAGGAATCTCCAGAGAAGGCTGGTTCCTGCTCCTAAACTACCTGCCACAAGCTATCCCAGTGCAAGCAAGCTAATCTAATCCTAATCTAACCATGCCAAGGAGACAGAGAGAGAGAGAGAAAGGAAAAGAACAAAGGCCTACACTAAAACGGTGATACACCAGAGAAGGAGGATGTTGAACATCTATCAAAACTGCCATGGGACAAAGAGAGGTGAGCAATGGGAAGGATAGACAGATGCATCACAGGCCCAAGGATAGATTTCACACAGAAAATGTCCCAAAACTCCATGAACACAGCTCCAAACCTGTAATGATCATTCAAACATGCACAAATACCTGCAATGAAGAGAGGTAAGAAGAAGACAAGCAAAAATGAGAAAGGATGGACAGATGCATCACAAAACACGTCTTGTTGCTTCAGAAGTCTGCACAGAACATCATTCCATTAATAAGAGGCAAAAATGCCATTACAGAGCAAGGGAGGAGGTTCTAACTCCATTTTTAACCCTAGAGAAGAAAAGAAGGGAGAGCAGAGTAGAAAGAATGAATAACCTCTCTTCTAAATGAGCCAAATCTAGCTTTCTACATTGCATGGGTCGAACCCAGGGGACAGAAATGTGAAAAAACATGCAAGCCCATCCCTCATTGACTGCGGATGTATTAAATCAGCATGGGGATCTTTGTCAACCCATACCCTGTCACTTTGAGCGATTTTGAGGAGAATGTGACCCATTTGCATTAACTGGGCCGCTAAAATGTCACTTCTGGCCGTGCAGAAGAAGAATGCGACCCATTAGCATTAAAACAGGTTGTTGAAAGGTCGCTTCTGGCCATTATCACACGTCAGCACCGTTTCTCCATTTTATCTCTTCAGACTGCACCAAAACTTGAGATTGATCCCAGAATCATGTAGAGCATCTCATAAGCTTTCCGTTGATATAAAGAACGTGGAAATCCGAGCTCCGGATCAAAAGATATGGCGATCTGAAGATTTAGGGCACGGAACAGACCCAAACAGATTTTGAAATATTTCCCGTGCTCTGCCACTTAGATGACACGTGGCATGCTCTGATTGGTCGCGTGATTCTCTCTCCTTCTACTTTTCGGTGGACTGTCTCTTGAAATTTGACTTTTGGTGCTCTTGGAATATTTTCCACATTTTTCCCACGCCCCGCCACTAGGGATACGTGGCATGCATTGGTTGGTTCACGAACCTGTTGGGTCTTCCTTCCCTTTTACCCCTTTTGGCTTAGATTTGGCCAAACTTTCCAACTCCTCCCCGAGCTCCACACTTCTATGCTCCATTGGACACGTGTCCAATTTCTATTGGCTCGGGCCAGCGCTTCAAACCTTGCCTTTTGACCTTTTGGCTTCTCCTTGATGACACGTGGCAATTTCTCAATGGTTCTCGGGCCTGCCGGGTCTTCCGCGTACTTCGCGTCCATTCGTCCCAGACGTCCCATTTTGATTTTGGACTTTTTGGGACAATTTCGGCCGGTTCGGCCGGTTCGGGTATTTCTGGCCCGCTTGTCCCACTTTGATTCGGACTGACTTGACTCTTTTCGGCCGGTTCGGGTCCTTTTGTCCCGCGCGTCCCGAACTGTCCCTCTCAGCAGTTAGTCGATTTTCACTCTCGGTCAAACCGGCATTTCGCGCCTGCCGCGTACTTTCGTCCCACTTGTCCCAAATGCTTAGTGGGCCGCCTGGACTCATTTCGGCCGGTTCAGGCAGTTCGCGTACCTTTGTCCCATTTGTCCCACCTTGTGCTGGACTAGGACTTAGCCGATTTTCATAATTTTTTTTTCTGGCCCAAACTACTTGCTTTCTGCAACCTTCTCCGAACTTTCTCAAAGCTTGCTCCTTCCTTCTTCAGCCTGGGGAGTTTAGAAAGATTCCTGAAGGGACCCTAGAAACCTGATTTTTGCTCTGAATTAACCAATGTGCCTGGGACTTGGATATTCTGATGCATGTTATCAAATTTACCTTGGGGGGGTGAATTTTGGATAACAATTTGGCGACTCAACGGGGGCATCTGCCTGCTAGATGAAAAGGCCAGCTGCTTGAAGCAATCCATTGGGCATGGAGTCATAAGTAATAGCCTGAAAACTGATCTGAACTTTGAAAATCTCCCCTCTGAGCCACTTGGAAACCCACCGGGCATGGAGTTGTTCTCACCAAAAACCATTGAAACGAACTGTGCAAGAGCAAAACCAGAAACACCAAAACTATGTACAGAACTGAAAATCATACATGTCCCAAATGGAACATGCAGAGTGTGCACGAGCACTTCTTCTACTGAAAGCAAATCTACCTAATCTACTCTAGCTGGAAGCAAAGGCAAGCTAAACAAACCCCCCTAACAGGTTGTGAGAAATAGCTTCCTTTCTTCAAAACTGGCAGCCATGCAATTGATTTGGCACTGATCATGGCTGTTTGGATGGATGGAAAATCAACAAGAAGCTGGTCTTCTACCCAAATCATCAAGGTATCAGCTGAAGGAAAATCCAATACCTCTTTTAGTTGCTCTGCATTTAAATTGAAGAGGTATGGCAGATGATCCTCGGTACTTTGTATCTCACCCTCATGCTCAGAAGTGAGCATGACTGGTTTTGGCTTCTCCCTTGGCTCCAATGAAGCCAAATACCTGATTGGGCAAAGCATGGTCCTTTGAGTATGCCCATTGCTGTGATTTTCAATTCCAAGAATGGAGTCTTCTTGTAGGCCCTCCTGAATGGATGATGTGGAAGAAATGGTGGGATTCTTCTGTCCTTTCTCTTCCTCCAATGAAGAACAGGGAAGATTAGAATCTTCTAATTTTGATTCCAAAGAGCTGCTGTAAGATGTAGGCTGCTGCAAATGGAAACTCTCCTTCATGACAGCAGGCTCTGGTGTTTGGAATGTGGATGATGAAAGAGAGAATGGTGAAAACTCAACCGGCTCTTCTCCATCAAAACAGTCCTCCAAATATGACAGGTAAACTGCCTCATTGTTGTCTTGTTGTTCATGTTCAACTTCCTCTATGGTGTCCTCTTGATCTGCAACTTGACCGCCATGGTTTCCTTCACTCTCCAACATTGAGTTTGAGATATCAAACTCGTTTTCAGTACCAGAACTTGAGAGAGATGAAGTGGAAAGAAGAACTGAAGGTTCTTCTGTAACCTGCTTTGTGCTCAAAGCCCTTGGATCTGCACTTTTCTCCTTCACAGCTAGATTGTGTTCTTCTTCTTTTGGATTTGGAGCAGCTTCTCCTTCCTCCAATGTTTGAAGGCAATCTTGCTCTTGGTTGAACTCTTCCTCCAGCGTGAAGTTTGTCAAGTCAAACTCTTCATTCTGCTGCTCTAGAGGGCAAGTTGGGGCTGCAAGATTTTCTTCTTCAAAAAAATCAGTCCTAACCACCATTTGTTCAACCTTGGCCTCTTCTGTAGGATTAACCATCAAGGGAATCTTTGCTATCCCAAATTTGGCAGCCCAAACCTTCAAGCTGTCTGTCATTTCTTTTTTGTTGGGCTCCTCTCCTTGCTATCCTTTATGACTGATTTTTACAATTTCTTCTTCCCCACATGGAATTGGGAATGCAAAAGGAGGGACAGGTTGAAACTCCACTAATTTGACAATTTTTTGTGGTGGTGGAGGAGGTGAAAACTCTTGTTTCTTTGGAGGAGGGGGTGTTTCTATTAGCTCTTGTGCAGGGGATAACTGTTTGGAAGGAAAAAGGAAAGAAGAATCGAGGTGTGGTGGAAGACTGAGAGGTGGAGAGATGGATTCAACACTTGGGACAGCAGATGGAGGGTTTAAATGAGATGGTGCTGCTTGAGTATTGGAAAGAGAAAAACCAGATGATGGTGTAGAACTTACCCATTGACAAGGTTATTCAACAAGTCTGTAGGCCTCTATCTCTGTTGTCCATTGTGCAAGTTGAGGCAGCATCTTTATCATGAAGTTCAGCTTCTCCTGAGGGTTGTAATGCCTTGGAAAAGGTCCCACCCATGGACAGGGTGCTTCATAACCGATTCCAAAAGCTCTCATTTGAGCTGTTGCTCTGGACTGCACCATCCCCTCCTCCATCTTTCGGATTTTCTCCAACAGACCAGCATCTTGGATCTGATGGTCTTCATTGTATGCACACTCTTGCTTTTGGAAAGCTCCATAGCCAAACTGACTTTGGCACTGCTGCTCATATGGGTATGCATACTGATCTTGAATCTGCTCAAAATGCTGATTTGGAGGATTTGTAAAATGTGTTGGAGGTGGAATATACTGCTGTTGTTGATGTGAATTCCATGATGAAAATGAAGTCATGATTGCACAACTTCATAGAATGAAAGAATGAAAGGGATGGAAAGAAGGATGAATGAAAAATGGATGGAAATGAATGGAAAGGAAGGTCTGCTACTTTAGAGATGGGTTGTTGACCAGATGGAGTCGCCAGATGTGTTTGCAAGTGCCTCCAAAGGCTGAAATCTTCACAGGAACACATCAACCTGTAAAAGATGAAGTGAAAGACCTCTAAGCTCCCACCCGGCGTGCCAAAACTATTAGCACAAAATCACAGCACCCCTGGACGCACATCAGGCTTCTAGGTTGATGTTCAGGCATCCAGTGTGATTACACAACATGGAAACCTCTCTCCAAGCGTGGGACTTGTAAAACCTAGAGAGGAATCTCCAGAGAAGGTTGGTTCCTGCTCCTAAACTACCTGCCATAAGCTATTCCATTGTAGGAAAGCTAATCTAATCCTAATCTAACCATGCCAAGGAGACAGAGAGAGAGAGAGAAAGGAAAATAACAAAGGCCTACACTAAAACGGTGATACACCAGAGAAGGAGGATGTTGAACATCTATCAAAACTGCCATGGGACAAAGAGAGGTGAGCAATGGGAAGGATGGACAGATGCATCACAGGCCCAAGGATAGATTTCACACAGAAAATGTCCCAAAACTCCATGAACACAGCTCCAAACCTGCAATGATCATTCAAACATGCACAAATACCTGCAATGAAGAGAGGCAAGAAGAAGACAAGCAAAAATGAGAAAGGATGGATAGATGCATCACAAAACACGTCTTGTTGCTTCAGAAGTCTGCACAGAACATCATTCCATTAATAAGAGGCAAAAACGCCATTACAGAGCAAGAGAGGAGGTTCTAACTCCATTTTTAACCCTAGAGAAGAAAAGAAGGGAGAGCAGAGCAGAAAGAATGAACAACCTCTCTTCTAAATGAGCCAAATCTGGCTTTTTACATTGCATGGGTCGAACCCAGGGGACAGAAACGTGAAAAAACGTGCAAGCCCATCCCTCATTGACTGCAGATGTATTAAATCAGCATGGGGATCTTTGTCAACCCATACCCTGTCACTTTGAGTGATTTTGAGGAGAATGCGACCCATTAGCATTAAAATAGGTTGTTGAAAGGTCGCTTCTGGCCATTATCACACGTCAGCACCGTTTCTCCATTTTCTCTATTCAGACTGCACCAAAACTCGACATTTATCCCAGAATCATGTAGAGCATCTCACAAGCTTTCCATTGATATAAAGAACGTGGAAATCCGAGCTCCGGATCAAAAGATATGGCGATCTGAAGATTTAGGGCACGGAACAGACCCAAACGGATTTTGAAATATTTCCCGCGCTCTGCCACTTGGATGACACGTGGCATGCTCTGATTGGTCGCATGATTCTCTCTCCTTCTACTTTTCCGCGGGCTGTCTCTTGAAATTTGACTTTTGGTGCTCTTGGAATATTTTCCACATTTTTCCCACGCCCCGCCACTAGGGATACGTGGCATGCATTGGTTGGTTCACGAACCTGTCGGGTCTTCCTTCCCTTTTACCCCTTTTGGCTTAGATTTGGCCAAACTTTCCAACTCCTCCCCGAGCTCCGCACTTCTATGCTCCATTAGACACGTGTCCCAATTTCTATTGGCTCGGGCCAGCGCTTCAAACCTTGCCTTTTGACCTTTTGGCTTCTCCTTGATGACACGTGGCAATTTCTCAATGGTTCTCGGGCCTGCCGGGTCTTCCGCGTACTTCGCGTCCATTCATCCCGGACGTCCCATTTTTATTTTGGACTTTTTGGGACAATTTTGGCCGGTTCGGCCGGTTCAGGTATTTCTGGCCTGCTTGTCCCACTTTGATTCGGACTGACTTGACTCTTTTCGGCCGGTTCGGGTCCTTTTGTCCCGCGTGTCCCGAACTGCCCCTCTCAGCAGTTAGTCGATTTTCACTCTCAGTCGAACCGGCATTTCGCGCTCGCCATGTACTTTCATCCCACTTGTCCCAAATGCTTAGTGGGCCGCCTGGACTCATTTCGGCCGGTTCGGGCGGTTCGCGTACCTTTGTCCCATTTGTCCCACCTTGTGCTGGACTAGGACTTAGCCGATTTTCATAAAAAAAATTTCTGGCCCAAACTACTTGCTTTCTGCAACCTTCTCCAAACTTTCTCAAAGCTTGCTCCTTCCTTCTTCGGCCTGGGGAGTTTAGAAAGATTCCTGAAGGGACCCTAGAAACCTGATTTTTGCTCTGAATTAACCAATGTGCCTGGGACTTGGATATTCTGATGCATGTTATCAAATTTACCTTGGGGGGGTGAATTTTGGATAACAGCAGGTAGGTAACCCCGCTGAGTCACCAATTGTTATCCAAATTCACCCCCCAGGGTTAATTTGATAACACGCATCAGAATTCTTGATTCTCAGGCAAATGGATTGATTCAGGGGAAAAATCATGTTTCTAAGGTCCCCTCAGATTTTTTCTAACTCCCCTGGCCGAAGAAGGAAAGAGCAAGCTTTGAGAAAATGTGAAAAAGTTGCAGAAAACAAGCTTGGGCTAGAAAAAATCGTGAAAATTGGCTAAGTCCTCGTCCTCGCAACGGTTGGGACATGAGGGACATCGGGGTGCGAATCGGCCAAAAGGCAGCCAAGCAGTCTGCAAGGCAAAGGAACATCTGGGCCGTCAGGATGCGTGGGATGCGGAAAGCCAGTTCGGTCGAAGGAGAAGAAAATTGACTAACTACTCTGGGACAACTGGGACAAGAAGATGCGAAGGACACGAACCGCCTGGATCGGCCGAAAAGGAGAAA